>PPME03000017.1:0-210857 GCA_003706695.3 Limtongella incommunis
AGGAGACAAGGCAAATGCGTCACGCGCTGAGTCAAGTGACTTTCTAAGAGCAGCGACCTGACGGTTAGTAAAGTTATCACTAGTATGTTTTGAAACGTTTTTGTCAAAGTCTATCATGACTTTGATAACTCTGTAAGTTTGCTTTGAGAGAGTTGACTTGGTAGTCTTGAGGGCAAACGAAGGGCCTCTTGCAGCAGCGTCAGAGCTGCGGGCACGAGAAGCAACAGCTGAGGATGTCTTAGCTGAGGCTTTAGGATAAAGGTCTAAACCAGTCATTTTGTAATAGCGTAGTTATAGTAGTGTTCAAAGAGCTCACAAATAATTTCGCTTTAATAAACCAGGAGGTTGTAGGAAGAAAAGAGGAACGGAAAGCAGCTCTGAATATATAGGCTAGTTTATGGGCTTTGTACTAATCAGGCATTTGTAAACAAACCAAAGACTTATACCTTCCTAATAGATAACACTTCATATGCCACTTCCCAACTAGGAAGGACCAATGGAAGCCAATGTAAAATTTGATTGAGAGTCAGTTCAACAGAATAGGAACTTCGTACATTTTGTAAAAAAATGAATCGATTCAACAATAAAACATCCATACTGAGTGGATGAGACTGTTTTCAAAAGTCCTTTAAATTTTTCAAACCAGAACTCTATGCAATAATCCAGCAAAGCACCTCAACGCAAAAACTACTTTCTAACATTATTGCGATAGCTTGATATTCAATTTTGGTTCATTCTCACGATGGTGTTGTCTCTACCAACATGCTATTTGCGAAATACAACTATCCCCTCTAGCGTTGGCAACGATGAAAGTGAAGCAAAACTTTCGATAGGCTATGTGCCAACTTCGGCCATATATACGATCATTAGAAATTAATTGGAAAAAAGCGCTTCTTGCAGGTACTAAGGTAAAAGTTAAGTGGTGACCTCAAAACTTCAATCGCAGAAGCTCTGGAATTTTCCTGGAATCTCGATCTCACATTGCTCACTGACAATGATATCCAATGCATAAGCTTACAATGTTATTTTGTAACACATGCGAAGAGCAAAAACATTCATTCGGTTGAGTATGTAAATATCTAGCTAGCCTTTGTAACTGCAATTCTATTATAGCACCACAATCTCAAAATTTCAGTTCCCTCTCGGTTGATAATAGGTTCGAGCCAACAGCTTTTCTAGCCTTGTTTGATCTGTACGGCCACTATAGAAGCAACCATAACAAACAAAAATATCTCTTAGAATTTGTCGGACTTTCACTCAAAACAAACTGCACTGTATTCCGTTGTGAGTGGGGCTGAGGGGAATCATATGCCACTAGCTATCTCATCGGTGTTGCACATCCCCACATGACAGGGATTGGGAGGGCTCCCTACGGCATCCCGTGAATTTACAACTGATAAGAACCTTCACAGGCTGAAACCGAAAGAGTATCACTTAGTAGGACCCTCTATAATCTACATCAATCTTTACTGCACAATATGTTTGACACTGTCAAGTCAATATTTGGTTATGAAACCCAAAATCAAGCTGAGCTTGATAAACAGGCCAGAATCCGGTGCTACGACTACTTACAGGAGGCCGTTGATTACAGCAAGACCAATGAGTCCACTCCGCCGTCTTTCATCCCTTCTATTGCTACTTATCTTGCAGATCACTCAGTACCGGATGAGGATTTCTGGGATACCTGGGATAAGTACAAGAAGGATGTTCTCACCTATTTAACGGGCCGGGAAGAAATCGCTGGCGATGTTCTAGAAAGCTCTCTACCAAGGAAATGGAACGAGTTGGAAGCAAATAGGTATCCTTCTTCAACTGCTCCTGCTTTGGAGATTAAGCGTAGACAGAGCTCTTTTGCCAATACAAGAGTCAGGCTCGCCTAGATTTCTCTTGATGCACTGGTGCATCCAGAGAGCCCAACTTCAATACTTTCTTTAATGTATGTAAAGCCATCCTTTTCAATACTCAGGTAATATCAAAGAGATTCGACTTCTTTTCAATTGGTAGTCTATGCCGACCAGTTCGCAGTTTACTGAACACCAGTTTCCAGGAACATTCTCAACTAATTACGAATACAATAGAACTATTTTGGGAGGTGTTGGAGATGTGAGAAGTAATGAAGCTAATTCTTTTGATTGTGGTTACCGTGCATGCTTACATGTATGTGCTTTCATAACTGTCGTATTGAGGGCAGCTAACGTTCACCTATTGGCAAAAGCTTTCAATTCACTTTACAAGCTCACACCATAGCACCAAAGAAACCTATCAAAAAAACAAAACTCCATTATTCTGATAATCATTTTAGTAAAGTCGAGCTGAACAGGAAATACTCTCAACTGTTCTCAATTTCCCAAACTGGAAATTGTCTTCGCATTTGAAATATTTTTTTTTTTATTTCAAAAACAGATTTCATGAACTTTGAATAGGCATTCTGCGTCTTTCAAAATGGCCAAAAAATCAGCAAAGTCCGTAGATAGGGAGGAAAGATCAGATTCGATCTTCTCGCCCTTTATGAAGAAACTAGCGGCTAATGATCGCCCAACTAGAGATGCTGCCCTCGAATCGTTGACAAGGTTATTGTCCACCAACAAGAAACTCGATGAGAATGACTTCCTGAAACTTTGGAGAGCCTTGTACTTTTGCGTTTGGTTTAGTGATCGTCCATTAACCCAGCAAAGGCTGACCCAGGATCTTGGTGAGCTTGTTTTGAAAGTGCACGACAAAAATTGGATTGTGTTTCTGGATGCGTTCTGGGCCATTATGAAAAGAGAATGGGAAACAATCGACCGCAATCGTATTGACAAGTACATGCTTCTAGTAAGACGGTTTGTCAATGCACCTGTTCGTCGTCTTGAGCAACAAGAATGGAATGAAGAACAGGTTAAAGCATACAACGAAGTGATTTCCAAATTTCCGATGAATCCAACAGATGGTAGCTTTCCAAATGAGCTAAGATATCATTTCTTGGATATTTATGTGGATGAAATTGAGAAATCCTGCACAGCTGTTTCCGATAGCGGGGAAGAGGAGTGGTCAGAGGATGCTCCTATTGGCTTGTTAATGAACCCTATTGAGAAATTTGTGCGAGAAACAAGGATGAATCTTGTAAAAAAACGAGCTAGCCAGGTATTGGAGGATGAACGTTTGGCAGTCTGGGGATATGACAGTGCTGCCAAAGAAAGTCAAAAAGAAAAGAATGAAGCCATTGAAAAGAATGATGCTGAAGAGGATGATTCATCTGAAGATTCCGAATGGGGTGGAATAGATTAACTTTGTGTTGAGGGACAGACTGCATTTTCAAGCGTATATCAGTATAGTTGAGCTGTGAAAAAAACTGCCTCACAAAAACACACGAAGTTACATGCAAATGGTGATTAGCATAAATAGCGCCATTTACGCTTTCAAACGTGCGTTATTGGTATAATTATATCATATTTATTGACATTTTGCTAGATATTTTTTCTTCCGTACCGTCAGTTGATAATGCGAACACGCAACCACGTTCCAAACGTGGTTGTGTGCTCGAGGTTGTCCAGAAGCGGAGATCAACGTACGTGTTCCATTTTCTCAATACGTCCAACAAATCCATTCTACCATTGAACATAAAAATGGCTAACGACTCAGGTGACAAGTTTACTGAAATTCCATTAGAATTCATCAAAGACGGAACTGCTTTTATCAACAAGTGTACAAAGCCAGATGAGAAGGGTAAGTATGCGCGGTCATTCACGAGGAAACCATGTGCAAATAACTAACACAGAATATTTGAAAGTTTTGAGAACCGTAGGAGCTGGTTTCTTGGTCATGGGTGCTATTGGTTATGCAGTTAAGCTCATCCACATTCCTGTGAGACATCTTATTACCGTTTAATACCGGCTCGCTGATGATCGATAGAGTAACAAAACTGGGGATTCTTTCATGTTTATTCTGTAATAAATAAGATAATAATTATTATATACGGGATGCGATAGGCATTTGCACCTTGTCTTGTACAATGGTGTGTCCAACAGCTAACTGTGAGAAATCTGTGCATGGTTGGTGAAGAATGAGAAAATTTCACAAACTGAAATGTTGGAAGGTGGAAACTAGGTAATTGTCAACAAAGCAAGATATGCTTGAATCAAAGTTGATGAATTTTCCTTTGTCGAACACCAGGCTGCCGTCCATCTTCCTTCTGCTAAGCATCGCCGTTGGCCCCAAACAGATTGTCAGCTAGTTTACGACCAACATGCAAAATGCGATCGAAATCCACATCATCCACAACAATTTTACCATTCCCTTTAGAGCGCAATGTATTCTTCCGTTCTGCATCAATCTTGGGCTTCTTCAACTCTTTCTCGATAGTTGCCCTGTAAGTAACACCCTGCACAACAACCTTTTCGCTAAAAACCACTCTCCTAACATCCCTCAAATCATCTAGCTTGCCCAAGAAAACCTTTTCCAACGAATGACCATCAAAGTTGTCATAGATCTTGAAAACATTGCCATAGAATGGCTCACTGTTTGAGTGATATAGCTTGATCTTGTCTAGAGGAGGGATATAGCCTAGATCCTCTGGATAAAGAGAACTCTGTAGAGCTATCCGAATGAAAGTGTCAAGCGGACCCCCAATGCTGGTTGACTTTGGAAGATCAATCAGCAAAGGGTCTTTGTCATCTAAGTACTCTTTTGCAGGTAAATATCGCCTTTCTTCTTTCGAAACTTCGTCATCGTCGTTTTCGCATATTTGATCTCTAATCTCCAAAGACATTGGGCAGTATTGCCTTTCCACAAACACTGCCACTCCATCGAAATTACGCATTGTCAATAATGCACTGAAAAGAGTCAACTCTTTGGTTAATTGATCATTGTTAGCCAACACGGGATTATGAAAAGCGAGAATAGCCCAAGTAGTTACAGGAGAGTTTCTCACTGTTGCAAGTTTTGAAAATAATGGAAACTTTAAATACCTGGCATCCCCGCAGTCCCATAGATATTCTAGCATACTACTAGAGCTTATTTGTCGTAGGCACTTTAAATTTCTCCCTATGCTTATGCCATTATCCAAGAACTGAACAATTTTGCTTAGCGAAAACTGCAATGTTTCCGCATCATCATACTTCAACGGGCATGTTGTGCAAAAGTAGTAGAGCCAGCTCAGTTCTAACGACATCAGGTGTGCCACTGAAAGCCGTCCACCTTCTTTCATAAAAAGGTTGCCCCAAAATATTGTTTCTTTCTCTTTGCTGAAATGCTTATCGTTATTTGCTGCCGTCAAGTCAACTGCGACTTCTAAGATAATACCAACTATGTTGAAACATTTGTATGAAAAGGCAGCATAAAGGAGAGCACGCGGGCTACCAAAAAGAAGAAGTTGCTTTAGCAACTCTAGCAAGCCACAGAAATCAGTGACGGGCCGTGGCAGCAAAATCTTTGCATCTTTCATCATACCATCAAAACAAAAGTCCATCTTCTTTGACAATTCCGTTAGCTTCTGTAATAAAATGTGCGTTTCTTCATCTGAAAGCCCAAATTGTTCTATCAAATACGCTTCATAATCTTCATCACGAGTCCAACTTTTCAAAGCTACCAATTTCGCTCGAAACTGATCTAGCTCAATAACCGATTGGACACAGCGCTTTTCAAAAGTACTGATCTGATCAGCAAGTAACAAGTTGAAATTAGCAATCCCAATGGCATCTGTACTCTCAAAGTTCGACAGATATTCCCATCCCGAATCAATATCGTTTTCAAATAAATAATCTCTCTCAAGAAGAGCACCTGATTCTGTTATACACCAATCGTGCACTACGGATAGATCAAAGACAAATTCATGGTTGGTAGTATCCACGAGCTCACGAAGTATCGACTGAGATAGCTTATTACCATATCCTTGATCAGCCAAATATTGTCGAACGCGAGTTGTCAGTGCATTTGAGGTGTCAAACTTAGATCGGTAGGCTACTTCTTTGGCTCGCTTCTTTTTCAAGATCAAGACGTGATCAAAGAGCTCGTCAATTTTGAAAGCAAGCGAACTCTGCCGCCATCTATCGATAACAATCTCTGATATTACATTATCTGCCATCCATCTTTCATCGTTCCAGACACCATCTGTTGACCAAAATATCGGCACTCTTCCAGACATGTATCGTGTTCTCATAGGCGAATTCATTTCCTTCTCTTCGTCTATAATCACATCTTCGTTCCTACAAATAGAGCAACGACATGCAACGGGGCCATTTCGTGAGTACACATTATTTTCGACATTTGTAGAACCGTCTACGTTTGACTGGTCCGTAAAAGAGGGCAAAATAATCGGTCTTAGATTGTCAATTATCTGTATCGGTTGATAATCACGATCACGGTCTGATGGCCTTTGAGCTTCCAATGGAGGTTCAAGAGATGTATCATCTGACTGTTTGGAACTGCACTCAATATGATTTTCAGCTTTCGAGTGTTGGGAGGGGTTGTAATCGTCATTGTCTTTTTCACAATCAGATGCCTCGCTCCCGTGGCAATGGCACGAGGAGGAATCTGCCCCAGAGTCTACAACTTCGTCGTCAGTTCCAAAAAGCCTTCGTCTTCTAGATTCTTGCCGTTTCGAAAGTTCTTCCAATTCTTTTTGGACAATCTTTTTCTCCTCTTTTCGCCTCGCGGCTCCTTTACTCTTGCGAATGGCTTTCGCTCGAGCCGTCAGTCCAGAAGGCATTGCTTCTCAACTGAAAATGAACACTATACCTTTGCATATACGAGACAGTGTGAAAATGTTGAACACGTGATACAATCACGACATGATTAAAGCATGTTGGCGAGCGTTGGAGGCAGAAAGATACAGCAGGTGTTTGTGCACTATGCAGAAGAATGACATCTCTAGTTATCTAGAGCTTATGCAACATGAATACGTGTATATCTCTCCTCATCTTGAGCCCGAAAAATTTATTTTATCATTAACGAAATTAGAAACTATGTACAGCAAGGGACGGACTTGGCTTACTTCTTCTCCTCATACTTGATAGAATCCAATATAGCCTGGGCACCTTGATCTAGTAGTTGTTGAGCAAGTTCACGTCCCATCTGATCAGCTTCTTCCTCTGTGCTGACGACCTTTGTAATCTCGCCACGGACGGAGGTGGTGCCGTCGTCAGAAACAACCATAGCTCTGAAGACAAGTTCATCGCTTCTCATAAAAGTTTGCACCCCTAGTGGCACTGAGCAACCACCCTCAAGTTTTCTCATCAACGACCGTTCAGCTGCACACATGATGGCAGAGTCGGTATCATGCACATGTGATATTATGTTGAGGGTTTCCGCGTCTCCTTCCCTGATCTCGAGTGCCAAAGCGCCCTGGCCAACAGCCCAATACATCTCAGGGGGGTCGAGAAAGGATGATATTCTTTCTTCAAGGTCCATTCTAATAAGACCAGCTGCAGCGAGAATGAGACACTTGTAGTCCGAGTTTTCGTCATCGAGCTTCCTCAGTCTTGTTTGCAGATTGCCTCTCACAGACTGGAATTTCAGCTTGGGAAAGAGCCTCGAGATTTGGGCAGAACGTCGAATGGAAGAAGTACCGACAACAGAGCCATCGGGAAGATCCGCTAGGGACTTGTAATTGAGACCAGCCTTTGATACAAAAGCATCACGTGGGTCTTCACGTTTCATGATTGCGCCAATCTTACAGCCCTTTGGCATTTGGGTAGGCATGTCTTTCAAGCAGTTGACGATAACGTCCAAATTCAGGTCGGCGGGTAAGTTATCTATGTTGTCACTTGTTTCTACCGAAAAGCGATTTTGCTTTCGGAGTAACAAATATTCTAGCTCCCTTGTCCACAGGGCCTTTCCTCCAAAGGTGTACAGTGCTTTTGACTGGACTTTATCTCCAAGTGTCTTGAGACCGATATATGGGAATGATTTCTCAGGATACGCTTCCTTTAGAGTTTCAGAGCAGATTCTGGACTGCACGAGCGCCAGGTCCGAGGCACGGCCACCTATCCAGACGGCATCTGAAGCGTTTTGACCAAAGTAGAGAATGTTGTTGTCTTCTGTCTTGATGGTCTTTTTGGCTCGTTCGTGCTCATCAACAGCAGGGTGCTCGTTGGTAATAGTCATTTTTGTGACTCAGCTGTTTGAAATGTACAATAAATGACAAACAAAATGCTCTCTAGAATTTTGGAACACCGGGCCGTACCCTATAAAGCTTCTTATAATGTCTGATCGGGACCCTGAAATTTTCAGTCTAGATGCCGCGGACGGCATACCGAGGATGTATGCTGTAGCACAGCCGTAGTGCACTGAAAATTGACAAATAGGGTTTAAATGTCCGGCAGAACGGCACTTGGAAGGAGCGGCAGGATGTGCTGTTTTCACTCCGAGGGCTTTGCGAACTTTACAGATTTGCATCGCCAATCTCTTGCGAGCTGTCTACATTTATTTTATAGTACCATTTGTCATTCAACTGCGCTCTCCCCACTTTGCTCACTCTTCCTTGGTCTAGGCCACAATTTACCCTGCAGTGTGCGAAATTTCATTATCTGCGTATATCTGCTTGACATAATTTGTCCAGGACCCTGAACACAGTTATTCAAAGGTTTGCTAGCAGGACGTATTGATGTTTGGCCCATTCAGATCTTCATCCCCGCGCCTAGGTGGGCTTTTGTGGAAAATCCCCCATACCATGTCAAGACATCAAAAAGACCGTCACAGAAAGAGACTCAGAGCAGTCGATGAAGTTATTGAAACTGTAGATGCTGGTTTGAAGGCCGCTGGAATCACCTGTCCCAAGGTGGACAAGATCAAGGAGGAAACGCCAAAGGAGTCGACAATGACCGCCAGAGATAAATACTGGGTGTTCAGCCAGTACGGTAAGGGTTACAGAAAAAGCGCTCACAGACAGCCGAAATGGACAAAGATCACCAATAGAATCCAACCGGAAGGATATTAGCATGACAACTCTCGAGCATGGAATCTCTGCTATCCAGACATGTGTCTATTCCCGCGTAGCCGAGTAATCTCACTTGTACATAGAAGGATATAGAACCCTTAAGTTATAAATTATTTTTGTAAGGCTCAGTGTCTGAAGACAGTATAAGTTATGGTTATGGTAGTTTTTGCCAGCATTATTTACTTTTGGAGTTACTGCAAATGGTGGACTCAGAATTTCACATGTGCATTTCTCGCCTTACACGTTCGCTGTTGAGGGACATGAAATAATGAAGTACTTTGCGGCCGTCTTTTTGGGGTACAAAATTTTGCTGATAACGATACTTTCGATAATTCCAAATTTGGAATTTGATTCCTCTTCGAAGTTTCTATTTGGCCACCAGCTCAGTACGACGTTGTCAGTGTTTACCAGGGCAATTGAAAGACTCGCAATCTGGGATTCGGTGTATTTCGTGTCAATTGCAAAGCGGGGTGTACTCTACGAAAATGAGTATGCCTTTGCTAATTTGTGGCCGCGTCTTATTAGAGTTGGTGCGTGGCCGTTGCTCTCGCTTTCAAACTCGCCGGAGTTTGTCTTTGCCACTGTTTCAATCGTGATGGCCAATACGTGCCATTATTTTGCGTGTAGAGCGATACGCAATCTGGCCACTGTGGTGATTCCCAACAGGAACCAACACTTCTACGATACTATATCCTTGCTATTTGTTATTAGCCCAGGTGCCTTTTTCCTCACAGCTGGATACTCTGAAGCATTGTTTGCTCTGCTTTCCTTTCAGGGACTGTATCGGCTTTACACCGGAGATGTTGTGCTTTCCGGTATTTTGTTTGCGCTATCCACGTTGGTGCGTTCGAATGGATTACTGTGGGGAATTCTGATGGCATACGAGGGCTTGAACGAGATTTTGAACTATTTTCAAAAGGTGTCTGCAGATACAGAGTTTTTTTCTCGGCCCGAGCTGTGTGTTGAAGGCGCCGTTCCGCTGCTCGAGGAAAGGGCTTTGAAGGAGAAGTTCTTGCGAGTCCAACTACTGAAGCGCGTTGTGGCATTTGGTGCCAACTGCGTCTTGATTCTCAGTGCCTTTATCTTCTTCCAGTACTTTGCATATCTGGAATTGTGCCCCGGCCGAGACTTTTGCGATAGTGCTATTCCACTTGTTTATCCCTACGTGCAAGCAAAGTATTGGAATAATGGATTCTTGAGATACTGGACTCCAAACAACATCCCCAATTTCCTGTTTGCCTGTCCAACCCTGATCATTATAACAAGGTCCTTTCCTTACCTTTGGCGGCGCTACTCGTCAATGCGAGGTGTGCTTCTGGTGCAAGCAGCACTTTTTGTCGGAGCCATTTTCTTTTGGCATGTTCAAATCATCACGAGAGTTGCCACCTGTCTTCCCACGGTTTACATTTACGTCGCCGACTTGCTGAGCACCCACAAGCCCGAAGGGAGGTACTATGTAGAATACTTTCTGCTGTGGGCGGCTCTTCAAGCCGTTTTGTTTGCCGTGTATCTTCCTCCGGCGTAATTATTTATATCCATGTGCGTTTCATACAATTAAATACACGACTATAGCAGGCTACTTGTTTGCATGCACAATCTGAATAATTTCCTGTACAACAGTAGGGTTTGACAAGGTGGAAATGTCGCCCAGCTGGTCTTCTTCACCGCTCAGAATCTTTCTCAAAATACGGCGCATAATCTTTCCGGAACGCGTTTTTGGCAAGTCGTTGACAATGAGAATCCGCTTTGGCGCTGCAAATGGCCCAATCTCCTTGCGCACTTGCAGAATCAGCTCCTTAGTGGTGTTTTCGGTTGGTGCCTGCTTGAGGGCAACAAAGGCGTTGACAGCCTGGCCGGTGAGCTCGTCGTTGATGCCCACGACCGCCGACTCAGCCACGGCTGGGTGCTCGATGAGGGCCGCCTCTATTTCAGCGGTCGATAGACGGTGGCCCGAGACATTGACAACGTCATCGACGCGGCCGCGGATCCAGTAGAATCCGTCCTTGTCGCGCGCAGCACCGTCGCCGGTAAAATACAAACCTTGGTACGGGGTCAGGTAGGTGTCCATGTAGCGCGCGTGCGCGTTCCACACTGAGCGGGTCATGGACGGCCACGGCGACCTGATGCACAAGACGCCTTCGACGTCGTTGCCCTTGAGCTCCTGGCCAGTGACGGGATCAACAATCACCGGGTCAATGCCAAACATGGGGAGGGACGCCGAGCCGGGCTTGGTAGGGGTGATGCCGGCCATGGGGGCGATAATGTGGGAGCCGGTTTCGGTTTGCCAGTAGGTATCGCAAATGTGCGCCTTGCCCTTGCCGATATTGTGGTGGTACCACTCCCACACGTCTGGAGCGATGGGCTCGCCGACCGAGCCGAGCGTTCTGAGCGAGGACAGGTCGTGGTGGATAAACTCTGTGCCGGCGCGCTTGAGCAGGCGCAGGGCCGTGGGCGCGACGTAGAAGTGGGTGGCCTTGTACTGGTCGACGATATCCCAGTAGCGCGAAAAGTTGGGGTACGCGGGGGTGCCCTCAAAGACAATGGTGGTGGCGCCGAGCAGGAGCGGGCCGTAGAGGCAGTAGGTGTGGCCCGTGATCCAGCCGACGTCGCCCGCTGTGAAGAGAATGTCGTCTTCATGCAAGTCAAACACGTACTTGGTGGTGGCCGCCGCGCCGAGCAGATAGCCAGCGGTTGCGTGGACGACGCCCTTTGGTGTGCCGGTGGAGCCCGAGGTGTAGAGCAGAAAGATGGGGTCCTCGGAGGCGACCGACACCGGCGGGCAGTACGGGCGGTGCTTGACGACCTCGTCGTGCCACCAAAAGTCGCGGCCGGCGGTCCAGGGGATGGCGCGGCCTGTGCGCTTGTAGACGAGGGTGGCCACGACCGACGGGGTCGACTTGAGGGCCTCGTCGACAATCTTCTTGGTCTCAATGACCTTGGAGCCGCGCAGGGACTCGTCGGTGGTGACGACGACCTTGGAGTTGGCGTCGAGGATGCGGTCGCGGAGCGAGCCGGACGAGAAGCCGGCAAAGATGACCGAGTGGATGGCGCCGATGCGCGTGATGGCGAGCAGCGTGACGACAACCTCGGGGATCATGGGCAGGTAGACCGCGACGGTGTCGCCCTTCTTGACACCAAAGGACTGCAGCACCTGGGCGACCCGGCACACGTCGCGCAGCAGCTCGCCGTAGGTGACCTTGCGGCCCTGGTTGGGCTCGTCGGCCTCGTAGATCAGGGCCACCTTGTCGGGGTTGCGAAAGGCGTGGCGATCGACGGCGTTGTACGAGGCATTGAGCTGGCCCTCGAGGAACCAGGCCGCGTCGCCGTGCGCAAAGCCGCCGCTCTTGACGGTTGCAAAGTCGCGGTCCCACGACAGCAGGTCGCGCGCAAGCTCGCCCCAAAACTCGGTGGGCTGCTCGATCGACTGCTTGTACAGCCGGTGGTAGTCGCTGAGCGAGTCGAGGTGCGGCGCCTCGTGCGGGTGCAGTTCCCTGAATTCCTTCGGCGGGTGGATGAGATCAATGTGCGACTCGGCGACAGACATTGTAATGGTTGTTGTGTCGGACGGAATTTTCAAAGCCTCAGCTGACAGCGTCTGACAGAGTGGTGTGCAGCACGGGCGTAGTTGCAGAGGAGCCCGCCGGCACCCGCGACAGCTGCTCCTTATATAGTTTTGGAGGCCTGCGGCCGCGCAGGTTGCACGCGGGCCTTCAACCGGGCGCCAAGCTCAGCCAGATGGCTTCATTCTGCTGGTTTTGCTGCCTGTCTGCCCCTCCCAACAAGGGTCAAGCGGCGATACCCCACAAATTTCAAAATTCAGCGACCCGCAACGTCGGAAAAAAGCAACGCTGCCCGCAACGTGATTCGTTTTCTCCATTGGCGCTGTCGGGTGAGAGGAATCGGACCTGCGGACTGGCGGCGACAAACCGCGACACCTGCGCAGACCGGCGCAGCCGCGCCTGTCCGGGGACGTGAGCGCTTTGGCAGAGCGCTCTCGCGGTTTCGGCCACTAGCAGGCGCCTCTGCTGGCGGTGCTAACAAAGCTAACAAAGTCCGACACCTTGGTGTCAAATGACCGGCGACGGCCGGCGACGGCGACAGCCTCTTCCAACTGCTGGCAGGTCGGAGGACTGTTGCAAATGAATGTTTCCCTTTTGGGAACTGTTTTGCGGTTTCGCCTGTCAGCGTCCTCACGGCGCTGCTCCGCTGGCCAAGGGGCAGGCCCTGCAGTGTGAGGCAGACGTGGCGGCCAGAGCCCGCAGCACCGTGGTACCTGAATAGCTTGTGCCATTGTGCGAGGTGGCATTGCAAGCACGACAGCCGGCCATGAAGCCGACGGCCACTCAGCCGGCCAGTTTTACAACTCTGGCTGTGCTGCTGGCAGCGCTCAGCGACCAGTCTGCTGCTGACAGGTATGACATCACATGCGGCTCACCGGTTTGTGGCGCGGTGTTGTGCTTGGCTCGCGGGCTTTTTTCATGCGGATCGCAGCTGTTTTCTGGCAGTTGCAACTAGTTCATCTCTCTTCTCTGCGCCTGCCGCTGCCGTGCCGACCAATTTGCAAATTTGCCCTTGGCACCTCGCTGCGCTCACCCCTCCAGCAGACCCAAAGGTACCCAAAGCTGCGACCAACTCTCTGCACAAAATATCTTTCCGCCTTGGAAAAGAAAGTAGCGAACGACCTTCATTCCACCAGGCTTTGCAATGTCTGATGCAAAATTTAGACCGCGCAAAAAGTCCCTCTCGTCGGGTGGCCTGCTGCCCGGCGGCTCGCTGTCGTCGGCGCACTACCGACGGCCCGGGGGCTTTTCGCTTCCGGGAGTCCACCAGATCAAAAAGTACCTCCTCTCCATCAACTCGGAGACGAGGTCGAACGTGGCCGTCCTTGTCTCTGTCGTCCTCGTCTTTGTCTACCTCTTCTCCGGCTACCTGTGGCATCCCGCGCGGCACTACGAGGTGCGCGGGGCCTCGCCAGAGCTGACAAAAACGACCGATCCAATCATCGTGCCCGACATGAAGGACATTCCGTACCTCAAGTCGAACGTGCCGGTGAAAGCGCCGGGCGACGCCACCCAGGGCGACTCGCAGCGGCTGTGGAAGGGCCGCTGGTCGGAGGAAAACCACGTCATTTCGTCGTACGTGTTTGACGCCGACGGCGCCGACTACTCGCCAGACATTGTCATGGTCGTCGGCCTCGACTACGAGTCGTACCACTCGTTCCACCTGGCGCAGGTCCTCGACAACCGCCGCGAGTACGCCACGGCCCACGGCTACGGGCTCTACGCGCGGTTCTTGCAGGACTTCCGACCGGACTACAGCGACGCGCAATACATCAAGATCTCGTGGGCCAAGCTCGCCGTCATGCGCGCAGCGATGCTGGCGTACCCGCGCGCAAAGTACTTTTGGTACCTGGACCAGAACGCCGTGCTCATGAACCCGCTGGTCGACCTCTACGACGACATTATCAAGCCGGCCGCCCTCGAGAAGCTCATGCTGCGCGGCCAGCCCATCACGCGCGACTCCGACCTCATCAAGTCGTACACAAAAACAAAAGCCAACAAGGTGTCGATAATTCTGACGCAGGACGAGCTGGGCCTGTCGAGCTCGTCGTTCATCCTCAAGAACGACGACTACGCAAAAGCGCTCATCGAGTTCTGGAGCGACCCCGCCTACAGGTCGTACGGCGAGTTCAAGCGCGGCGACGTGTCGGCGCTCAACCACCTCGAGCAGTGGCACCCCGTGTTTCTGTCGCGCACAGCCATCATACCCACCCGCAAGCTGGCGGCCATGGCCAAGCCCAAAAGCATTGTGTTTGAGGGAAGGGAGAACGCGCCGCCGGTCGATCTCGATCTCAAATACAGGGACGGCGATTTCGTGGTGACGTTTCACGACTGCAATCTGGACGCATCGGTGTGCGCGCGCGAGTACGATCGCTACTACGAGGTCAGGGGACGCATCACATCTATAAAGTAATCTAATACGCTAGGTTTATCATGAGTAGAGTTATGGTGGAACGTTCCACCAGTATTAATAGAGAGTGATTAGCATTTACACACGGGTTTTGCGACGCAGCACTACTCGGCGCCCTGCGACTGCGAGAGCCGCTCCTCCAGCTGCTTCAGCGCGAGCGCGCGTCGCCGGTCGGCCTCGGTGTTGCCGCCGCCAGACGTGCGCCGGATGCTGCGCTGGTTTGACTGCTCAACGTCCTCCGGCGAAAACGGCCGGCACAGCGACACGGCCACCAGCGCGCCAAACACGGCGTCCGCAACCACGGCCACGGCGTCGTGCACAGGCTGCGGATAAAAGAACTCCGCAAAGGCAAACGTGTCGGACGAGTCGCCTCTGACCGGCACCCGGCTGTCCATGAGCGAGGTGGGCAGGTCGGGGTCCACGAAGGAGACCTTGTAGAAGCGCAGGTAGGTCCAGGTCGTGAAGAAGCCGCCCCAGAGCAGCACGACCGCGGGGCCGCCGACGGTGGCGGCGAGCACGAGCGAGTAGAGCAGCATGACGGGCACGACAATGTACTTGACCTGGGCCTTGAAGGGGCCCCGGAAGAGAATGATGGTGTGTTCGGGGACGAGCTGCTTGAAGATGACCAGAAAGCATGCTTGCAGCGCGTAGCCGCCGTTGATCTGGTCGCTGGCCGGGGCCGCCACGGCAAACGCGAGCGCCAGCGCCGCCGTCGTCGGCAGCAGGGCATTGAGCGCCAGCACATTGAGCAGCTCCTTGGAGCCCATGACGTGCTCGTAGTAGCGGCCGCCAAAGAGCAGGGCCCACAGCGACAGCGCAAACGGCACGACCTGAGTTTCCATGAACGGCGCCAGGAGCAGCGTCCACGGGGCCTGCAAAAAGTAGTGCGGGTTCAGCGTGAGAACAGCCACCTTGATCTGGCTAAACGGGATGGCCATTGGCGGAATGGTGCCACCAATGCCGGCGTTCGGGTCCCTGTTGTCGTTGGTGGCCTGGGCCGCGGTGATCATCATGTAGATCTTGTACTTGATGACAGTGTTGGCGAGCGTGACGGCCACGAGGGCAATGACTGCTGCGCGTGTCACTGGAGGTAGAACCAGGGGGTTTCGCATTGAGAACTAGGCTCCGTGTGAGTTGGTGTGCTTTAAAGTGAGCGTGATGCGCGCAGGCGGGTGGAAAACTGAGCAAGAAAATTGTGCCCACAAGCGTTAGGCAACACAGAGAATGTTTCAGCCTCATTTCCATGGCATTCAGTGCAGCATGGCTCCGCGATGTTGCAGTGACGTATTGGCTTTTGACTGACGTGTGCAGTATTGAGTGCGCAGTGACGTGTTGACAGAGTGGACAGTATAGACAGAATACTTAGACAGAGTACTTAGACAGAATGGCAGTATGGACAGAATGGCAGTATGGACGTTTTTATGGACGTTTTTATGGACGTTTTTATGGACGTTTTTATGAACGTTTGTATGGACGTTTTTGTACCTTCTTGTATGGACGTATTTCGTATGGTAGACGTGGACAGTACTACACTACGCAATAATACTGCGCTGGCGTTGCCAGCGGCCAGCCCAGTGCTGTGGAGGCGCACCTGCCGGCCACGCTGTCGCCAGCTCTCCAAAGTGCGCTGCTGCGTGCCCCAGCCGGTGCCCAGCGTCGCCGCTCAACGGCTGTCAGCGCTGCTGTGCTAACCCTCCCACTTCCGCCTGGTGCCGGTTTTTTGTGAACCTCCACCACACCAGCGACCTGCACAACCCTTTACAAATAATTGCACCCCATTTGCAAACGCTCGCGCTCACACTTTGTACTGTACAGCTGGCTGCATACAGAGCACGACAGAAGCATTGAGAATCCGAAACGCACACCATGGGCAACACCTCGTCGTCGGAAGACGGGCACGGGTCGCACAAGGCCTCGCCTCAGCTGGCCGCAGCGCACGCTGCGCAGCAGGCCAGCCAGCCGGCGTCGCCAGCAGACGCCATTCCGCAGATCAGCCACTCGTTCGACCAGATGGACATTGACCAGCCCGCGGACGCAGCGCCGGCGCGGCCGCAGCTGCGCCGCAAGTCGACCATCCTCCTCGGCCAGGAGGAGGAGCAGCTCGCCGGGCTGCAGGGCGGCGCTGCCGGTGGCGCAAACACCGGCCACAACGCACTCAAGGGCCTGGAGGGCTTCTCGCGCGAAAGCGACGACGTGACGCTGTCGCGGGCCAACTCGGGCGAGGAGATCCAGCTGCCCGAGGGCCCGCCGCAGGGTGCCAGCACCCGCGACGGCGCCGGCGGCAAGCTCTACGAGATCACACTCAACTGGTCGCAGGGCGGCCACCGCGTCTACGTCACGGGCTCGTTCACCGGCTGGCGCAAAATGATCCAGCTCATGTGGGACCCCAGCACCGCCAAGTTCACCACAACGATACGGCTGACGGAGGGCACGCACAAGATGCGCTTTGTGGTGGACAACGAGCTGCGCTGCTCGGACTACCTGCCGACGGCGACCGACTCGATGGGCAACCTCGTCAACTACATTGAGGTCGCCGACCCCAAGCAGGCGGAGAACCTGGTGGAGATTGACGACGAGTACGGCCACGACAAGCAGTTCACGCGCTACGAGCAGGAGGAGGAGACCACGCCCGTCTACGAGTACTCGAGCGAGATCCCGCAGGTGTTCACCGACTCGCTCGTGATGGACAAGTTTATCAGCTCGTCGTTTGTCACGCCGCCACAGCTCCCGCCGCAGCTCGAGGGGGTCATTCTCAACACGGACTCGCAGAGCGAGCTGCCCATCCCCAACCACGTTGTGCTCAACCACCTGGCGACCGCGAGCATCAAGCACAACACGCTCGCCGTCGCGAGCATCTCGCGCTACTCGGGCAAGTACGTCACACAGATCCTGTACGCCCCGCTATAGCGTCCGCGACGCTCAGCATAGATTGCACATAATACAATAATACATAATTCCCTGCCGACGCACGCCAGTCTGCTCGCCAGCCCGCTCGCTGACCAGACCTGGGCCGTCCCAATACAGAGATAGCATCTCTGGTCGTTTCGGGCAATAGCAAATTCATTTTAACTCAATCTGGCTAGTCGATGCTGGCCGCCCCAGGCCGCGCTGACAGGCCAGTTGACGTAGCGCTGGCGAGCCAGGCTTTGCCCAGTCACCGCGCGGCGGGCCGGCCACTCAGCTCGCGGCGGGCCTCACTCGGCCGGTCCAGGGATCGCGCGCTGGTTGCGATGCCCCTGGCGCGGTCTGCTATGCCGGCTGCGCGGGGGCAAAAAAATTCCGCAGAACCGTCCGCTCGGATCCCCTGGAGCTGGCCATCACCAGTAGCCCGCTGTGCTCGACATGCAAGCGACCCCACTGGAACTGCTTGTTTGGGCACCGCTCACTGTCAAACACCCGGCAAAGGCCACACCAAACCACAAACAGCACTGGTGCTATACGCGACTGGCGATCGCCAGCGTCATCGCTAGGGCCATGCCCCAGCGGCTGCCTCGCACTACCCCTGAAAGCAAGAGCCCCGGCGCTCTAAGCGTCGGTGCAAGCACTTGCAAGGGCCGCCCCCCTCCCAGCCTCGAAATTAGTGGTGAAACTCCCCGGAACGCGACGTTTTGGTGCGCCGGCGTGAGAACAGCGCAGTTGCAAACACAGTTACAAAATTACAAATTTACAAATTTACAAAATAAATGCCCTTGCGAATGCTACACATCTCCGCGGCAGCTCTCAGCTCTCGCCAGCCTGCCCGCTGCCCGCGCGCCCGCCAGCCGGCCCCTGCTCGCTCCCAATGGCGGCTGCTCGTCCATGGAACCTCCACCCCTGCGGACCCACTGGCGGCCGCTGGCCAGCGTTCCTTATAGCCCAAGTGCCCACAGCGGGTGTGATCCACACGCTTTTGAAATTGCTCGATTCTTCACCCTTTTTTTGCGTCGTGCCCACCAAGACAGCTCTCGTCTTGAATGATTTCCCACCATCGTCTCAGGCCCTGGAAACGGCGGTCCTCGGGGGTCGACACCGACTCGGTCATTTCGGTCAGCTCCACAATGGAGAATTCTTCCACCTATTACGATGCCCCTGAAAACACAACCACCACCACAACGCTATCTGCCAACAAGCGCTTGTCGCAGGGTTCAAAGCACACACGGTCCGAGTCCGCTCCCTCCAGAGTCTCTGACATGTTTAAAAAAGACGACGACGATGACCTGTAAGTATTCTTTGTAACTCGGCGCGTCCCGCTCGCGTCCGCTCGACGCGGGCCTTGGCTCCAGCAACACTAACCCAGAACCGCCATCGCAACCGCAAACACGCAGCCGCCGCTCGACAAGCCCCGGCTCGAGTCGCCCCGCGGAGAGCCGCCAGCAGACGCTGCAAATCAGCCCGCGCGCAAGTGGCAGCAGCAGCCGGCCCCGTCGCCGCCAGCGACGGCGGCCCCAGCGCTGCCTCCGCCACCTCCACCGGTGCCGGCCCGCGCCCTCTCGCCCATGCTGCTCGACAACCCCAAGAAGGAGGCCTGGGTCAACCGCGTCTCGTCCGGCTCAAACCGACTCGCCGCGGCCGTGCTCAAGGACGGCGCGCTCGCGCTGTACCGCCCGCCCAGCGACATTGCCATCAGGGCCTTCGACGTCTCGCTGCCCTGCGCCGAGCCCCCTGCAGACGCCGAGTCCACCGGCTCGACGCTCGTGCCCCCAACCGCAAATAGCCACAAACGGGTCGCATCGGCCATCTCGATGGCGCCGCCGGCAAACGGCGCACCGCACACACACGACGCTGCAAGGGCCAACGGCACCGGCCTCGTCAGGTACCGCGGATGCGAGGGCGGCACCCACCCAGAGCTCATATGGGAAGACGCACCAGCCGCCGCCGCCGACGCAGGGCCCGTCGTCGTGGGCGGCACCGTCGAGGCCATCTGCTCCTACGTCCTGTTTGGCGACTGCACAGACGAGTTTGTGGCGTCCGTGCTCATTGTCCTGCCGCTCTGGTCCGGCGACATTGCCCATGCACTCGACATTTTTGCAGAATACGCAACAAGCCCGCAGGCAAAGTCCACCCAAAAACCCACCGTCGTCCAGCGCCTCAAACTCGTTGTCGAAACCGTCCAAAACTCCTTCTCCGGCATGCTCATCGACACTACCATCTTCTCGTCGCTGCTGCGACTCATTGAGTGCCTCTCCTACCTCAGAGACGACATTGCACAACCACTCAAACTGTCCGTCACCACCAAGCAGCGGGAAATGTCCAACTTGCTGGTCTACACAACCTCGCAGGAGCCGGCAAACTGGACCGCCGTGGAGAAAAAGTACCCAGAAGACATGTCCGATAGACTCGAGCACTTTTTGGTCTACTTTGATACACCGCATGCCACAAACAGCCAACATGCGTCCCCGCAGGCACCTTTTTTCTCTCCGGAAATCTTTCTCGAAATCCCAGCCGCGACAATGGCCGCCCAGATCTTCTCCTTTGATCTCAAGTTCGCCACCACCTGGTCACCTCTCACAGACATTTCTCTCCTGTACAACAGCCCCAAAAACAGCGCATACAGGCGCTACTCTCCCATGGTCTTTGATATGGTGAACCACCAGTTTCTCGGCCAGCAAATTGTCGACCACATTCTCATGCCAAAACTTGCCGTCAAGCTTCGGGTCGCCCTGCTCTCACGCTGGATAGACATTGGAAACGCGCTCAAAACTTACGGCGATATGGTGGGCTGGCTCGCTATCGCAACAGTGGTGTGCTCCACCCCTGTTTTACGCTTGGCCTCGGTTTGGTCCCACGTCTCGCAGGCAGTGAGAGACCGGGTCGTCAAGGAATGGGTTCCGGTGGTGTTTGATATTGAAAGACATCGCACCGTCATTGAGCAATCCAAAAAGTCTTACCACGTTCTGGCCCCTCAGGGTATTGGAATGCTCTGTCCAAAGGAACGAGTTGTCCCGTTCTTCGGTGCTCTGTCGATCCAATATGATGAGGAAGTTTCTTTGAAACAATGCGAGACAAGATATAATCGTGTCAAGCTTGCATTTGAAAGATGGAAAGCTTACCTGGATAAGGTCCCACAAAATGACGATATCTTTGATGGCCCTCCAGAACCAATAACAACCATACAGAGATTGCTTTATCATCTTCTCAACAAACACGCAGAGTCACCACAACCCACTGCCGACAAAGTACTCCATCTCTCACTGGCCATTGAACCCGCAAAGCTGGGCCATTACCTGCCTTTTCACTACTCTCAGAGATCACCCCTCAATTATGGCTCATACTTGCCTTTGATCTTTACCGACGTCTCCTCTGCCTATAGACTGTTTTCAAAGCCAGTTCTCATTGCGGCCTCAGGAGTACTTTCACACGGAAAAAAGGGCCGTCTCAATTCATCCTCAGGATCCGGATTGCCATCTCACCCTTCGGTGCCGCGCTTTAGCGCTTCTGCGGAATCCAACCAAAATGGGGCACTCCACAGGTCCATGTCCTTCCCACCGTCTCACAGAGAGCTTGTTGCCACTACTGGATACTCAGACTTGGATGACAGTGGAAGGCAACTGGCAACAAAGTATGCATCCTCCAAAAACTTTTTTACAAAAACTGTTAGAGACGTACTGAATGTCGGGGCGCTGCTCTATCATATCAACGATGATATAGTGCTCAAAGCCTTCGATGACGATGATCCCTCACGTCCCTCCTCGGTCATTGAAAATGTCAACCGTCTTTCAGTAGGAGGAACTAAACGGTATTCAGCTCAGCTTGGTGACAAGCTTGCAGAGAAACTAGCGGAAAAACTTTCTCTCGATGAATCAGCAAAGAGTAATACTCAATTTGAGGACACTAAAGATGGTTCCAAAGAGGCCTTGGATTCCTCACAAGCCATCAAAAAGCAGAAGGCCGTTTCGGTAGTTATAAAAGCCGCCAATCTGGAAAGATTGGTTGATATTTTGGTTTTGGGAATTTATGACTTTTCTCCGTTTGTCCACAGTGAAGACTTGCTGGCTGGAAACAATCAAAGAGGTGTCAAGTTCAAGACTGACATGGATGCATATACGCTCACCTTCTTTGCAACTTTTAGATCCTTTTGCTCTCCGTTGACTCTTATCGATGCCCTCAGCAAAAGATTTTTAGGTGCCAAATCGGCCTCGGTCTCGATTGTTATGAGTGAATCGCTCTCTACATCTTACAGGGAAAATAGAGATCGTATCATTGCTCGCAATAAAATGCTGGGGATACACAGCGATGCTTCGAGTGAGTCACTGGCCTCGGGGGCAGGACCAAATGCATTTCCAAACTGGGATTCTGTCTGCCACGAAGCCGACTCAATTGATTGGGGAATCGTAGCTAAAGTTCATCTTGGTGTTTTGGAAGCCTTTCATCTTTGGATATCACAGTATTTTAGTGATTTCAACAATGATCTTGCTGTCAAGGAGGCATTTTTGTCGTTGCTCGGTACCATGGAAGGTGAGTTTCACGAATGGTCGACAGTTATTGAGCAAAAGAAGGACTCACCTCAATTAGTGAGCGAACTCAAAAAGTATTTTTCGGCAATTGATGAGCACCACCGAAAAATCAAAAAACTATTTCTTAGAAAGTGCTACAAGCCTTGTGAAGTTCCTCCACCGTTGCCAAATTTTCCAATCGGAACAAAGATTGACAATTTGCCGGTGAGCAACGGTCTCAGTGATACAGTGGCAAGAATGGAGCGGTTTGTGGATGACTTGAATGTTGGCGTGGCTACCCTGTTCAATGAAATCAAGCTTCTAGACTGGGTTGAATTATTTGAACTCTTGGAGGTCAAGTCTGCAGATATTACTGGGTTTTATAACTACAAAGTACCACAGGGTACCCATGAAGATGAGGTGGTAGTGATGGACATTTTCAACTATCTAAACAATCTTCTCAAGGACGGAAGCAACCAACTTCTTGTGTCCTCATTCCCTGCACCAATTCAAGAACTTTTTTGTCTGCATTTCAACATTGTTGATTATTTGGTGTATGAAATAACGCAGCCTGGTATCTCCAAAGAGGAGAGAACAGCCCGTATGCTTTGTATACTGTACGCGATCAGCATTATCCGCTCCAGAATGTCACATGCCGAGATATTTGGTAGAGAGGAAGACAAAACCGATCAAACACCTACAGTTCCCTCCTTTCTGGAAAGTGCTTTTATTGCCGCTATATTACGACCTGAATCGCGCGCGTTCACCGGGTCGTGGTTTGCAGCGGCTAACGAACTTATGCATAGCTCTTCTTTGAAGTTTGGAAGGGATGGAAATTCTTCCATTCAGCAAGTGGTGATGGATGTAGAAAGCTTGATCCCGAATCTTCCAGAGTCCATGTTCCGCCATGAAAATTCCGGCGTTCCACTGGTTCCCTGCATTGGTTGGATCATTGAACGAATGTTGGAAATCGTTTGCTATGTTCCAAACATGTCTATTGAGCATTCACGATTAATTAATTTCGACAAGAGGCGATATATTTATAATCTTGTTACAAATGTGCAAGAAATTAAGGGTGTGGATGAGGAAACAGTTGGCAGTATCGAAAGAACTCATCCGCGTTTCAAAAGAATTGCGTTTTTATTGAATCCTGCGAAAGGTCTTTTCAAGTTTGAAAAGAAGCAAATCAAAGACGTTGCATCCAAAGAATTGAAAGACTACAGAGTTAATCCTAAACATAAAGTCTTCGCCTCGATTGTTTCTCTGGAGCTCGAGAAGATCAAGCGCGATTACAAGCAGCAAGAGATACTAGAAAAGATGGCCAAAGACATGAGGAAACAGCGCATGAATTCTGCTTCTACTATTTCAACATCTCGATTCAGCAAACTTGGAGGCTCCACCTCTGGCTCAATTTCTGGCAGTAGGAAAGGTGGTGGAGGGCCAGATCCATCTGTGATGGGCGACGACAAGGGCAGGGTGCGCTCGAGATTTGGCGGTCTTTTGAAAGCTGTGCGGCCCATCTCTATGGCCTTTGGAGGTTCATTTACTCCCCCATCTGATAGAATTGTCAGCGTCTCCGAGTTACCTCGCCTAGTGACAGAAAAGGGGGCAAAGATTATTTATTCTGTGCCACTTCACACAGTTGAAATTGGACGCATATCTGAAACTATGATCAAGCTCACTCCAAACAATCAAGCAGGTTCATCATCGGCAGACTTGATTATGCAAGCTGTGAGTGAGCAGGAAACAGAGGATTGGCTAGAGGCTCTTGTAGCCGGCAAAAAGTACTCCAAGATTATGGATGATAGAGCATCCACTTCAACAAAAGTGTTTGGCGTTCCTCTCGCTATTGTTTGCGAGAGAGAAAATCGAACTGTTCCAAAAGTGTTTGAGACACTTCTGCTTGAGGTAGAGGCTCGTGGGCTAGATGAACTTGGACTGTATCGAATTTCCGGTTCGTTAGCGTCGATCAATGCTCTGAAGGCTGCATTTGATTCGGGCAAAGACGTCAACATGCAAGATGACTTGTGGTATGATGTCAATACTGTTGCTGGGTGCTTCAAGTTGTACCTTCGTGAACTTCCCGATCCGCTACTAACGCGGGACTTTTTGAGTGACTTCATTGCAGCAGGCTATGCCCCTGACGACATTGACGAGATTGTAGAGTTTCTGAAGGGGGCTGTTGTACGCTTACCAGCCTATAACTATTACGTGGTGAAGAGACTGATAAAGCATTTGAATGAGGTTGCTCGTCACGATGCTAATCGGATGAGTACCATTAACTTGGCTATTGTCTTTGCCATTTCATTTTTGCCGGGTGGCAGTACAAACGAAATTGAAACTCTTGGGCCAATGCAGAGCATTGTTCAGACAATGATCAACTATTATGATATGATATTTCCATAGAGCAAGAATTTGGAACTAATGTATATGTATTAAATGAAGGTTATGAACTTTACACTGCGCTAGAATCACCTCCAGCCAGACCGTCTGAGCCTGTTGCTCACAGACTCCTGAAATTTGGACAAACACGCCTCATCGCCTCCACAGCACAGATTGAGAAACAAACAAACATGCCTTCAAAATAGTAGACTAGTCACAAACGTGCAAAATGATTAGTGTCTGGTCCAGGTGCAAAATAACTCCAGCACTGGCCACTGTTCTAGCTCTGTGCTACCTCTCTTTCCAATGGCGCTGCCTCTGCGTGACTCTGCACCCCATTGCATTTTACCAATTTAGCAATGTACCGGCCGCAGGACCGAACGACCTTCCCCACAGACCCATTGATGCGCAGTGGGTGACCTATCGGGCGATTTTTATATTTTTTCAAATTTGCCCAAACAGTACCCAAGCTCCCGGATTATACCGAGCTGGAATATCCGATAATTATAAAGGACGCAACTCGCAGTGGCCAAAAAAAAAAGTCCAAACCACATTGCTGGCTACTGGCGCAGTTTTGCTCCTTTAATTCTCCACACTTTTAGACGGGTTATAGTCACGCGATCATTTCCGTGCTGTGTGTATTCAGTTGTGATTAGTTTTTGCAACTTCCAGAGCGAGTTCGCATAAATGTCTTTCCACTTCAACTGGAAGTCTTTTGATAATGAAGATTACTCCAAAGCGAAGCTGCTGATTGAGGATGCTCTCAACAAGCCCTCAAAACCGCCAATTATCGTGGATAAAATCAATGTACAATCTCTAAATCTAGGCGACTTACCTCCCGTGCTAGAGATTCTGGAAATTGGAGACCTTGCTGACGACCGGTTTCGTGGCATTTTTAAGCTCAAGTACGCCGGCAACGGGTCCATGACGCTGCGCACAAAAATCCAGGCAAACCCCCTTTGCATCATGTCTGAGAATTGCCCCGCCTTTACAAAGCCAAAGTTCAAGGCTGCCGCGTCTCCTCTCCACATGCCGCTGACTCTGACGCTCTCCGACATTAAGCTGAGTGGAATCATCATTCTGGTGTTTTCCAAGGCCAAGGGGCTGACAATTGTGTTTAGAAACGACCCGCTCGAATCAATCAGGGTTTCTTCCTCCTTCAACGAAGTGCCGGGCATTGATCGCTTTCTCCAGACGCAAATCGAAAACCAGATCAGAATCTTGTGTCGCGAAGAACTGCCGTCCATTTTGCATAAGCTCTCGCTTCGCTGGACGCGCCAATCTGGAGGCGACGTCGTGATCAGCGCCGTCACGCCGTCAAACGGCAAAGTTACCTCTGACGCGGCCGCCCTGTCTCTCACCAAGTTCAAAGCGCCAGTGTCGTTTGCCGACATCAACCCGGGCTCGCCAGAGCTCTCCCCAGCCTCTCTCTTGCGTCTCAACACACTGTTTGCATCCCAGAGCACGCTGTCCCTCTTCACACCAGCGGTTCCCCATGCTGCGTATCGTTCCAACATGGAAAAAATACTGGACCACGAAAAGTCGGCCGACGAGGCCTATCATGCCCAGGTTGGTGGCGACGATGTCAGCGAAATTGCAAGATTGCAGTCTCGATTTGTCCTTAGGAAGGGCGGAGTCAAGCCGAAGAGGAGAGTCATCAAGATTGGCAAGGCAAGAAATACAGAGCCAGATGCGCCACCGTTGGCAAACGATGTTGCGGCAAAGCCTACGGCGGCCCCAGCTGCAGTTTCGCCGGTGGTCGCAAGTGTGCCGGCAACCGAAGCCAAGCCGGTTGCAAAGCCAGTCGTCAAGGAGCAGCCAAGCGCTCTGCCAGTTTCCAATCAGTCTTCCGATCTCTCGCCGGCTGTGTCTGTCAAACCTCGCTCAGCGCACTTGTCTGAAAAACCTGCAAGACAAGCAACCAGCGCCCACCAGCGACAAGTATCGCTTCCTAATCTGTCCTCAGATTCTAGAAGCACAGCAAAGGCTTTATCGGATGCTATCGGTTCAACCCTTGTCAGTGTTCCAGAAAAGCTTGTTCGCGTTGTGTCGCCAAAGAAGAATTCTCAGCCTTCGTTAGATAAGAAGTTCAAAGACTTCTTCACGGCGAATGTTCAGGACACTGCTCCTCCTCCTTACGTGGCCTAGGTGATATTCTTTTCGTTCTATTTATTGTTGTTCCTCGCCAGGAATTAGCTAGTGTATAGCAAAAAAATGGGTTTATTTTAAAAGGTCCTTCGCTCGTCTATATATTACAAAGCTTTCTTTGCCATCTCCAATGCACCTTCCTTCGTCTGATTTCCTCCAATAAATCCCGCTGCATGCACAAAGACACATCCAGGAATTCCAGTCAGTTCTGAGAGCTCGTCATCACGTACGCCTCTCCAGGCCTCGGGGAGGGCTTTTCGTGACTCAAAGGAGCTGCTTGTGACAGAGACTGCTTGGACTCTCCAGCCCTTTCCATCGCTGTAAAGAACATAGAGAATTGGGGTTTTAACATCCTGCTCCTTTTCAACAGTATACAAATGTTCTTTCCAGGGGACAAATTGCTCCAAAACAAGTATTCTGCCTTCTGGGTCGTACTGCGAGCGCTTTTCAAAAGCTTCGACAACAACAGACTTTGCTGGCCACCATCCCAGGCCATATGACTCTACAGTCCTTTGGAAGGCGGTTCCCATAACCTTGCTGGCAACTTCAAAGTTGCTATCCAGTATCTCGTCATTGGACTCCTCTGTCCACAGAGGGTTCAAGGTGGCCACAATAGAGGGCAGTGTGATTGCTTTTGTCTTGAAAGCAGACTTAATGTCATCGGGATAGGCCGCAATGCCGTTGTCATTTGCATCGATGGCCTCAATGAATTCGGCATAAATCTTTTTGTAGAGAACGGGAATGCTTGGATCAGAGACGTCCTTCTTGATTATTTGAGCAATGATTTCCTTGCCAAAGTGTTTGTAAATGAGACCCGCAGACGACAGTTTGGTGGAGAAATCTTCAGAAAAGACCTCGGAGAAGCCTCGCTGATGATGGTCAAAATATTTCACGCCGTCGTATTTTCCAGAGACATCAAAAATAATGTCGCAGCTTTCCAGCACCTCGGGGTCTCTGGAGCGGGTCAGCGAAGCGTTCTTGAACTGAGGAAGAAGTCGCAGCATATAGGCAGCGAGGGACTCGTCAGCGTGAAACGTTCCGGAGTGTGTAGCTAATTTAAAAGTCTTCATTGGTGACGATGTAGATTCAGTTTTTGATTTTTTGTCAATGTGTGACATTACTAGCCGCTGGCGAAATTTCAAAAATATATTTATTTTTTTTTATTTCACTTCTCCCTGTAGCTTCTCCAAAATGGGGAACGAATATCAGAGAGATTCGTCAGAATCCAATATTAAGGTTTGGCCGTTATTCCATTTCTTATAAAAAAGGGAGAACCCTCTCTGGGATTCTTCCAACTTTTAATTCAATTTTCTTATATTTCAATTTTCTTATATTTCAATTCATATCATTCGTTTACATCTGTAATGTATAACGGCTATAATTACGCAACGTATTACAGTAGTAAGTAGATCCTGGAAACTAACCATCGACTAGCGAACGCTACTCCCATCTGCAAAGAGGAAGAGCGTTCCCGATTCAGAGTCTAGACGCATTCTATTAAGGTTAAATTTAAACCCAGTTAGTAGGAACATCCCAAAACAGTCAGGCTTTTACTGGGAAACAAATATTTTTTGTTGAGAAAGGCATCTCATTGCAAATACAATTACCTGTCCCCTGATTGGCCATTGTTTTGCCAAGACTATGCACCAGCTGGACGTGAGATGCACCGCGTCCCAGCGTTGCCCGCTGCGGTGCCATCAACCCTGCTGGCACCCGTCCGCTCACAGACGTGAGCGCATCACATGACCAAGTCAGGCTTTTCACACTTTTAATTTCCGCGGGGTCCGTTGCCGAAAAGGACAATTACTAAACGATGCAGGTGGGTTGCTCTCTAGCAACATGTCTTTTGATAGAATTGTGATTGGCGCTGGACTGGCAGGCATTGCTGCTGCTGCTGAATTTGCAAAATCTGGAAAATCGGTTCTCGTTCTGGAAGCCCGCAAGCGGACCGGCGGTCGCTTGTACACCGACAGGACGTCGGGTTCGGCTCCGTACGAGCTCGGCTGCTCGTGGTTTCACGAAGCAAATACAAACCCGTTTGTGCAATTGGCCGAGGAGAGCGGAATCCCCGCTGAGTTTGACAATGCCAAGACCAAGCTCTATGGCTACGACGGCGAGCTCGCAGCGGACCTTGATGCGGGATCATTGATGGGCCAATTCGACAAGTTTGTGAGCCACAAGCTTAGCATTTCGCAAAACGACGAGTCGTTGAAGCAGCTCATTGGCGAGTTTGTGAATGACACCAAAGGCAACCTGAGCGAGGCCCAGCGCAAGGTCTTGCCGGGGATTTTGAAGACCCCACAGCTTGGCAAGGGCCTTGACTCTGCACTCCTTTCCGGCAAGTCTCTCATCTCCCCCGACAACGGCGGCGACAAGATGGTGATTGACGGCTATGACAAGGTCTTGGAGAAGATTGCGGAGCCATTGAAGGAGAGCGACATCAAGCTCATCAGCCCCGTCAAGAAGGTCATTGTGAAGGACGACAAGGTGGAAGTGGTCTGTGCCGACAACGCGAGCTACTCTGGCAAAAAGGTCGTGGTGGCTGTTCCGCTTGCTATTTTGAAGGCCAACGACATTGAGTTTTCGCCGGAGTTGCCCAAAGAGCTGAGCAGCGCGCTGGAAAAGTCGTCCGTGTCGGCGGTGGGCAAGGTGTACTTTGAATTCGATCACGTCTTTTGGGACGAGGACGTGGACAAGATTGTCGTCACGGCTGACGGCACAGCAGACGCAAAGTCTGTCCGATCAGAGCCCGCGCTCGTTACAAACTGGTTCAAATTCAACGGCAAAAAGAAGTACCCTGGCGTTGGCATTCTCGTTGGCAACGCCATCATCAAGGGTATTGAGAAAAACCCCGACACCGCCTACAATGTGCTGAAACCCGTTCTCGAGGCTATCAACATTTCAGGCAAACCCGTGCCCGAGCCAACCAAGTGGACGGCGACCAACTGGAGTGTCGATCCCTATTCGAAAGGTTCGTACTCGACGTACGAGGTCGGAGAGTCGTTGCTTGAGAACTGCAAAATCTTTTCCAGAATATACTGGGACAAGCTTGCGTTTGCCGGTGAGCATACCGTTGTTTCGGGTGCCACCTTTGCTCATGGAGCATACTTGTCTGGCCTGAGGGCCGCAAACGCTTTGTAGTATGTATTGACAGCTAGTTGCAATTGCGTATCGACTAAATAAACTATTGTAACTTGATCCCACAACTTGTCCCCACAATGTCACTGCGTCACGCTTTGCCGGTCCTCGCCGGGGGCCACGCTACCGGCACCGACCGTGGCTGTTGCTCATGTACAAAATCACTTGCAAACATGTGTGCAATCCCGAGCGCTTTCTCCAAAACAAAACCACAGAACACCTTCATCAGCTACGACCCGTCTGGCGGCGCCGGCAGTTGCATCTGGCTCCCGGACAGTGTGGCAAGGCTGTGCCGCCCACACTATCAACACCGCTTCAACGCAATCAACACCACCACCAGCAGTTTGCAACCATGGCTTCATCAGAACCCTATAATCCCGATTTGTACGAGGCCAATCCGTTTGCCGATGTAGTGTCCAACAATCCGAACGGCTTTTTCGAAGATAATGCGCCGGAAACAGGCGACGACGACGAGAGCGAGGCTGTGAATGCCGGCGGCGAGGAGCAAGTTGCAAAGACAGCCGAAGACGCTGCTCAAGACCGCAATGAACACAGCGCAGATCCGTCGCACGCAGAGGGTCCCGCTGCCTCATCTCTGCCTCCTCCTCCTGCGGAGGCCGCACCCGCGCCCGACGCCCCGGCACCAAAGAAACGAGTGGTGAAGCGTTACAAACTGACATGCAAAGTGACTGGTCTGGAGCGCAACGGCAAGAAGGATCCAATTATCAAATTCGATGCCTACACCACGCTGCCGCGATTTAGAACAACCACGTTCAAAGATATACGAAGAACCCACGGCGAGTTTGTCAAGTTTTTTGATCACCTCAATGGCAACAATCCAGAGTGCTTTGTGCCCGCTGTGCCGGCCGCCACAACGTCGGCCGGCGTCGGCACCGAGGAGGATGACGTCAAGACCAAGCAGCGAATGCAGCAGTGGCTCGACCGAGTCTCTCAAAACCCGCTGCTTGCCAGAGACGAAGAGTTTGTGCACTTCATCGAAGCAGACTTTGGCTACGCTCCTGTGGTGAAAAGACGGCCACCGGCCACCGGCCTGACGCGAAAGGCAATGAAGCAGCTGCAACCCCCGCCAGACGATACGCTCGAGCTGGCAGAGTTCAGACCCCTGATTAAGCAAACATATATTGATTGCCAGGACCTGCACGCCAAGGTGGAAAAGCTTGCAAAGTCAAGAAGAGGCCTGGGCCTCGCCTTCACTGAATTTGGCCAAAAATGCTCGAACCAAGTCAACACAGAGTCCGCCGGTGGAATGATCAACATGTGGACGAAACTGGCTAAAACCCTTATCGCTCTCGGCGACATTGAGGCCGTGAAAGCCACCAACGAGTGCTCCACCATTGGCGACGCCTTTGACGGCGTCGCGAACGATGCCTACGTTGTGAAGGAGGCGCTCACAAACAGGCATTTGCTGATGAGAGACCTCAGCAAAGCGCAAAATACTTCCAGGTCGCGACACCAGGCGATGGACCGTGTGAAGGCGTCTGCATCGATAAATCCGTTGAAGGTTGACGAGGCCATCGCCGCGCTTGAGGAAGCTAAACGCGCCGAAGACATACTCACAAACAGAATGAGGCGCATAACCGATAATATGCTTCTGGAGAAAAAGCAGGTGGCAGACAGGATTGAAAAAGATTTGAGTGCTGCCATATCAGAGTACGTGCTGCGAAGAATTGACTCCGAAAGACGTATCCTTTCTCAGTGGGAAGCCATCCGGCTGGATGTGCGACAGGCTGATGCCGCCGGCGGCCTTTCACGATTAGGCAGAGAGGCCTACCCAACTAGACGCATGAAAGTGTCCAGCCAAGGAGCGTCCGGAGATGCATGGAGTGGCGACAGAAGGAGCAGAGCTATCGAACAACCACCAATCCTGACAGAACCTGAAACAGATGAAGAAGTTGTGGATGCTAGAAATGCAGCATCGCTACTAGCAGGCTCTACATTTTGAATATTGTAAGTTATAAGGTCTACGGTTATTTGCTATGCTTCTTGACTCGCTTTGCAATGTTTTTACAACTTTCAACCATCTCAATCACAGTGATATGGACATGTCTGAAAGGGACCAGATCACTGCGGAGGTCTTCAAAATCTTTAACGTGCCCAAGGAACGGGAACTGCATTCCGTTTTGATGAGCAAATACCTGTTCCCACCTCTGCAATTGATATTTTCTAAGCAAGTCCTCGCGCACGCTTCTAATTCTTCGTCGCAGCTGCCTGTGGGCTTTTCTGGTCAACAGCAGGTCTGACTCACCAGCCTCTATTTCGCACTGCCTGTGCAGGTACTTCACTTGAAACAAAAAACTGTTGATTCTATCAATCATGTCCATATCCATTCCATAACCGCTGTATTGTTGGTATATTTCCAGTACTTTTTTCTTGATTTCCCAGGTTTTTTGAAGACAATCGTCATTGTGACCAGAGTACTTTGGGAATCCGTATTCAAAACTTAGCTCTGATCTCAATTTTGGACGGTCGTAGTATTTTGCTTCCAAGTTGCACTTGTTCATTCTGGTTATGGAGTGAATAATTGTAGGCGAATTGATAGAAGTAAGCTAGCTGTAGTTTGAGTTTGAAGTTTTGTTGATGATGATTGGTATTTGCCAAATACACATCATTTCAAGAATTGAGGAAACAGTGTCGAAGTGATCGGTCACGCTCAAAGATGAGACAGATTGCATCATCACCAGAGATTTGTGGTGTATGAATTGCCCAAGGTGAATATTTCATTGATCAATAAATCGCTTTACATGTAAACTGGAGCCAAAGCCTGCCGCTCGGCTAATTGGGCGCGGTACCTGTCAATGTTGACAGGAAATGAATAAATAGAAACGGAACCTGAAAGATCATGAAAGGTGAGACATATGTTGAAACCTTCAACTACTTTATCAAATTGCGTGCACAAACCTCTCGGTCATATGTGAAGTTTAGCACTGATGAGCCATTTCCTTGAGCCTCACGATGTGAGAATTATTCTGCCCCGCAACCAGTGAAGCGAAACCAAGTGGAAGATGGCAAACGCCGCGAAGAAAAAGCAGGCCGCTTCTAACATCAAGGCGCTTAGATCTCTCCATCTTACTTCCCTTGTAATAAATGTTGTATTCCTTCTCTCCAACCGGCTTCTTGCTAGGCCATCCTCACTAATTCCATACATTGTCAATTCCACGCCAGCGTTTCTTCTCCAATTTTACCTCGAGAAACTGGGACGTCCAAAGTATGATGGCGATGGAGCATTGCTATCTGCAGGTGATGATCTGAATCTGTCTGGTCTTACAGAATACTTTTTTGATATCATTTACGTCACTTGGGCATGCGTTATCCTGTCTGTAATCTTCGGAACAAACAAGATCTGGTATTTGTACTTGGCTATTCCTGGCTATGCATTGTATTTAGCCTATGGGCTCTACAAGAAATCTGGTTTTGGAGCCAGAAGTGCCCCTCCTCAGGAAGGTGGAGAAGATGTAAAGAGCAAACGTCAGGAGAAGCTCGAGAAGCGAGGCGGAACAAAGGTCAAGTACCGTTAAGCCAAAGTGGTGGGATTCTTATGTATCTTATGAGCTGTCAAATAGTGGCTAGCGTTTTCACAGGGACAATCACAACTGAATGTTCAGAGTACGTTCAAGCTTTGCAAACCGCAATTGAGCTCTTCAAGATTGACGTAGGTAAAATAAATGAACTTGAAATATGATTTTATGCTCTACCTGACTTTGCCAACACGGATATGCTTCGTTCGTAGTAAAGGGGTGAATGGTGGAATGCAGTGCGTCCAAAGATGGGCTCTGAAAACCTTTTTTCGACATTCAACACTACCTTTCCAATAATACGATTGGCCAACTTCATTCTTCCTTCTACATTTCTTAGTACTCCTACCTCGCTGATATGAATCACTTCACCGGGTGGCACCAATTTTTCGTTAGTTTTATACTGACGAAGATCTACCAGTACTTGCCACAAATAACTATCATGATCTTCATGTGTGAATGGAACTGTTGTGGACGTTAACTGAGAGAGAAATCGTCGCTTGATTTCAAGCAGTACCCCATTGGATTGCTGCTCAAACAATTGCGCTACAGCCTGCATGTCTCGCAAATGACCTAGCGATAAACAAGGAACAAGATCCAACCCATAAATTACTGATGTTACGAGATTTTTTGAGGCTCTTCCAAGCTGAGGAAGCACAGTGGCAGGAGTTCCGTACGTGTAGCAATGAACCCACCTTCCCTCAGGTAAACCATACTTCGAGATTGTCTGAAAGTGGCTGCCTTCTGTTTTCTCGGATGTCAATAAGGTAAGTAAAGCACCAACACCACCACCAAGAGAATGCCCGCAAACCACAAGCCCATACCCTTGCCACTGGTTCATGCCCGCCGCGATCACCGACATTGGCCGTCCATCCCGTCTCAAAATTAGGCGAGCGCGCCTGAGCATTCCTGAGTGTGCTTTGCTATGAAGTCCTTGCCATTCAACATCCTCATAATCGCAAAGAAGATCAGTGAGCACATCTTCCATTCCAAGAGTTCCTCGTATTGTAAGTACTATGCACTCGGACTCATGATCAACAGCTACGTATAGGCAAAGCGGCTTTTCTTCATCTGAGAGTCCTTCAGAATCTTCGTAACTGCATAGTAAAATGCTTTCCACTGGAAAGTTAACGTGGTTGGCAAAAGCATAAAGTTCTGAGCGATGAAATGCATCATTGGGTCTCCGTTCTCTTCTTCCAACATCCGTTAAACGATGGAAAGAGCGCCCATAAGAAGCGCTAGAAAATTTCACATACTTGGCAATATGGTACAATTGTCTGCTGATGTCTTCTTCTACACCGGGAATACCTTGGATAGTTGAAGAGGGCACCAAGTAACTAGACGAATCACCAGATGATCTGTTTGAACAATTCAACTCATCATCCCTGGATTTACTTGCAGTGCTGCTGGGGGAGCCCTCACTTTTGCGCATACAGTTGCCTTCGCCAAACTTGTCTGACAAGAAATTTACCGCTGAAGATTTGATCCGCTGATTTCCAGAAATTTTGTGAAGTCTGTCAATATAGCGCCTAGATCGTTTCCCAAGAATTGTACCTCGAGCTACTTGTTGAGAGGTTTCTACGTTGCGATAGACAATCTCGCTAATGTTCCCTGCTTTAGAATGGGAGATGATTTCAGCATTTGCTGGAAGATTTAGATCCAGTGGAAAAATAGAATCTCCGATTACTTGCACTTTGACATCATGCGCAATGCTATATTGTGCGTCAACAATATAGCTTGCCCCAGATTTGAATTTGGAGTGGGTGCCTTCAAACAAAGAGTGCAGAGTTTGCGACAGGTCAGCATCGTTACATGGTACATTTTGTGAAACAACTTCACCGGTTTCCAAGACTACAACATCCCATAATTCCATTTCTTCTTGGTTACTGGCCGTTTTTTGTAAGTACTGAGATTGCAGTATAGACATGCAAAGAATAGCGGACGTCAACGCATAAATTCCTACCCCATTTCCCAGTTCTCGTTTCAACAATGTTTGAATGGAACATAAAACTCTTGATGATTCAGTGGAGCCAAAGATTGCATCGACTAGTTTAATTGAGTCGCGGGCAACTATACTCCCTCCATCAAGTAGGGAACGTATTGTATAAAACGACGTAGCAGCGGAAAGCTGAGAAACTACCATGACCTTACTCAAGGTTTCCAACACACGGTTGACTACTCCGGAGGATTCTGGGATATCTTGGGCAGCATTGTCAATTATCGATTCAAGTGCTCTTCGTAATACAGTTATGTAAGTCAGAGTTGCAGCTCTTGATGAATCCAAAGCCGTCCCAAGAAAATATGTCGAAATGTTTACCACAGCTGTAGATCCTCTGGCAGCAATAGTAATGGATGACGCTACTCTGTGTGGTAGTAATGTGGATGCAACGGGGGATTTTTTTCGCCTACTAGAAACTTTTTTGTTTGCGTGCTGCACCATACATGAAACAGAGCGAAAAACTCTGATCAGTTGAATAAGCAAAGCAAAAGTCAAAAAAGAAGTTTGTGAAATGTCTATTTCTTTACCATGCAAAGCAGGGGCATGGGTATTGTCTCGAAAAGGAAAGTCGAACAAAGCTAATCAAGTTCAAAACAAAGAACTGCTAATAAGAATTGACTGATAAAATATTACAACTGTGATGAAAAAGTAAAATCATCTTCTTTGAAAGAAAACCAGGATAAGCATGACTCACTCCTTGAAATTGAAGTATTTCGTGCAGCTGCCAATTCTCATGGCAAAATTATCGACGGTATTGAACCTACACGACGGCACACTGAGTCTACGTGTTCTGAATTTTCTACTGAGGTGCAGTATTTCATCCCGCTAACAGACAAAAGCACATTGCCTGCAGGAAACGATGAGATTTTGTCAGGAACTTCTTCAAACCGTTGTGATTGTAAGGATGCTGTCAGCGACCAAAATATTTATACCATGACTGATGATATTTTAATATTCGCTTTTTGTGCTTTGACTACAATGTCAGCTTCATTTGCTCCTTCAACTTTTCCATTTTATCTTCTTCTCTTTCTTCTCCCTTGACTTCTTTGAGAGTCGCATTGCTAGGAGAAACCACAAGTCTAGCTCCTTTTAAGTGTGAATTTGAGCCATCATCCAACGAGAAAAATAATGGATTTGAATCTACAGTGAAGAATGATATTGCAGTGCTCTTGTCCGACATGACAGTTAGTTATCACGACTGAGTGTCGCGGTTTTTTATTTAGCATAGTTTAGTAACATTTATTATTGTTTGTCATGTCCTTTTCTTTCATTCATTCTTTTTTTTCAATTATATTACTAGTCATTGCCCAGCTTACAGGACATACTGTATTTCCAATCAGAAAGTCCTCATCCCACAACTTTCAATTTTGGAGCTCGCCAATGCAGTGTATCGCTTCCTGCATTGCCCATGCACAAACTAGACTTGCAATATTTATTACCAACCATGCTACATGAAAATTGACAATGGGTTCCATTTACCCCCTACGCACGCTAACTTACTGTTAAAGATAGAGTGAGCCAAAAAGGGCAGCCAAGAACCAGGCATTTGGCATATCAATCACATTATGAAAATATTGATTGACACATGAGCTTGTTAGATAGCAAACTAGAATTTGAGCAGCCTGACAAACATAGCCCACGGCACCATTATATTTGTAGAAATATTACCCACAACATCGAAGCTATTTCTAAAATGAAGATGTTGGAAAGCAAACGAGTACCTGGACGGTCTGGCGATATATACTATTTCCAATATATGGGTTAGTTAGGAAAACGAGTGCTTGGCCAGCACAGAAAACTCGTCAATATCACATTTGTGGACATATATTGTCCACATTATGAGGACTTGACCAATATAGGAGCTGGTTAGGAAAACCAAGTGCTTGGCCAGCACGGCAAACTCGTCAACATCACATTTCTGGACATATATCGACCACATGATATTAAAACTGCTTTCAATATATGAGTTCGTTAGGAAAGCGAGTGCTTGGCCAGCATGTGAACCTCGTTACTTGTAGACGTATATTGTCCACGTTATGAGAACTTGGCCAATATAAGCACTCGTTAGGAAGTAGACGAGCTCCTGGGCAATTGGCAAACTCGCTATTGTATTTCTAAATATACCAATCCAAAAACTATAAATTGCCAGCTCAGTTCCCCAGATCACCATCCATCTAACATTCACCAGTATTACCGCTCTAACGCTCCAAATACTAAACCACGCTCACCCACGATGCCCTTTTTACCCAAGTCTCGTTCCAACTCATCCATGAGAAGAGCTGCCTTCCCATCGTCTGAATCAGCTAATGATTCAGCTTGCGCTGGCAATGCCACTGCTTCATCGCCTAAGAGCAGATGCTCAAGAGCAAAAGCAATTGCAAGAAGCGAACGACGTGCCGCTAGAAACGAAATCTCCAGCTCGCTCAAAACCAGAGCATCCGATGCTAAACAGCATCTCAAGGACAGCCTGCGTGACCTCAAAGAGTGCTGGAAAACAACCCTTGAGCAGCGCAAGGTCATGAGAAAGTCATCGCTTCTCACCACTCCGGGTGTCCTTGCCTACCATGCTGTCGATATTGCAACTGAATCTGCATGTGTTGCCATCTATGATTCAACCGAGTTCATTATCGAAAAGGCTCACTGTCCTGAGCTCCTTGCTGTAATTCTTGCAAGTGCAGCATTATTGAGTGCATCGTTGGTATCGGCTGTCGGCAAGACAGCCCAGGTTGCCATCAAGGGCTCCACCCTGCTGATGATGCAGGCTGGGGGTGCCTTGTAAAAATGCCTTGACATGACTCCTTGACGAATATTTTCAGTTACTGTTCTTTTGACTTTTGATACCCTCTTACTTTGTGATCTGCTATTTGTTTTACCGATCACCTCGACTTATAGGCTCTTCATACTTTCAGCGAATCTGGCATCTTTTGACTTTGACTATGCTCATCGACAGCGAGATGATACTTGGGCAGTGTTTCTTGCCACTATTGCTCCTTTTGTGGCCACGGGGAGCAAGACATGGCATGATGCACTGAACTAGTTGAATCTTCTGTTGGTGACATAGTCGAATGTTCAAACCTCACATTGCCGCTCTTTTTTGTGGCCACAAAGACTGGTCATGTGTTGCATGATGCTGGATCATAGGCAATGAGCCGACATATCGTTGCAAAAGTCATTCAGCAGCAAGTCATTGAAAGTATTCTCAAGGAGTCGTTCAACGCACATTCACCAACATCGATTTCCGTTCTTGTTTATAACTAGAACTTATTTAATATTTAACTAATTTTGTACTTTTATTGATTGAACTACTGTACGTTTCACTCGAGCGCGTTACAACCTAAATTAGTTGAATTGCAAACCTCTACAAGAAGCTGCCAACTTGAGGCTGGCTAACGCAGATTCCAGGCTCATTTAGACGGACTACAATCCTGATAATGTTAGCAACTCTGCATCAAGCTAATTAAGCTCGTTCACGCCACAGACATGTTACCCCACAAGAGTATACCAGAGAACTCGCAAAATAGAGGTAATTGGCGAGCGGCGTTTTGTAGCTCCATGAACCAGCAGACCTATTTAAATGCATATTTGCAAAACTGGCAAAGTTACCAATATGCTGGCTACTCCAGCAAAGTTAGAATATGGATGTGACATGGGATCTTGCATTCCATGGCCACCCGTCTCAGGTTGTGCACGACGAGAGCGCAGGCACAATAGTTTATCTAAATGACCTTTAAATTAAACAATTTAATAATATAAACTCAGCAAAACGAATTTTAGTAGTACGTCCAGTGCATATCAACATGTTCTAAACGATGCTATCACTAGCAGCCTCGCCAACACCCCGTGTCCACCAAATCCGTTAGCAATGCTCGCCGATGTCTGAGAAGCTTAAGCAAAGCTCATGCTCTTCTTGATCTTGGCAATAGCCAAACCGGGATTCAAATGCTTTGGACAAGTTCTGGCACAGTTCATAATGGTGTGACATCTATAAAGAGCCATGGAGTTGTCCAGCATCTCTTGTCTCTTGGCAGTGGCATGATCTCTCGAATCAATCATCCATCTGAAAGCTTGCATGAGAACAGCTGGTCCGAGGTATTCCTGCTGGTTCCACCAGTAGGATGGGCACGAGGTGGAGCAGCAGGCACACAAAATGCACTCGTAGAGTCCGTCCAACTTCTTTCTGTCGGCCTGGGATTGGTATTGCTCCTTGCCGTCGGCAGGGATGATCTCTCCCTGGAGGTAAGGCTCGATCGACTTGTACTGCTTGTAAAACAGGGTCAAGTCTGGCACAAGATCACGGACAATGTACATTTGGGGCAATGGGTAGATCTTCTTTGGCTTAGCGGTGTCAGTGTCGATTCTGCAGAGACAGGCCAGGGTGTTGGCACCGTCAATGTTCATGGCACACGAGCCGCAAATGCCCTCACGGCAGGAACGTCTAAAGGTGAGAGTTGCATCTTCCTCGTTCTTGATCTTGAGAAGGGCGTCCAAAACCATTGGGCCGCAGTCGTCGAGATCCACCTTGTAAGTCTTGAGATATGGCTTCACATCTGGGGTGTCTGGGTTCCATCTATAGATTTGGAACTCCTTGACACGCTGGGCAGCAGCAGTGGTGGATGCAAAGCCGCGGCTGGCAATGCTCTTGACAGCCAAGGAGGCTTGACCTCTCATCATCATGGATTTAATCATAGTTTTCGAATGCCGACAAAAAGTGGTGTGTAAGACGAAGAGTCAATGGGCGTAGCGGAGACGCACTGTGTGGGTGGAAATAATGGAGTTGCGATGCTTTGTCGTTGATGCCATTGGTCAATTCAGCACTGGGACTTTGGGGTAAAATAATACTTGTGATTAAAAGCGTAACAAACTGATTGCACACGCATATGCGCTGGGAATTGGGAAGCATATCGGAATCGACAGTGCCGCGGAATCTCGGAGACAGTCGAATGCCAATGTACGGTGCTTTCCCGTGAGAGCTGGACGACTGGAAGGCTACTGCAAAGACCTCTTTCGCGTTAGCCTCCCCATATGCTATGCTCCAACATCACATTTCAGTTGGTGTGTTCACCGAAAACTATTGGCCCGCGTGTTTTCCGAGCAGTGAACATATACCGCATTATCCGTGCATTCTCGTGGCCTGCGCTTGGTAGCCAATGACGACCATTGGTTCACTGAACTAAAAACGGCTAGATCATCCCATCATCTTGCGACTAATCAGAGACTGCATCTGGATATTCCGAGGCTGTCTTCGGCCACCTGACGGCGACTCTCAGTATTTCACAGATTAGTGTAATTGCCCAGTTATACGGGCGCTATTCAGGGCACGCACCATACACAAAACTCCACTCTCTACTAATGACTGCTGAATAAAATGCAACGTCAACATGGCAGATTCGGCTTCGTCATCAATTGTTGCAACTCTGTCCTCAAGGCTCATAACCCCTCATACAAGGTCAGACAATTGCCTGATAATTGAATCCATTAATAATCTATATAGAACCGTCTACCATATAACTCCGTGGCTAGTGGATCCTTCCATTCCCGTCCTTTGGTTCAATCTATACAATGAACACTCAGAGCTGATTACCAACAAACAGCAGCTACAGGAAATACTTGAAATTGATCCCGTCAAGACAGTTGTAAGCCAGGGCGAGCATCCAGTCTATGGCTACCCAGCTTTTTTCCTCCATCCCTGTGAGACAAGCACTTTCTTTGACGATTTAAATGCGCCTAGCCGATCTGCAGAATTGGCTCTTTGGTTGACAACTTACGGCAGCTACGTCGGACTTACTGGCTTGCGGTTCAAGGAGTGATGGCAACATCATGAGCGCGACTGTGTCGGCGATTGACGGGCCAGTAAACATAGTGCATCGAATTGCTTGCCACCACTATGGTTACACGAGACCAGATGGCAGTGTCAGTAGATATTTCTCTCAAAAATTGTACACTCTTTCAAGTGGATACTCAATCACACTTGCCGAACCTCTCTCTGCATAGCACATTATAGAGCGTTGTCTCCCTCGGCATTCTCGTAAACAGGCAAATCATCATCGCTGCCATCAGTGCGGTGATCAATGTCCCCACCAGCCGTCTTGTGTTTTAGCTCGTCGGCGAATTCTTTCGCGACGTACGTGCCATCGAGAAGAGCAACAGCCGTAGATTTATTTGTCGAGTATTCAATCTTTATTGGTTTTCCCAGCATGACAAAACCCCTCAATTGTTGCATTGCTCGCGTAGCTGATCTAACGTCACCCATAACTACGTGCGCCTGTCCTTTCATTGACTTCTTCTTCGCCATCACAATGTCTAGGATGCGCCCATAAGCGGAGAATAAATGGTATAGAAGCTGTCTTACAGCATCTCTGTGAACATGGTCGTTGATATTTGACACGTACAAGGTCTGGGAACGGTTACCTTGGTCTTCAGCTTCGTTTTTCTTGCTTCTCTTCACTGTTCGACCCGACATTGCCCACGAGTAATTTCTCTTTTGACATTTTCTGTTTTGGGAAATTAAGGTTGATTGCAATAAGTTGGCGGCGCAGCTACGCCCCTTGAACTACATACGAAGTCGTCTTTTAGACAGTGCAAATATACATATTACTCCTCTACTTTGACCCAAATGCCTCCACATAGACACTGCTTTCTGAAATAAGCGGTCCATGGAATATAAGGCAGAGGAACAACTTCATCCCATGCCGATACTCCTCCACACCTCACACATCTCCTTTTTTCTTCGCAATTCTTGGATATCACTGTTTTCTTCAAAAAATCCACTTCATCGTCACCACCGCCACCACTCAAAATAGCATTCAGGTGCTGCTTCGATTGATTGCCACCTCCATCACTTGATTTTTCATCGCCTTCGTTGTCGTCAGTGTCATCCTCTCCGCCCAAACCTAGCCAGGATACGTCGTACAAATACATTTCAGGCAGCTTCATGTTGGGCTTCAACTCAGATACAAATAGAGTAACCACTCTAGTCAATATCGCAGACACCCTGCTATCAATTTTGATTTCAAAAAACAAATCATGTTCTAAAGCATGCTTGTTTGTTGCTGATTGTTGCAAGTTGCGCATAGCTCCATCGATATCATTTACAAGCTTCTCAAATACTGGAAGTTGCACGGGGGCCATGCTAATCGTTTCGGACAAGCGTTTTTGCGCAGCCGTGACGGCACCAACGTGGTCGCTTTCAACAAAATTGGCTGCCATTTGATCGAGCGCGCGAAGAATTCGAAGAATGTAAATCAAAAAGAACCGGGGAACTCTGCTCAGCATCAAGGCTGCTGTCAATGACTTTCTTGTCAAAAAGTAATCAGCGGGATGTTCTTCTAACGACGCCAAATAGAGCTCCTGGTACATGAAAATGACAATATCTGTACACCAGCGCGTCACCGGCACGACACCAAGAAAGTAGCTAGCTTTGACTTCTGATTCAGACATGGTGGGTGTTGACAGCGGACGTCCAGGCGAACGGGCGGATAGACACAACTTTAGGGTAGCCATCAGAGCGGTTCCAAGGAGTCGCAGGTTCAAGGTGCAAAGGGCAATGTCTGCCATTTTCGAACGCTTCCAGCCCTTCTTGGTTCCCAGCACAAGTTGCAATGCTAGTAGTCTCTGTAGTATGTTGTTACCGACAACCTTTTCCATAAGTATGTCCTTGTGCAAGTCCAGCGAAAACTTGGCCGCCCCATAGCACTCCGAGAGCAACGAATAAACATCATTCTCATCTTCATGCTTCAAGTATTCGTGCTGCATGACAGCTAAAATGTCGTCTCCATTCGTACCTGCAAAACACGACGCGGCGTGTCGAGAGGCAAGGGCCATGAGATTGCGCACACTCATTTCTTCAGCCGATAAATTTTGCAGAGGCGGGGGAAGCACCTTGTCTTTGACCATGTAACTGAGTCCAAGTTTGCTTTCGCCTGTTTTTGAAAACACGTATGCAAGAATATTTGGCGACAGGCAGATTTGGCTCAATGGTAGTTTGTTTGTGGAAGGATTATTAGGCACTGGCGGCATGAAATTGTAGCCAACATCAAACAGAGAGTATATTAGAGGTGCAGGGGGGTGAGTGGCTTGTTTGACGGGTGGTCCCTTGTAACTCAGCAGTACTCGGCCGGTTGAAAATGCAAAATATTCATAAGTATCAAAACAGGCAGAGCCAGCACTGAGTACCACGCCAGCGCGGTCAACTTCGAATGCCTTTGAGCCTTTCAAAATGAGGTCGTACGTGCTCACCTGGGTGCTCTGTTGCTTACCCGAGGACAGCAGCAAAAAAGCATTGTTGAGCTGTGGGTTACTCTTGCGCAGTTCGTATTTCTGGATAACAGCCGACGCTCTTTCTGTGGTTGATTGAAGCACGCACGTAATGTCCATTTCGGCACCAGTGAAAACCGTGCCGTGGTTCTGGCTGCTCTGGTGAAAGGCCTTGTAAGGGGTCGAGGCATAGCCCATAAAGTGGGTAAGATAGTGGGCGGGAGACAGCGAGGGCATGGAGAACTCTTTGATGCGCTTGATGTCAAGCACAATTCCCTCCGGAGGCTTCTGCGCTTGTGTCTGCTGCTCAGAGATCCTCAGCTCTATTGTGTACAGCCTCAGCTTGCCCTGGGCGTTGCCAGAGCTCACCGAGGACTTTGAAGAAGGAATGTATGCAAGTAGGGCAAACGTTTTCGGACCCAGTCCAACGAAGGAGGCGTGTGTTATGAGATCCACAAGTCCTAGAGATGCCACTGATTCCACATATCGGTTACGCGAGTCGGCGGTCTGATGCACAAGCTTCACAGTACCGTCTCTAGTTACGGCAATGCAGCCCTGGCGGCCGCCCGGGTTGAAGGGCCCCAGAGGCTTGGTCTGGATAGGATTGTAGCTGCCCTTGGTAGGGCCCTGGGCCTGTCCGTTCTGAGCTGCTCCTGCAAGCGCTGTGGACCGCTGCGGAGGAGGAAAGACAAAGTACGGCTTTTCTAGATCCAGCCACTTGAAGCCCACGACCTGGTTGTACTCCACGGGACGGATGTTGATGGCAGCCGAGGGCTGCTTCAAACAGGCAGGACTTGCCGGCGGCGAAAAGGCATAAACAGTAATGTCGCCATAGACGTCTATGCACGCAAGATCTGAGCCAATGTTGCTCCAGGCGATGTGCCGCAGCGGAGCCGGGTGCGTGTGATTGATGGAAACTTCACGCTGCAGGCCCCATTTTTCACCGTCCAAAGAAGCCATGTAGCACAGCCTCAGCTTGGAACCTTCAGCATAGGCGATTGAGCCATTTCTAGACCATGCAATTTTGTCATCGCAGCCCAATCGATCCAAAACCGCTACTTTCTCCATCGTCTCTGACCGAAAAGTCGACTGTAGGTTGGAGGGTTTGGAAACTTCGACTTCACGTGATGTGAAAAGTTCACGCGTAAATGGTGCACAACTTCGTGGCGGGCCGCTGAGGCCGGGGAATGAGCGCGGCGTGATCCTAGCAAAGATTTGTGTTAGTTTCCGGGCTCCTTCTCTGCCGGCAGTTTTCATCGCGGGTTTGCACACTGGCCAACAGCACTCCGTTTCCCAAATAGGAAAGAACAGCAGCCGTTGCCAGAGAAAGACCTAGCTGTGTCTGCAAGCAGGCAAAAGCGAATAATGTCCGACAATTGTATTTGCAGTCGCAAAGGCTGACCGGCCAGCGGGCTGCCTCTTCGTTATTGCCTATTTTGTACTCTATTTGCTACATTTGCAAAGCCTGCCTGGCCACAGCTTGACGCGCAGCTGTCCACACCGATGCTGCGGTAGACTTGCGTGCACCTGGGCAGCAAGTGCCCACAAAGCCAAGCAGACGCTCTACAGGCCGAAACCCTGGCCAGCCGCGTCAACCATCTCGGACCGACGCCAAGCGCGGGCATACACTGCCATCGCACCACTATCGGGAGTTGCGCCTCGCAACGTCACGTTGGCAATCATCCAGTGAAATTTAGCTTATTCGCGTAACTTGGTATTGACAACGGCCGATAAAATGTGGACTCAGGTTGCAGAGATGGCCACACACTTGGTGGCCCGTCACGATCACGACTCGTCAAACATTCCCACCGGCGAACATGTCTCGCAGGAGCCCATCGACTCCATCTTGTATGCCCACATTATCATGATGGGAATCGCTTTTGGTGTCCTGTATCCAACAGGCCTGGTCCTGGGCCTTGTCAAGCACAGATTCCATGTCCCGGTCCAGATCACGGCCTCGGTGATGGTCCTCGTGGCCTACTTTTTGGGCCACCACCACAAGGGCCGCCAGTTTGACGGCTCAAACATTCACGCCAAGTTCTCTCCGGTGCTGCTGCTTACTCTTATTGTGCAGATTGCCGCCGGCGTGATTCTCAAGCTGCACTTGACCAAGGGCTTCCTTGGCAAAATACGCGCGGTCATCGTCAAGGGACACTGGGTCATTGCCATTGTCTTCCCGATAATGTCATGGGTGCAGATGGTGTTTGGCGTCATCACGCTCAACGGCTTTTGCCACGCCGACCACCTGGGGCAGTGCTTGGCGCACGAAATCATGGGCTCCTCCTTCATCCTGTACGCGTTCGTGCTGACCCTCATGATGTTTTTTGGCGACGCCTTCCTTGCCAAGCAGAACCGCTCGCAGGAGTTTTACGACTCCTCGGTCATCACCATCTGGGGCATAATCAACACTTTCACTGAACATAAATGGGGCGAGGCGTGGACTCATTCGTCGCTGCAGCACACCTCGATGGGCATCATCTGGTGGGCCGCTGGAATGCTCGGTATTTATCTGTCTTGGGATCGCAAAAATAACAAGCCAGCCCGCAACCATATTCCGGCTCTGGTGATGATTTTCACCGGATGGGCCATGAGCCAGCACCACCAGTCGTTGGAAGTGTCCACGCAAGTGCATTTTATGTTTGGCGTGGCCCTGATGGGTGCCGGTCTCGTGCGCGTCATTGAAATATCCTTCGTCCTCAAAGATGCTGCAAACGATGCCACAAATGTACGCTCATGGCAGTTTTTGACTCCGCTTCTTCTCATCATGTCTGGAATTTTTTTCATGGGTGCCACAGAGGAACAAATGGCCTATTTGCATGACAACATGATTGGACATGCTTCCTACTTACTCATTTTGAGTTCGGTTGCATGCGTTCTCTACTTGCTAATCTTGTATTTAGCGAATCTCTACATACAACTGAAGCCTGACAACAGAAAGGGCATGACACCTATCCCTGAAGAAAACATGTACGAGGGGCTGCATGACATTGAACTGGATGACTTGTCGGGTGATGAAGACGCGTTGGAAATGCAGCAACGAGCTTAGTTCGACAAACTGAGACAACGCTTGCATCGGCAAAAAGTTGATTTTGTAATCAGCCCAGTGACAAGCTCTTTCTGGACACACTTCATGTGGACAAAAAAAATATTTCCTCATCATTCCTTATATATACTTCCAAATGTATATAATTAGCATCTCAACGACGCTTTGACAATAAAATCAATACTTGGTTATTAACACTACATTCATAGCAACTACATTTTAATCCGCAACACCTAGTCGGCAAATCTAGATCGTCCTCTAAGAACCGGACCATACTTGAACAAAACAAAGGGAATAGCACACATTGCTAAAGTTATGAACGCCAGGAACGTTGAGCCCCAGGCTACAGGGAATCTCGGAGTGGCCATACCGTCGAACATTGCCTTTCCAAATAGAGGGAAAGCACAGGCAAACGCGGAACGGCAGAACGCATTTCCGGCAAACACTGAAGCAGTGTATCTCGGATAGTTCATTGCAAGATAGCCAAATGAGGACTGGAAGATGTTGAAAACTGCCAAAACAAAGAAAATTTCCCATATAATAGGAAGGATCCAATGAACACTCGCTGTCCATCCAAACAGTAAAAGAGATAACGGCAAGAAACCGCACGCCCACTCAGCCAGAATTAAAAATGTTTCTGGCACCACCGTTCCATCCTTGAACTTTGGAACAAGAACCGTTATGAGGAAGGCAAGGAAAAAGAAGTACGAAATGATACAACCGACACAAAAGCCCAAAAAGGCCAACCCATTTTCGATCAACGTAAAGTGATAAATTTCAACAAAGACAATTGGGAATGACTCAAAAAAGAGATAGAAACAGCCATACGCAAGTGAAATGTAAGCATCAAGGGAAAGTACACCAGGTTCCAAAATGATGATTTCGAATGGGCGATACAGAACGTCAGCAGCAAATCCCTTGAAACCCTTGTGACCCTCAGCCTTACGATCTGCCTCAGTCTTAGTGTAATACCTATTATCACCAGTTTCTTTTCTTACTCGTTGAGCGCGTCTTTCAAGAATGTTGGAGTGCAGAGTTTCGGGAAATAGAAAGGAGAGCATCACAAAGCAAAACCCACAAAGAATCATAAGTAACCAGAAAATCCATCTCCAGCCTTTTGCAATTACCATTGCAGCACCAAGTAACGGAGCAATACATGGGGCAGCAACAGCACCTACGGCCCATGCTGCAATCAATAAAGGCAAGAACTGAGGATCAATGATGTCAGACATTGTTGCTCCTCCAGTGGAAATAGAGGGTGACGAAAAGAAACCAGCAATGAATCGTACAACTACCAGTCCTCCTAAATTATGAACTGTGGCAGCTGGAATCTGGAAAATGACAAACAATAGTAAAGTTCCAATATACAAGTAAAGTCTGCCAAACCTAGGTACCTCGGACATTGGAGAGAAGATAATGGGTCCAATACCATAGCCAAGAACATACAGAGACAAATTAAGAGTGGCAGGGACATGACCAACATGGAATTCTTCTTGAATATCTTGCTGTCCAGGAGTATAGATTGACGAACCCATATAAGTGACACAAGTAAGAAACATGACCTGAAAAACCACCAGCCCCTTTTTGAATGCTGACCAATTGAGAGGATGTTCAGGATCATCATCTCCATTCCAATCAACCAAGAATGGGTCTTTAACGACAACAGAAGCAGAGTCAGCTGAGCCAACTCTAGCTTCCTCATCACCGTTTCCAAGAGAAGGATTCACAGGGGCTTCAGATCCATTAGCCGGCGTGTCTGGAGAGTTGACAGGGGTGTCCGACAGTGAGTGGTGTCGTTCAGCAGAAACATGGGATTCATGTGAAAGAGCAGACGCCAGCTTCTCTAGTGCAGTCTCGTCTTCTGGGCGATCGAGTTTAGATGGAGTATCAGGTTGCACTTGAAAGTTAGAAGGAATATGGACCCAACCTGCTCTTTCGAGCACATCTACAATTACAGTGTTTTTAGCAAACTTGAGGAAACCCATAGCTTCAGTAATCAACAGAGTATGTCTATTTAGAAAAAGACGGAGATGCGCCCTTTATATTCGACCAAACTCTCGCCTGCTTAAAGTGGCGTTTCATCGCCGAAGCTCCACCCAGATGCTTCTGACTAAATGGTGTCAATTGTGAGAACTTGGTGGCGCTAATGCAGCCGCGAACTCTTGGACAGTTGAGACCAGTTCTTACTCTAGCCCTATTGAGACTAGCTTTGACAGATGGCTGCAACTGCATCGTATTTTCAACTGTCCCCTTGCTAAGTTTCAGCTAGGAAAATAGCAACAGCATTGTTATTTCAGTAGATTTATCTAGACTACTGACTTCGAGGCTATTATCATGGATTCCCTTTCTTTTCTAACTTCGGTGATAAGCAATAGCATGCAATAAATGGGTCGTTTCTTTTTTTTCTGGCATTAGAGACATCATAAGAAACGTTCACAGGCACGGCTCATCTTATCAAATGTAGCGGTTAAGTCCAATATGACGTTCCGAACATGCCGGGCAGTTAGACAGCCGGTTTATGACGGGAGCTAAATACAGAAGTTAAAAACCACAGTACGTGTCGATGCTGACGAGCTAGATTCGAACGCTGACGCGCTTCTCGGTTGTAAAAGGCTGGACTTTCACCATCGAAGTGCATAAAGTTACCAAAGCTGGCGAACAAAACATCCTTGCCATAAAAGTCTTCTAGGGTTCATCTATAGCCATCAGAAACCGAGAATGCAGCACTTAAGCTAGTGTTTGTTTGCAGGCAAATACGAATGTAAGGCGGATTATTCCTGATACCTAGATCACCTGCGACTCGTAATCAAAATTAGTTAGGGGTACAAAATCTCATTATCAATACATATGTAAAGTATGTAAAAATCAACTTTACCTTGTTTGGGCCGTACTAGCTTGCTGGCAACCCCAGAGGGACTACGGAGTTAAGACAATTGTGCAGCAGGAACCCCGCCTGTCAAACACGGAGGAACGCCATAAATGGAAATGGGTTGGAAAACGGCTCAAATCGAGACTCCGGCATCCTCCATACAAATTGCCACCTAATCAATTGCAGCTGTCATTAATCTATCTGGATTTTCGCTGATGCGTTTATGGAGATAGTTCTTTAGCTTGGCAGCTAAATTATGCAGCAGTGTTTGGAACCCCTACTATGTAGAACTGATTACCAGCATCCAATTTAGCCAATTTTCAAAGAGCTTAAATGGTGCAAATATGCTCTTAGCCACTTTGATAAAAATTCCGTCCAAATCGTTGTCATCAATGTGCAGAAGGTGATGCCACTTCAATCGCCTTCAAGATGTGGGCGCGATGAAACGGAGATAAATTCACGGACTTAACGGGAGTATCGCCTCTACCACTCCGCCGGGGGTGGCAATATTTGTCAGGGCTGTACAGGCGATAACGTCCTCGGCAATTATGATTCCGTCCTCAGCAACTATGATACCGTCCTCGGCAATTATGATGGGATTCCAATTTTTGCAAAGTGCTTAACATAGTGTCCCGACACCATATTGACTGCACTGCAAATGAGTAACTGCTCATGTGTGAAAATTCTGAGTGGTAGTTAGTAGCTGCTCAATTTCAATGAATTTGGCTTTGTTGGGCTTTGAAGAACTGGCAAAAATTGAAAGTAAAATATATATTAATCTATGTTAAGTGAAATAAATATCAATCTATGTAAAGATTTATGAAATCTAATTGGCGAACCTTGAGCGGCCTCTCAAGGCTGGTCCAAATTTGTAGAGAACAAACGGAATTGCACACATGGCTAAAGTAATGAAGCCAAGAAGAGTAGAGCCCCATCCAATTGGATACTTTTCACTTCCAAGGTTGTCGTACATTATCTGTCCAAATAGTGGAAATCCAAAGGCGAAAGCGGAACGAGCAAACGCGTTACCAGCAAATACTGATGCCGCGTAACGTGGATAGTTCATGGCAAGGAAGCCAAACGAACCCTGGAAAATGTTGAATGCTGCAATGACAAAAAAACCTTCCCAGATGATTGGCAACATCCAATGAACACCAGCAGTCCATCCAAAGAGGAACAGGGCAACTGGCAAGAACCAACAGGTCCACATTGTGAGAATCAAAAAAGTCTCTGGAGTAAAGCTACCAGTTGCAAAGGATGGCTTAAGAATTTTGTAGTAGAAGAACAGAAACACAAAAAACGCAAACACACAGCCAACACAGAAACCAAAGAAAGCAAGCGAGCTTTCAATGGCAGTAAAATGGTAAATGCCTCCAAAAACGAGTGGAAACGCTTCGAAGAAAAGATAATAACTGCCGTAGATAAGAGCAAGGTACAAATCCAGCGAAGCTACACCTGGTTCCAAAATGACAATTTCAAATGGCCTGTAAACAATTTCACCAATTGTCCTTAAGACAGACTTATTGGCAGTTTTGGCTTCAAGCTCGGTATGTGTGTAGTATCTGTCGTCGCCGGTTTCCTTTCGCACACGTCTGGCACGTCTCTCCAAAATATTAGCATGCTGGGTTTCAGGGAAAAAGAACGCAAGGAACACCAACAATGCGCCACAAATAATCATCAAGAACCAAAAGATGAATCTCCAGCCCTTGGCAATAAGCATGGCTGCACCCAAGAGAGGGGCCATGACTGGTGCAGCAACGGCGCCCAGAGCCCAAAGAGCAATGAGAATTGTAAGGTTCTGAGGATCAACCACATCTCCCATAGTGGCACCACCAGTAGCTAAGGTAGGAGAGCAGAAAAATCCGGCAATGAACCTGACAATAATCAAGCCCGCAATGTTGTGAACGGTAGCTGCAGGGATCTGAAAAACAATAAATAGAAACAGTGTGATGAGATAGGTGTACAAGCGACCGTACTTGGGCACTTCGGAGAGTGGAGCAAAAACTAGCGGTCCAAGACCATATCCCAGAACATAGATTGACAGAGGAAGTGTTCCGACCACATGGTTGACTCCAAACTCTTCTTCGACGGCAACTTGTCCGGGAGTATAGATGGACGAACCAGCATAGGTGAAGGTGGTCAAAACCATGACTTGAACAATTAACGAGTACTTTTTCAATTTGGACCAGTTGAGCGGGTGTTCTGGATCGTCATCACCATTCCAGTCAACTAGGAACGGATCAATTGGTTCTGCTGAAGATAACTGCTTCTCAACGTCTCTGGCAACATCTTCCTTAGCATTGAGTGTTGACGCGTCTGAGGAACTTTCCTGTGGGGCCTCAAGGCTTTTTTCTCTAACTTCCTCGGCTTCCCTGGCTTCCTCAGAGATCATTTTCTCAACCACGTTTTCATTAGAATCACGATGTGTAGGAACATGTGCTGGTGACTGAGGTTTGAAGTTTGAAGGCAATTGGACCACGTTGAAGAACTCCAACATGTCCATGACAAAAGTGTTACGGGCAAATTCTTTGTAGCCACCCATTATTATTGTGATTAGTGAAACTGGAACTGAAATAATACTGGAAAGATAGAGGAAGAGAGGTCCATTATTTATAGGGTCGAATCCGTCACCTCTTGCATTTCGGTTTTACGACGGTTGGCTGTTCGTTGTTCGGACATAGTCGTCGGGTTTTAGGCAGAGAGGCTTGGCAGTCCGAAATAGCAAGAACTGCCACTTTTGACACAAGGGGTTCGGATTTATCGTGATGTCCCGGAGATAATCAGAAGCGAATACTTTTGCAGCTTATCGACACTGATATTGTCGCGAGACTTTAAACTTTCAAAGTTTCATTGATTTTCCGTTACTTGGTCCTACAGTGACAGCTTAGAGCGCTAGTTTCCCTCAATACGAACAGAACAGAAATTAGTGGTGATAGTCTCAGATGTGACGCCTCAAAAACACGAGCTTATGATGCATCGGATCGGACATAATGACAAATGATTTGTCATTATATCCATTAGGAAGTGGTGGAAAAAGATGAGGTAGAATACGAGTTACTTTCAATTAAACATCATTTTGTTATCCACAAGCTTTGGACGAAAAGCAAGCTACGTCCAATAAATTTTAAAGATTGCCATCTCTTGCTATGGTACTGCGATTTTTTAGGTCCCCCCTAGTGAATCCAAGCACTCACAGTTTAGATGTCGCGTTGTCACGTGAACCATATATTCTTGAATCCCAGAAATGGAACGCTATCCGGGCTGTGTCTCGGTGGCAAGCCAATTCGCCATCACACTGTTAACAATTTCCGCTGACACTTTTTACAATTTTCTCTGATGACAAATCGCAACTGCGCTCTTATCAGTACGAGTCGTTTGTGAAAATCATTGGAGACGTTTCATGGTGCTGGCTCCGGCTGTTAATGGCTGTCGTAGATGAGTACACAATGTCCAGGTCTCAGATTGAGCTCACAGCAATGTTTTTAGTTGAGTGGGAATAACCTGTAGCTACTTAATGTTCTGTTGATAGATAGTGAATGAATGATATTAGTTTGGACGATTCAACTGCAGACAAAGGCAGTATGGCTAAGAGAGACAGATGATGCGGACTTTGGTTGCCGTACTAGAACAAAGTTCTCAAAATTTAGAGCTGAGGGTCAGCTTGGCCAAATAAGGTTCACAATCAATTCTAGCGGGCATAATTACGTAGGCAATGATTGTTTAAGCCTGCTCAAATGCAGGGTCCAAACGGTTTGTTAGCTTTGCAGACACGCCCTAGATGTCAATTAAGTTAAATTAGGTAGGTTTTAGCTGCATTGCGTTACCAGATAAAATAGTTGACAAATCCGACTAGCTTCAGCATAGCAAACGTCCAGCATAGCAAACGTCAACCATCTGTCGGGCGGGAAAACAAGTTCCAATTCCCCTAATTTGAGTGCAATGATGTGCTAGGTTAGTAGAGACATATAAATGCAGAATGATGAGAGCTCCTTCAGTGCAGACCAGGCATAGAATGTATAGTACAGAGGCTGTATCAGGCATTGATAATAACAAATGATAGCGTATCACAGATTAAAATACGGCCAATTAGCATCTGACTCCAGCATATATTAATCTGCCATGAATCGACAACCCTCACTACCTTCCCATGATGATGTGTGGAGTTATCAATCTCCTGTTTTAGATGTCACTACTTAGGTTGACGTGATTTGACAGGCTTTGTTAACAGCAGGATAAAATGATCATTGCAGCCAACCAGAAGTGGACACCGTGCGCACATCATATTTACCAGGTTCAACCCCACTAATCTTGCACATCAGAGCCGCGATCTGTTATTGTGGACAATAATGGCGACCATACTCCACGTGCAACATAATATTCGCGCCAATTTTCTAATTTGGTTTCAGGGCGATTCCACCCTCAAACCCAAACTGTTAACTCTCGGGGCGAGGTCAAAGAGACGAAAATCTGTGTATCGAGCCATGTTTCGGGGGACGAAGTGAAACAAAGAAATAGATGAGCGGGGCCATCTGTGTGTACTCCGGAGAAAGTAGATGGTTAGGGTTGGCTAAGAAAATGTAGTTTCTTCAGGAGTTGAGGGATTGAGTTTGTGTTGGAGGCTAGTGAGACATTTTGCGTTCCCGATTTGTCGGGCTGCAGCTGGAATGCATCCGAGAAGCACAGCCAAATCTTGGCTTCTTAGCTGACAGGGCAGCACACTGCCACATGTGTAGTGTTAACGGTAATTTATTCGCTGCTGCCTAGCATCCGGTCTGGGAGATGCGCTCGCTTTCTATCGCTGCTACTTTTATCGAACACCTTGTAGCCCTGTCGTTGCTGTCACTCCTGCGCCATCTCCACATGGGCTTTAGCCGGTGTCATGACGACAAACAGGGACTGACATGACGACACTTTTGCTCTCCAACCTGTAGTGGTTTTCGTGGCGTGAAGCTGCGTCACAAGACGTGATGGCGCAGTTAAATGGTGTCCTTTTGTTGAACAGATACACCTTCTTGAACAGTGTCCGCCTGGGCACAATGGCGCTCCTTCTTTTAATTCACGCTAAAAAAAAATGGTGGCATAGGCTGCATGGATTTTGAGACGGCGGGACAATGGAATCCGGTGACTGCAACATTGATGCCTGAGAACCACTTAATGCACCATGATTGTTTGAGCCTGGTCAAGGAGGTACCAGAGGGGGCCCACATGGATTACCATCAGTGCTTGTCCGCTCAGCCATCATGGGGTGGTTCATATCGTTTGAATCATAGATAGGTAACACTGGGCAGCTAACAAATCCGTAGCTTGTCTGCTTGGCAGCGACGAAATAGGGCTGACTTGGTGACGGGCTGCTAAGTAGAGAACGACGGTCCGAAATGCGCCAGCTGGCACCAGGACATTGTGGAGACCTTCCTCCCGGCACACGTTTTGTAACAGTGAGTAAATTTTTTTTTTGTTTTTTGCCAGTTCGCCGAATCATACACGACAAAGAGCGTTCCCGGCGCCTAGTCTGAAATTTTCTACTTTGGGACACATTCAGACTGAAAACGTTTCTTTTGAAGTGCCTTGATTCTACTGGCTTTTATGCCAGTTCCTAATAGGTCCAGGCACATCAGCCCTCTTTTCAGACACCTAAAAGACAGACACGCTGACAGCAGAATAATCAGGCAGACAAGTGCTTCTCACGCTCTCTCCTACAGATTCCTCCAGAATCAAACAATAGTGCTCTTGTCCCCATCTGCCCGATAGTTGTTGTCTTCTCCGGCCATGTCCAGCACCTTCAACACCGCGCTGGCCGAGCCAGTCGCTCAGTCTGGTTCATTATCGTCACCGCTGTCTTCTTTTACGTCGCTGTCTGGCATCCAGACAATGCTGTTAAACCCGTCCGTTTCATCCAGCCGTTATTACGCGTACTGGGCGCTCGCGATTGTATCTATTCTGTGTTTGTCTTCCAGAGACTTTGCTAGATATCTGTGTCGCTGTGCACCGGGAATCACTTCAATTGCCGTCATTCTCACTTGCGCAAGCGGCAATCATTGGATCCTCTCTGCCATCTTTTTGGTTAACTACGGTGCTACTTTGGGGCTGGTTCATAGAACACTTTACGGTCTTGTTAAGACCACGTCCGAGATCAAGAAGCTCATCAGGATCCAGGAGAGGAACGCGACCAAAGATGCTGCTTCATTGATTCCAGCTACTTCTTCTGTTCGCCATGTGATCATTTTGCCAAACTATCAGGAAACGCTGGATACCCTTGAAGAGTCTCTCTCAGTGTTGGCTTATCATCCGCTGGCGAAATCTTCATATCACGTTGTATTGGCAATGGAGGAGGGTGAAAAGGGCGCAGCTGATAAGGCAGCAACGCTCATTGGCAGATTTCGAGGTTATTTTCACAAAATGACCTTCACAGTTCATCCAAAAGGAATCCCCGGTGAAGCGCGTGGAAAATCGTCCAACGTTGCGTGGGCTTCACGTCAGACCTATAAGATTCTTGTGGCCGAGTCCGACTGCATTTCTTTTGACCGGGTTATCGTTACGGTCATGGACGCTGACTCACACTTGCTGAGCGACTATTTTGGCGAAATTACGAAGTATCTCGAGAAAAACTTGGGCAAAGAAGGCATTTATTCCTACTCATATTTTCTTCCTCCAATCTGCTTTGATAGAAATGCCCACGATGTGGCTTCCATTGTAAGAGCAACTGACATTATGTGGTCTGTTGCCGGCCTCGGAGGTTTTTACGACTCGTCGCGTATCAGGATCCCTACTTCTTGCTATTCTGTCTCTCTCAACTTGGTCAAGTATGTAGACTTTTGGGACGCTGATGATACTGCCATCGGAGAAGATATGCACATGTACCTCAAGATCTATTTGGCAACTGGAGGTCATCTCAATCAGGTGCCAATATTTGTTCCTGCATCACAATGCAATGTAGCCGGTGAAGTGCCTCCTGACTCTCCATCAACGTTCTTGTGGTTCTGCAGCTCATTCAAGGCACGATTTTCTCAGGCATTGCGCCACCTGTGGGGTTCACTGGACACAGGCTACTTTTTGTACAATGGCCTTGCCAGTGTGACGGCCACTTTTGATGCCAAGGTTTGTGATTGTGACGACTCCAAAACTTGTTTGTGCTCAAAGCCTCTGAGCATTGCAAACTTCTGCACTCTTTTCCAAAGACTCTACGAGGCGCATCTCCTCCCTGTTCACTATGTTATTGCTCTTATCCTCTGCGACCTGATCAACTATACAAGTTATGCATACATTTCACATATTCTTGTGCCTAGTCACATTGGTCAATTTCCATTAAGACAATGCTTGCAATGGATGCAACACTGCACGGTACTGTTTACAGTCTTCCAGATTATCCTATATGAAAGATATCACAAAGCCGCCCTGGAGTATCGCAAAAATGAAATGCAACTTGCTCAACGACAATTTTCCAAAGATCCATCATCTTCTGAGCAATTGTCCCATATCAAAGGTGTCACCTATTCTTCCAGAGATCGTCGACGATATTATCTAGATTATCCCTTACTACCAGTGGCTGGTGCGTTTTTCGTCATCATTGCCGCGGTGCGATCGCAACTACTACACTTTTGGACAACTTCCATGAACTATCAAGTCTCTTTCAAGCCCAGCTCGAAAGCGAAGACTGCTGCATGCCAAAATTAATTAAATTATAGAACAAAAACCAACAAGTCCCCAAATATTACCTCATTATAGATAATTTCATTGTATTATATGGAAAACTATTAAATTTTGTCACAGTAAGAGATAAATACAAGTAGCTTAAAGCTTTCGTTTGCCGGATACTCGCCGCGAGCCACTGCCTTTTCTTGGTGAGGATGACGACGCTTTGCGCGGCGATGAGGCTTTTCGTGGCGACGATGACTTTCGAGATGAGGAGCCTTTGCGAGGTGATCTGAGTTTTACGTAAACAAAGGAATCCTCATCTTCGCTTTCAAAGTCATCACCGTCATTACTATTTTCTCTGTTAAGAGTGCTTTCCCCTTGGTACTTTGTTCTAATAGATGAAAGTGAATAGTTGGAGAGGAACAACGAGCCAATGATTGTTCCACCGATCATGATGAAACTCTTCATAGAAATGGGCTCAATGAATTCATTCAATATCATGCCAAAGGTTTTAGCAGAAACTTGAGCCCTACCTACGAGTGCTGGATCTTGATGCATGCATTTTTCCCACTCAGTGCAAAGGTTTTCCAGAGCAGGTACACGACGGCCTGGCTGACAATTGTTTCGCATGTAGTTTCTTGTGCATTTCTCCATTTCATCTAAAATATCTTGACTAACTTTTGATACTTCCATATCAACATCTGAACTCACAGTGTAGACCACTTTGAAACACATAAACATGATGATTCCAAGAACAAATAAGTTGCAGAAAAATTGCAAATACATACTCATCACAATAGGTATGTTTGCATTTGCAAGAAATGATGCCTTCGATGAAGCAGCTCCTCCATTCTGCCCTGAATTGTAATCGGCTCCGAACCGCGGTCTGATTTCGCTTGGCAAAACATCTCGCCTTTCCGATCTTGAATCCTCATTAAATGAGGATTCTATACTGGTGTCTAATTCAGTTGATTTCTCGTCATATAGCGATGAGAATGAGTGCCTAGAGCCAATCTGTCGTCGTGGTAAACGTCTATAGTTTGCCCCGTTCTCAGGACCAAAGTGCAGCCTATGGTCATTTCGATACAATCCTTTACTGCGTCGATTGAAATGGCTGTGTAATGCGTCATACGGAGAAGGAAGAGGAAGTTTTGAACCCAAAGATGGATGTATATTGAAGTTGCCACGTCGCTCCTGCTCCTGTTCAATAAGAGTTAAAGGTAGATCTGCACTAACCGAATCATCGTTGTAGTTTCGGCCCCGCAAATTTTCGTGATTTCTTTCCCGTATTTGTCTATCTCTCGACCATTTACTCTCTTCTTTTTGATGCAGATACGCAAGAGCTTCCTCTTCTAATTTGGAATTATTTTGAAACGCTTGCGGACCACCAAACAGATTAGCAACCTGATCAGGAAGCAATTTCTGCTTTCTTTCTGATTCCAGTGAGTTCTGATCGGTTGCTTTGCCATTGCTTTCCTGAAAGGACCCTTGCGATTGATTTGGCTTCAAAGAAACAATTGATGACAGTCGTCTCGTGTCTTCATGCTGCAAATTTGGACTACTCTGTTGCTTCTTTTCTAAATTCAGTTGGCGAAAATCACGTACACGGTCCTTGTCTTCCATCAGCAAGTGAGGATCAGGCTGTTCAATATTTTGCGGCAATAGGGTTGGCTCTATAAATTCTTTTGGTACAGGATCAGAAAACCCATGGTCGTATCCGTTTTCAAAATTGTTGCTGTATCCCAAACTGTGCTGACTGCTTTGTAATCCAAGAGATGCAATCTCGGAAGCAAAATGACCAGCTTTGGCCGGCGTAGACAAGGAGCCGGTTGACCCAATGCTCATTCTTCTCTCTCCGAAGTTATGCTGCTTCACCAAAGGCATCGATATATTTGCCCTTCTGCTAGCCAATGAAACATTACTGTCGTCAGGGTGATCGTAGGAGCTTATGCTTATGTCACTAGAATTTGGTGCAACTGTATACTGCCGCAGAGAGGACGCAACCTTGGGTCTGTGGCTATCATCCCAGTTGTTGGCATTGATGCCTGAGCTCGAATTCACGCTGAAGTCACCTTGAAAAAACCGTTCATCGTTACCACTCTGTGCAACGCTATCAAATTGTCCATTGTTTTCCTCACCAAGGTTTTGCAACTTGTCAAAAAAGCTGTCGTTGTCTACCATGTTATGAAAAGAACTGCCCATGTCAAACAATTGTTCGTTACTGTTGGCCTCCGCTGCCGCATTATTAGGATCATGCGAATAGGCAAACTGTTCGCGACCGCTGCTGTCCATGGCAGAAATGTCTTTAGCAAGCGCTTTTGACAACGGAGAATGGCCAGACACGTGATCGTTACTGAGAGTGTTGTTGTTCTTCAAACGGCTGCCAGAGTTGTTGTAGGCTGCCAGTGGTACGAGCGGCGACCTGTGCGGGCTAGAGTTCTTTTGAGACTGTTTGTAGGATCCGTTGTTTTCCTTGTTGCTAATATCCATCGGTGAACTCACAGGTGTAATTGCAGGCTGTGAGTGGTGCGTCTGGCCAAATTTGTAGTGGACTGAGTCGTCTGGATCACGAATTTCAGGAGCACTGGTTGAAAAATGGTGATCATACAACGGCTGTCTTTCGAAAACCATCAACTGACGACTAGGGAATGGTAGCAGCTGTAATGTTTGACTATGTTGTCTCGAACTTCCCTTTTGAGAAGTCTGATGTAAACAATCAACTTTGACGTACGGCAGGGTAATTACAGTAGATATTAGCGACTACACAGGTACAACTGGCCACTGTGAATAATGTGTCCGATATAGAATTGGAGCATATACGCGGCTCTAGTTGTGAGATAGAATGAATCTTGAATGGCACACTCTTTTGGTTCTTTAGACGCTGCACAATTGTACATGGGGCACGCAATCAGGGCATCTCAGAGTCACGCGAATGACCAAAGTGCAGCTACAACTGCAATTGCCAATTGGGTAGACAAGTTTCTCTGCTTTTACTACTTAGCAAGTTTAATGACGTAGAAATACTTTCTGAATTTAACAATCTCAATCTGTCTGTGCTGTTTTACATGCTATCAACGCCTTAGTTGACTCACAGGGTCGACATTTATGACCACCGTCCTCCTACGTGGGTCTATAGATTGAATTACGTCCAAGCACTTGCGGCACGCTCTGTCAAGTACAAGGGGCAAACACTATGGATGCTACGCAAGATTCCACGCAGCCTGAAGGCGACTCCATAAACGAAGAACAGGAAATTATTCCTCCAAATACTGTTGCTGTTCTCCGGGCCCATTCAGCGACACCCTCCAGCCTGCCGAGAACAATCTACTTGACAACGGACGGAAACCGAAGCGAATGGATTTTTGGTCGAGAGGAACCGAACTTTGTTCTTGGCGCTTCCCGACGTTATTCGAAACGCCACTTTAGTATCTTTTTGAGCCCTAATGACAATTCGTCCATCATTGTGCGAGACATGTCCACCAATGGCACCTGGCTGAACAACTCGCGTCTGAGCAAAAATCGAGGCTACCTGATTGTTCCTGGCGATGAAATCTCCGTCGGCCGTGGTGTTGAAAAGGATGTTGTAGACTTTGTGGTTGTGAAGGCGGGAAAGGTTGACTCTATTTCTGCACTACCTCCGCAGTCAATCTTTGCTAGATACGAAATCTCATCTCAGCTGGGCACTGGTGCGTTTGCAACTGTGCGTAAAGCGCTGCACCGTGAGACGGGTGAAGTGTTTGCCATCAAAATGATTGCCAAGAACATGGTATCGCAAAGCTTTGCGGTCGAGCGTGAGATCGAGATTCTAAAAAAGCTGAAACATCCTTATATTGTGCGACTACATGACTTTGATGAAGATGCAAACTTCTACTATCTGGTGATGGATTTTGTGGGTGGTGGTGACCTAATGGACTGGGTCACGGATCACGGCCCAGTGAGCGACGCTGACGGCCGAGTCATCATAAAGCAGGTTCTTTTGGCTATGCACTACGTTCACTGCATGGGCATTTCACACAGAGATATAAAGCCGGACAATATTCTCATAGCGGAGTCATCTCCTTCCTTTCAGATCAAAATATCTGATTTTGGGCTGGCAAAGGGCGCCGATTCGCGCACGTTTCTCAAAACATTTTGCGGAACCATGGCATATCTTGCTCCAGAGGTCATCATGGCCAAATCTGGCCGCTATGATGCACCACGCAAAACGTATTCCAACAAGGTTGACATCTGGTCGATAGGCTGTCTTGCCTATGTCTTGCTCACAGGATACCTGCCGTTTGACACTGCAACACAGGGGGAGCTTTCTCGTGCAACAAAAGAGGGAAATTACAACCGGTCTCCTCTTGAGGCGCACAATGTGTCTCCTGAATTCTATCAGTTTCTGGACATGACACTGCAGGCCGATCCAGAAAAGAGGGTAGATGCTGCGGGTGCGCTGCAAATTCCGTGGATCTATGACATTATGGATCAGGAGGAGAAAGAGGACAGTCAGCCAGATATTCCGCCGTCCCTGGAGTCGAGTGGTGACGGAAATGACAATGACGACGATGACATGGACGACGAGGAATCAATGAAAAAGGCGCACGCCCAGGCACCTCAGCAAGTGTATTTGAACAACGATCCCATGTCAGAGCCATTCAATGGTCTGCATGCGTCGAGCTCGCCCGAGCACCACCATTTGCTGGACATGTCGGATCCGCTTGGCCATAACGACCTGCGGGACCTGGACCAGGAGGAACGACTGCTGCCCCCAGGCACGTATATGATTTTGCGAGCGACCGAAGACAGCATACCGTGTGAAGTGGTGTATGTGGATAAGGATATTTTCAAGATTGGACGCACGTCCAACGGCGACAATGATTTTATTTATCCCGACAGCAGACTGTCCAAGGTGCACTGCTACATCAAGAAAAACGACAAGGACGAGATTTGGTTTCACGACTTGTCGCTCAACGGATGTATTATTGACGGCAAAATGGTCATTGGTCAGGGCAACATGGTGCGACTCCAGGAGGGACATAAGATTTCGCTCTTTATTGACGTCAGCGGGGGCAAGCCTTCGCAGCTGACGTTTGAAGTCCTGACGCCCTTTGAGCAGAGTCCTGATGGCGCCGGCGAGCCCAAGATTGTGCCTGCGGAGGCCCCGGTCGACACGGCCGCTACAGCGACGGGCAAGCGCGGGTTTGCAGACGGTTCTGGGGTGTCTGCGCCGGCCGCGAAGAAGTCGCTCTTGGTGCGCGGGGAGTAGCATGGAGCAACATGACGCAGTGCCGTGACGTCACTTGTAAAAACTTTATTTTAATGTAGGTTTAATGTACGATTGGTAACTTTTGCCGTTTTGGTGGCACGGGCCAAGACGTCCAAGACGTCCAAGACTTCCAAGACTTCCAAGACTTCCAAGACTTCCAAGAATTCCAAGACGTCCAAGAATTCCAAGACTTCCCCTCTTTCGCTCAGCACCAAGACAGATTGAGTCCTGCTGCTGCGTGCAGAAGGTGCGTCGCTACGTCGATCCTCACCCGAAACATGCTAGGCCCGCTGCAGAGCACCTAGCAAGCTGCCCGGGGAGTAGCGTCGGACAAGGAGGTTGCACGAGAAGGGTAGCGTGACGCCGTTGGCGATGCAAGGAGCGGCGCATGCAAGCAACGTGTACGACGGGTAGCGTATATAAAAGAGCAGAGTGCCAGAGCGGCAGAGAGCAGGAGCAAAAAAGACCGTTGCCGTGTGAGCCCAAGGTCTCTGCTGAGCGGCCCAGGATGGACTCGCGCGACGTTGCCACCATTGTCTCGCCATCTCCCACCTGTGCGCGCTGCTGGGCCGGCTGGACCCAGTGGCCGGGCTGGCCCCCATGGGCATCGCGGTCGTGGGGCTTGCTTTCTGCAACGTCCACCGCAGCTGCCAACCTCAAACTCATCCTTTTTGCAAGCACAACGCCGGCGCCTGTAGATGCACCCACGATGCAATCGGTCCTGAAGCTGCTGCCCAGTATCAAGCTGCCCTCGGTCTTTGACTTCTCTGGCTCCGAGCCCGCGCCCGGCGGCCCCAGCGCGACGCTGGAGAGCGACAGCAACGCCAACGCGCTGGCCGCGTCCTCCAGCGACGCGCCGACCCAGCTCGACCCGCTCTCGTCTGTCCTCATACAGCGCGCGCAGATGCAGCGCCAGCCCACCGCGGGGTCGCTGCGCCCGCCGGCTGCCGACGACAGTGCAAACAAGCGCACCAGCCACAACTCGCTCGAGCGCGCAACCGACGACGTGCCCGAACGCAGGCACTTGCATTCGTCCACGCCCTCGGTGTCCAACTCGCTGCACCCCATGCCCTCGCAGCAGACGCTCTCGTCGGCCAACCCCGCCAGCAGCGGCAAGTTCCTCACCCGCCTGCTCAAAAGCGAGCGCAGGGACGACCCCGAGCCGGCCGCCGACATTGACAGAGACGAGGGCTTTGACGCGGACATTGTCGGCTACCGGCCCAACTACCCCGCGCCCACCAAGTACATTCAGTTCCGCACGCACCACGTCAAGCGCCGCGACATGAGCCATGTGTTTCTCGCGCAGGAGCTGCAGCACCGGGACGAGGACCGCGACGCGGCGTCGCAGGCCGGCTCCGCCGCGGCCAGCATTGTCCACGGCTCGTCCAACTCGACCCACTTTTGCGGCATGGCCAGCAGGCCGGCCGACACCCGCGGCGCCATCCGCTGCTGCGCCTTCTCGTGCGACGGCCAGTACATGGCCACCGCCGGCGCCGACCAGACCATTCGCATCTGGAAGGTCCTCGCCCGCCGCGAGGACGCGTCCCAGTTTGCGCCGGTGTTTGAAAACAGGCCCGTCCGCATCTTTGCCGGCCACACCAACGAGGTGCTCACGCTCTCGTGGTCCGTCAACAACTTTTTGCTCTCGGCGTCCATGGACAAGACGGTCAAGCTCTGGCACGCCGACGTGCCGTCGTGCATCCACACGTTTATCCACCCAGACATTGTCACGTCCATCTGCTTCCACCCCACCGACGACCGCTTCTTTGCGTCCGGCTCGCTCGACAAGTACGTGCGGCTCTGGAGCATTTTGGAAAAGGAGGTCTCGTACCAGGCAGAGGCCTCCGCCATTGTCACGGCCGTCGCCTTTGCGCCGGACGGCCAGGAGGTCGCCGCCGGCGGCTTTGACGGCCAGTGCAGCTTCTACAAGACAATGGGCATGCACCTGCTCTCGAGCATGGCGGTGCGCTCCACCCGCGGCAAGAACAGCAAGGCGTCCAAGATCTCGTCCATCAAGATTTTTGAAAAGAACGGCGCCCCCAAGATGCTCGTCTCCTCCAACGACTCCCGCATCAGACTCTACAACTACAGCGACAAGACGCTCGAGATGAAGTTCAAGGGCCACCAAAACGAGCAGTCGCAGATCGGCGCCTGCATCTCGGACGACTTTGAGTACATCATCAGCGGCTCGGAAGACTCCCGCACCTACATATGGCGCTACGCCCCCTCAGACTCTGCCAAAAAGAAGGCCCGCGAGGACTACGAGTACATGCACACTAGCAAGGGCGCCGTCACCGTCGCCATTCTCGCCCCCACCCGCACACGCAAGCTGCTCGCGCTCGCCAACGACCCGGTGTACGACGTGTGCGATCCGCCCCCGGTCGTGCTGCTCCCGCGCTTCGAGGTCGAGGACACCCGCAGCGACCGCTCCCTCGACCGAAGCCGGTCCCGCTCCGTCCACCGGCACACCACGCCGCGCTTCCGTCTCAACGGCCACCACGACGGCCAGATCATCATCACGGCCGACGAGTTTGGCTCCATCAAGGTCTTTCGCCAGGACTGCGCCTACGAGATTCGCAAGACTGCGCTCGAGCGCAACAAGCGCATGTCGGCCGTCGGCCTCTCCCCGACCCACTCGTGGATCGACACCCTCTCCGTGGGCCGCGCTCGCTCCCTGCGTGCGTCGTCCCCGTCCCCGTTCAAAATGGCCTTGCGGTCGGCCTCCCCGTCCCCCAGACCGTCCATGACGCGCAACTCGGAGAGCCGCACCTCCAAAAACTCGTACTTTTCGCGAATGACCACGTCCTCGTCGGCAACCGACCAGGACGCTCTGCTGTCGAGCTCCGAGTACTCGGTCGCCTCCAGCGACCGCGGAAGAGCACGGGTCGCTGCGCTACACTGAGTTGCTTCAACTAAACTATTTATTGCTAGCTAGATAAAATTCCACATCTTTACTAAATAACCAATCACACGCTGGACAGCCTCGCGCGAGCCTGTATTCAACACATGTATTCCTTACAAAAAGTTTTTAAAATGTTTTTATTAAAATGTATTTCAGAGTCGAGTTACTGACTGTACCCCAAGGGTAATTTTATATGGTAACACTGTACCATTTTGAAAGACACGTTCAATAGCACAGGAGGGCGAGTTATAGCGAAGACGACACAACGTCACCAATAGCTGTAGCTGGGTCTGCACCTCTGGTCATATACCAGTCATCGTACCGAGCCATCCTGCGCGTTGTGCCCCCAAAACGGCAACCGGTTGGTCTTAGCACACGTTTTGTGCCTGATTTGTGTCGGACCACGGCAGCTTGGGGCGGCAGCAGCATCGAACTGAGAAATTCCGTCCGAGGGGCTGCGCAACGGCTGCACGGCACCCGAGCTCACCAGTGTGAAAAACTGGCCGGGAAACTTTGCTCATTGACATTTTGTACTTTCCATCGCAACAGAACCAAGTATGCTGGGCTTCGTCGGACTCAAAACGCTGTGGGGATCCCACAGAGACGTTCATCTGCTCATTTTCATCAGGCTCATGAGAATGATCGCTTTTGGCCAGTCGTCGCTGGTGCTCACTCTCTTGTTCGAGGCTCTCGGCGTTCCAGAGGACAGAACAGGTTTTTTCATGACCCTCACCCTGGTCGGCGACGTTGTCTTATCATACTTTGTCACTCTGTACGCTGATTTGATTGGCCACAAGAGGGTCTTGGTGGCAGGTGCCTTGCTGATGGCCGTGTCTGGAATAATCTTCACCTTCACTGACAACTTCTGGTGGCTGCTTTTGGCAGCCGTCATCGGTGTCATCTCGCCCTCGGGCAATGAGGTCGGCCCCTTCAGAGCAGTGGAAGAATCGTCCCTTGCTCACGTTTCGCAGCTCGAGGAGAGAGCCGATATCTATGCCTGGTATGCACTACTTGGCGGCTTGGGTGCATCTGTTGGCTCCTTCAGCGCGGGCTTTATTGTTGACATTTGGCAGTCTAGATACGGCGGCACTCTGCTCGAGGGTTACAAAATGGTGTACTTGTCGTACTCCATATTGGGATTCTTCAAGGCCCTGTTTTCGGCGTTTCTCTCAGACAATATCGAGGTCCATGCCGCTGCAGAAAGCAACGAGCGCTCAGCTTTGCTAAGTGGTGCCAACGGATCAGCCAATTCGCACGGCGAGTCTGTGGCGGCAGAGGGGGCTGCTGCAACTCAAGCAGTCGCCAAGAGGTCAAAGTTCAGACTGTTGCCCCAACTCTCTGGCAACTCCAAAAGCATTGTCATTTTGCTGTCACTCTTGTTTGCTGTGGACGCTTTTGGCTCGTCCATGGCTAGCATCGCTTGGATCACCTACTACATCCACCGCAAGTTTGAGATATCAACCTCGATGCTTGGATCCATCTTCTTCACAACTGGCCTTGTGTCCTCTATCTCTTCGCTTGGAGGAGCCATCATTGCCAGGTACCTTGGCCCTCTTCTGACAATGGTGGTAACGCATCTCCCGTCGTCCTCCATCTTGGCCTTCATTCCACTGCCTCGCACACTACAGCCGACCCTTGTCTTGTTGATAATCCGCTCCTGCACTGCAACCATGGACGTCGCACCCCGCCAGGCCTTTTTATCAGCTGTCGTGCGTAAGGAGGAGCGTACCGCCGTGATGGGATGGGTCAATGTGGTGAAGACTGCAGCTTCTGCCATTGGACCCATGGTGACTGGCTGGCTGACTCGTCATGATGCACAGTGGATTGCCTTTGTCATGGCTGGTGTACTAAAAGCTTCTTATGACCTTGGAATTCTGGGCACCTTTTTGACTGTCAAGCTACACACGGACGGCTAGAAAAAGCCGCTGGTCAATTACAAAGAGCTGGCATATGCTGATGTCACTGTTTCAGCAGTGAGCAGGAAAACCTATTTTTGTAAACAAGTAGCTTCACGTAGCCGTACTAAAATGCTAACATTGATGCTGAAAAGGTGCAAGCTGCCTACTGTCTTGCAGCAAACAAATGGGTGTGCATCGAGTGGCATGATTACCCCCTGACAGGCTTAGCGTTGACAGAGATGAGACTTGCGATCTACTGCCTACTATATACTATTGATCACTCTGGCTATGTCGCTGTCTGCAATGCTAACGCTGAGTTCTAGCCAGGCCGCATCGTTTTACAGGCTGGACCGCGCTACAATGCTACTGCTGTAAAAACCTAAATTACGTCTATAATGTGATACTATGGTGGCTACACTTCTTTTCTGGGCAACCGTGTGAAGACTCCTAAAACGTCAAATGAGGCCGTTGGCTATGATAAAAAATTCCCATCAACAGAATATTGTCGGCTACTGTCAATGGTGACCCAGGAGTTAGAGATCCAAATAACAAGCAACTTTAGAAACAGGTTTTTTGCCTCGTATTTTTCTCAATCTTCAGAATAAGCTTGCAATTGACTGCCAGCCTCACTATAAGTCCAACTCCGAAATGCCAAGAAATATCTGCACGTTTAATATCCTCACCGTCGACTTGCAGGCGGCCATCATCCTGGACATGCATTATCGTGCATTCGGTTTTATCAAGATGGTTTATCATTATTGCATCCAAGATATTGATATATAATGTTGCACATACTCAAATCATTTTCGCCAAATTTCGAGGTCATTTTATTTTAATAGTTAGCCATTACTCTGCGGCAACTCACTTTGTAAGGCTCTTCAGTGTCACTGCCAAGCCGTGATCCCCTAGCACTCAAGAGACCTCAATCTCATTTGAGGCCCGATTTTGGTGCTCAAGAGACGTCTTTGGTTTCTCCCGGGCCGCATTCTTTCCAAGTTGCAGACAACTGTTAATTTGAAGTACTGCTACGAAACCGCAGCAATACGCCGCCAAATGCTAGTGCAAGATAGTGCTTCCTCTACGTTTACAAAACGCACACAGCTGTGCTCTCCCACGGAATCGTCATTCATGGTTCGTCACAGCTCTGATGTTGGTCTCAAGGCCAGTTTGCAAAAGCTTTCTTTCCGCTTTTCATCTCAGTATAAGGCAGCCCGAAAGGCAGAGAGTATCAAGCACGATCCAGCACCGCATGTTACTCCCTATATTGAAACATTTAAAGTAACTTCGCTACCTGCCGAAAAAGTGTGTTGTATGTGCGATGTTTCCTCAGCAGATATGTTGGAAGGTGAAATTCTTTTCAATTTGAAATGTGGCCATATTATTCATTCGGAATGCTTCATGGAGGGCTTGGCTTTCTACATTCCAGAAGGCATAATGCCAGATATGGGCAACATTGACAAATACTATCCGCCCTGTGGGCTCTGTGATGAAAGTAGATGCGAGCCAATTTACACTGAGGATGTTCAAGACGTTGTGCAACAAGTGCGAAAGGGCATGAATCGCTCGAAAGACGGCGGTGCTTTCAGTCAGAATACAACTGCAAACTACAGATTTGCTGGAATAAGCCAGGATTATGCTGAAAGACATCAGCGTCATCTGGATGAATGCACAATTAATGCGCAATCCGAGCTCGAACATCTTTTGTACAACTCTTTCTCTGCAAATGACACAATCAATAGCGCTACCGACAGTCTGCTGACAGCAGTCTCAGACATGAACGTTTCTGGAAGCATTGATCAACCAAGCACATCATCGAAAATTTTGAATTTGTCTATTGAAACTCCAGCGATAAATGTTTCTCAAAACTCCCCTTCTCTATACACCGCATCTCCTGTTTCTCCGCCAATAACACCAGCTTCCATGGTTGCAAGTTCGGCAGCCACAACACCAGAAAAAACTAATGGCACAAAGAGACCAAGTTTTGTTTCTCCTACTAGCGCTTTGCCATTGATTTTAAATGAGGCTTCACAAAAATTGGCCAGGCTCTCTTCTATTGTGCAGAACAAGATGTCCACCGACCTTCATGAATCGACTTCTGTTACGGAACAGTATGAAAGCCTTCAACTGCCTGAAGTGAAAATTAATCCAGAAACTGGGATTGTTAAATCCAATTGCCAAAAGCTAACTTGCTTGGTGGAAGTGAATGTTTCCTCGGCCTACTACGATTCACCAGCTCATGACAAGGATAGCGCCGATCTTTTACAATGCTTGTCTACTGCATTGGAGTCAGCAGTTAACTACAATAAGCTTTACGACTTTTCAAAATGCGGACAACTTCGTTTCCATGGTTTGATGTCCGTGTCAAGAGACACGCAGACGTGGCAAAACTTACATTGTTATCTATATGACCATCTTTTGCTTTACTTAAAAGTATCTCAAAGTTTCACAAGTGTTAAGGGATCAGTGTCGGTAAACCATATTACACACTTATCATTCACTAGTCGCACTCTTACTTTGCGTTTGTCTGTCCCTGATCTCCCACTTTTGCACCTGTCTGGCGAGCATGCTCCAAAGTTGTATGCTGCTCTCATTGATAGGTCTCTTGTTATCAACATCAATCCACGTACTGTTCATGTGCGTCCGCCCGTAGATATTGTGATTGCAATTCCAACACATGCCCATGTTTCAACAAAGCATTCCATCATGAAACGTGCGGTGGCCAACTTTCTGAAAAATATGAATACTTATGATCGTCTCTCACTTGTCTTATATGGCAGTGTGCACTCAATGGCAATTGGTCCCTATCGAGCTAGTTGGAGCGAATGGCCACAAAAACTGGAATCTATCAAAGACGAAATGCTTCATCGAACAACTCACAAACTGGCTCTCTCATTTTCAAAGGTCACCTGTTCTAACACTGATTCACTCTTTAGCAAAGGGTGTGATGATGAAGAAAAATCAGGGAGCATTCTTGACTCTATCAAGGCGAGCTTTGTTCAGTTGAGTTTGAGAGAAGCCCCAAATCCTGTGACGAGTATTTATCTAATTAGTGACAGCATTTCCAAGACCGTGGCTGATAACAACGCTCTTAACAGTATCAGAGAGAAGGCGAGGAAACTTCAGATTTCGATTCGAAGTTTTGGAATAGGAGATTATCACAGCCCTGATGTACTCACAAGCGTGTCCAACACCTATTGCCATGTACGTGAGTGGCCGGACTTGCAAGATACATTAGTTCGAAGTTTGAAAAAGGATCAAAACTATACGCACCGAAATGTCAGTCTCAACCTCTCTTCTAACTATAAAATTATGTCAGCCGATGGCGAAACTACCTCTGTCAATCCCAGTGCACTCTATGATTCTCAAGTTGGAAAATCTTACTTTCTTTCCAGCAATAAAAATCAACCAGTTGATAGCTATGAGCATTCCATTCATATTGACCATTTAGGTTCAGGAGATTCAAGGGTTTTTGTTGTGGAGCTTGCATTGGACTCTCTTCGTGCCAATTCTATCACAGATTTGATGACGGCAACCGTGATTTGTGGAAAAGATTCTAGCAGTCAGCGAGCCGCGGTCGCTGTTGCTTCTAATATTTGCCAATCTTCAGATTTGTCTCCATGTGGAAGTCCTTCTTTGCCTAGCGCACAGTTTGTGACATTAGAAAAGGAAATACTGCAAGCTTTTGAAAAAAAGAATCTGCCGTCATTGTTGGAGGCAGTGGAGTCAAAACCAATATATCCAAAGCTTGCCTTGAGACTTGCGGAACTTGAATCTGCCCGAGTTTATGAAGCCGTTTTATTCAATGAAGCATTAGGGTACAAGCAGGAGGCTATGGAGTGCTTACAAGGTGTTAAGGAGTACATTCAACGGCTTGTGGACAATCTCAGCGAGAAGGACATCGATTTTTACGAGGTAGCACAACACTGTGCTGACTTACATGATACAGCAGACACAATACAACAAGCAATTCAAGATGAAGAATTTAATGAGCTACTGTTTCGCAATTATATTATTCAAGCAATAGGTACACTGCGGGGTGCGGATTAGCTTCAACAGTAATATTTAAGAGCAATATAAAGATATTTTTAATTCAAGCGCAAACTATATTGACCTTCAGGTTCTAGTTTGATCAAGTGTATATCCCGTTATTGGCTTTGGAACATACGGTTCCTCAAGATAATTGATCTCTTCTTCAGTGAGATGAACACCTAGGGCGCCAATTGCCTCATCTATGCGCTTCGTTGACGAGAGACCAAGAATTGGATTTGTTCCCTTGGCAATTGCCCACGCTGTGCTTATTGTCGCCATCGAAACACCCTTCTTTTTAGATAGCTCCTCAACTCTGTCCACAATAGTCTTTGATGCCTCGTCGTTGAACACTGAGGTAGACCTTTGATACATTTCACCTTTTTGACGAGATGTCTCCTGGGTCGCGTCAAAAGGTCTACAGAGCTTTCCACGCATCAAAGGAGAGTAAGGTGTCAGACCAACCCCGGTGTCCTTGCAAAAATGATACATTTCCTTCTCCTCCTCACGATACAAGAGACTGTACATAGATTGCACAGAAATGAACTTGGTCCAGCCTCTCAACTCTGCAATGAACTGGAGCTGGGCGAACTCCACGCCTCTCATTGCAGAAGCTCCAATGTAGCGAACTTTTCCGGACTTTACAACATCATGAAGAGCTTCCATAATTTCTTCCTTTGGTGTCGATCGATCCAATCTGTGGATTTGATAAACGTCAATGTAAGTTCCCAGCCGCTTGGTTGACGCTTCCACAGCATCAAGAATGTGCTTTCTGGACAAACCCTGGCGGTTTATTTGCCCCACAGCGGCACCAAGAGAATCACCAGCAATTGTGCCATCATTGTCAGATACAAAAAATACCTTGGACAAAATCACGAGCGACTCACGGGGAATCTTGTATTCCTTGATAAATTTACCAATCAGTTCTTCCGAACGTCCGTTTGAATAGACGTCTGCAGTGTCCCATGTTCTGATTCCATGATCATAGGCGTATTTCAACAGCTTGAATACTTCAGCTTCATCTTCAATGATCCAATCAAAGTCATGCCAAGTCTTTGACCCATAGGACATGCATCCCAAAATGATTTTGGAGACCTTCAGACCCGACTTTCCCAAATTTTGATATTCCATTCTGCGAATTTTCAATTGATAGGGCTAGGAGCACACTAAGACCCCTTTATATAGTGATAGCTAGTTTCATCTCCACCAGTGGGCGACCAACGTATAAGACGAACAAGACAAGCAAATGACATCATTTCGGAATTAGTTATATCCGAATCGTTGGTGGAGTGCATACGAATTGACAGTGCGGCGCACGCAAAAGCAGGGCCGTTGACATAGACGTTGACTTCAATTCACCCCAAAAGCCAGTCGGCGATCAAAGTTTGTCACGGACTGCATCCTGGCAATCGGCCTCATGGTTGTGCATTTTGCAATTGCGCGGTTTTTGCAAAATTCGCCCTGATAACGACTAGCGGCACTAAACTGAAGGCTAGATTGATTTGTCATTTTCCGATGATAAGGCTCCTTACTTGCATAGGCGGCCGATGTTGCCGATCGTTTGTCTCTCTATATGAGAATACGATGGGCTCGAGGTGCTAGAGAAGTGCGATTCATTCCAACCCCCATTGAATTCTATGAGCTACAACATTGCGCTTGCAACGTCGCATAGAACTCGTGCTTGTAACCTTTATGACTGCCTTACGCATTGACACTGGAGTCAGCCTAATTCTGCAGCCGGTTTGGATGAGATTGACATTGTGCAGGTAAGACAAGCGATGGAGAAGTTGTCAAAATTATATTATAGAAGTCCAAATAACTTAAGTGAATTTTGAGGATCCATTTGAATTGAGGTGTTAAATAGTTTTGGTTTTCCACTCAATAAGAGATTTGTCAGTTCCACCGGTAAGAATTTGCTCGGTGGTTGCCATATTCAGCACAGCCATGGACCTTATTCTCTGCTCGTGGCCGTCGAGTTCACCTACGAGTTTATAGCTAAGAGCATCCAGGACACGAAGTTTTCCATCGTCTCCTGACACCCAGATGTATTCCCCGTCCCTGGACCAAGCAATGTAGGGAGTAGAATAAGCATCTTGGGGTGCCATGGTCAAAATGTTATCTGGCAGCCCGGCTTCATTGAGTTCAACAACAAATACGCGCATGTATGGAGTGTGGTTAGTTGCCACCGCCAATTTCACTTTTTTAGCTGCAGAGTTGACGTAAACGCTGATATGCATTGCTGTGAACGATGCATCGCCATATTGTGCTTCATTCAAATTAATGTCTCTCGCAACTTTTGGTTCAGAGTTCAAAAAGTCATAGACCATCACATGAGAACAATCGTTTCTCGTCAAACATAGTTGCAGATTTTCTGGCCCGAGTGGTGCAAAAGCAAGAGACGTGCCATTTGTTTTCAGCTTTTCTTCAAACATCTTAGCCAAAGAACTTGGATCATTAAGATCCATCTTAGACATTACAAGCGTCTTGTTGTTTCCCACAGTTGCAATGTAAGCTACGCCATTCAATTGTGCCACGGCCATTGCTTGAATGAGTCGATTTGCATGCACCACAAGTTTTGTAACCACCTTGCCTGACTCGCTATCTATAGTAACAATCGATCCGTCCAACCCACCAGACACTATTAGACTGCTATTCTCTACAAAAGATATAACTCTCGACATTCCAAATCCGTGAGGAGCAGTTACAATTTGTGGGTCCTTTAACTGCGACTTGTAAATGGCAATGTCTTTATTCGAAAGACCTACAGCAACAGCGCCGGAAGGAGCAATGGATAGCGACACCGGAAGCGCGTTCAGCGCCACCCTGTCAATTATTTCAAGGCCATCGTACTTGTTGGCTGTCTCGTCCTGCGAGTCCTCAGTTCCTGTCAAAGGAGTAGCTTTCTCTTTCCGTGAAAACCATTGCCATTCAGAAAAGATCCTTTCAAGAGAAACACTCTTTTCTGAATCTTTAGTGGCGGGCCCTCCATTGCGTCTAGCAACGTAGTCGTCCACCAGTCTATCAAGCTCGGCGTTGCGGTCACTCATGATGTTATCAGTGATAATCAAGATTTTCCTAAAAAGGCTTAGATAGGAAAGAGATCTTATCAACTTTAGCGAGATATCTGCGTGAAGTGGATAAAAATACAGCTCATCTTCATTTTGTTTTCTCATAACACGTTCAAATATATATAGATATATAGCAGTTAGTAGAGATGCTTGCCTCAGGTAGACAGCTTCTTAAATGCATAGCTGTCCATCTTGCTTCTAATCTTTTGTCTTATTTGCGGGTTCATTTTGAGCCACTTTACGATTCGTATAACCAGCAGCAGCAAGGCGATATCCACAATAAAGCGTTTGACGGCCTGGCCCACAAACCCCACCAGGGCCAGAAATACGGCCCACGACTTGCTGCGCTTCGGTCTCTGGTCGTCACCGCCGTCCTGGCCGCCATCGCGCCTGCGCACCGAATGTCTTTCAGAGCGCTGCTTTAGCGCTAGTATTTCCTCTGATATTGTTTCTAGTGCCCACGTCACGTCTCTCCGAAACTTCTTCATCTCCACCCGTTCTGGCGACTCGTCGTCAATGCCGCCTATCAGACTGTCGGATGAATCATGCTCAGGGTTGTGCAAAAAGTGCTGATTAGTGTTGGCGGCCGAGGGGAGTGCCCCGGGATACGACACAGCAGCATTCGAGCCATCCGGTGTTTCCATATCTTTAATTTTTTCCCATTTAGCCTGCAGATCTGCGCTGATATCGTTGGCCTCTGGTCCCCCATACAGCGCCAGCGAGCTCACGACTGCCTCTATGTAGCGCTTCTTGGCCTGGCTTTTTGTCAGCCCTTCCTGTAGTTTCCACGAATCGTACTTCTCTCGATTGGCCGCATCCAGGGTAGAATTTCCCACCGGCCGTGGCATGAGGCCTCTGACATCGCCCTCGGTTGCTTGTTTGTATAGACCGTATAGTTTTACACGCACATCATGTGGTGGCCGCGGTAGATTGCCATTGGACAGGTTCTTTATCGTTGAGATTATGGAAGTAAATGTAGAGTCTGTGTTAGTTCGGTGGCAGAAAGCAAACAGCTCTGCATTGCATAGCACCGCTCGCGGCTCCGACAGCGAGCCACTCGCAAATCAGCGTAGCATCGTCCGCAAACATGCACATCTTTCACGGTAACCAAAGCACGCAGCGGACTGTGATTCACAACCTACCTAAATCATAACTCATTGCTATCAACGACAAGCTCTTTTACAACTAGTCAGTTCTACAAGTTTATTTAGTTGGCTAGTGTTGATAAATAGTCAAATGTTTAGAGGAGCAGTGTCTCCAGTCAGATAAATTGGCCGCCTTCATCATGGTGGGGTTTGGCCGCTGGACCTGGATGTGATTGCGCAAAGCGATGACATTGAGAAAGCTTACTCGCCATGTTGATGCTGGCCGCTGCTGCATGGAAGTGAATTGACGAGCAAAAGACCTGGTTTGACAAGAACATTGGAAAGCGCTTCAGGTTGGGCCCGCGTTGTCCGCAACCATCATATGTCCGGCGATCGACAACAAAAACGGACCTAAATATGTCTGGGAATTGCAGGAAGCGGTCTATTGCAGTTTGTATTTAGAGCCATCGCGCTATCTCAAGTTCCACAAAGACTCTTACCTAGCAGATACGTGCGCTGGAAGCACTCATTAGTATACACAGCGATCACAGACTTGCGCGAGCACAACACAAGTCGAATCAGATACAATCACATGCAATTACGCTGTGAACACCTCGGGCCAATGCCAGCACATTCGAAAACGCTATTTCCCCCTTTTTTTCACTCCGCCACTGTCTGTTCGAGCTTTTGCCGAACCTCGCTTACCCTCTGGCCCGAGGCTCAACACGAATTATTTCACCAATTTAGAAATGTAGCGAAAACTACGCCAATTAACAGCACACACACGCGCGCGCCCATGCCTCTAGTGTTTCAGTGCAATAAATGCAATGAAATCGTTGCTGATTCAACGAACTTTGTATCGTCCGATTCAGCGCTTCAGTGGATCGTGGTCTCTGAGTGCAGTGGAGGATCGCGAGGCTCCGCCGCCAGTCCAGAGGGAATAGCAGCCGTCACTTGCGACAAGTGCAAATCTGTCATTGGATGTGCCTTGGGCTTGTCCACAAAAGCGCAAGAGTTGAGCAATGGTGCAAGCAATGGCGGCCGCTTGCCAGAGAAGGACATTCGGACTGCACTCTATGTGAGCGCTATCAAAGCCTATGAAATTGGGGCTCCGCAAAAGGCCCTGATGCTGGCTGACATCAAGGCAGTCCAGGAGCTCAATCCGGTGCCGTCCGTCGCGGCCAGGCGCATAGCCATGCTAGAAAGTATCGTTGTATCACTACAGAGCCAGGTCGACGACCTGCGGCAAGCTATGGAACAGCGCGCTAGATAAATTACATTTTGACACCCCGCAAGTCCTTTTTGCTCAGCTTGATTCCATGGGGTGTGGCCTTTCCGATCGAGGCAATCTGGAGACCCCTGTCTCGCTTTTTGTGTTTCTTCTTGTCGACACCAGCGCTGGGGCGAGCAAGCACAATACCAGCTTCGCGTGCATACTCCTCGTACTCCTTCTTTTCCTTCTGCGCTTTGGCGTTGATGGCTTTGCGCCGGTTCATGGGAATGTTGTAGGCCTTGGTCGGCACAGCGGACGACAAATTCTTGAGCCGATGCTTCATTACCTTGACTCGCGCCTTGCCGATAGTCTCGCTCGTAACGTCTTTGACGCCGGCCTCAGCAAGAATATGAGACTCGGAAATCAGTCGCTGCAGCTCCAGATCGTTTTTCAAATTGCTGTCCTCGTCGTCCGACTTGGGGTCGTCGTCCTTAGCACTTGTGTTGAGCACAGAGGCAGACGCGCTCGATTTCGGCGCCTTTGCACTCATGAAGGCTTTTCTGTCCTTCTTCAGCGTGTCTTTCGCAGGGGCTGACGACGACGAAAATCTTACAACTTCTGGTTCTGACTCTGCATCCGATTCCTGCGACAGCTCGCCGTCAGAAAACCCGTTAAACTCAGACTCGGAGGATTCAGCTTCATCATTAGTGCCATCTTCCGACGATTCCTTTTCAGAAGGCAATTGATCAGATCCAAACTGATCTTCAAACTGCTTGCGCATCAAAGCCAAATATCTTTTCTGCTCTTCATCCTGGCTCATGACAGTTTGGGGTGTTGAAATTTTTTGGGTGGGTATTAATTAATTAACGTCCAACAAAAAAAAAAGAGAATTCGTAGTGACCATGAGGTTAGTCAGTTATCTTTATTTATTCAGCTAGCTTGTGTCTATCAATGTAATGCCCGTATCTGACACCGTTGATGTGAAATGTACAATCCATCAAATATGCCTTCAAAAGCATCCTCACTGTAGGCGACCCAGTGGCCCGTTAAGCAACGCTTGCTTAAAGACCACGGGGAGTGCCACTGAGCATGGAAGCACTATTTAGTTTTGGAATCATCAAAAGAATATATTTTATATTTTGTAAACAAGCAGTGTTGTGGCAATCAGCAGAAGCAGACTGCCAAAATCTTGTGCAGATACCTTTATCTGTCAGCCCATGAAGGGCAGTTTGAGGTTACCGAAACGAGAGTTCAAGCACCGCTATCCGATTGGCTTAACTCCGGCGCAGCTTTCTGCTAATTGAACGAGCCGCAAATTCCGCTGTAAGCACACGCAGTCTCATCGACACGGGTTAGGTCTGCGTAGTCCTCACATTTTCTGTTGGTTTTTCTACCATCCCGCCGCAAATTTCGGCACTGGCGAGCGATTATGTCAATTGCACCCTGGGCCCATCAACTCTGCCTGATTGCGAAGTAGCCATCTCCACTAATTGCGGTCGGCCCTACGCCCATTAGAAACGTGGACGTCTGCGACCGCTGTCGGCCACACAGACAGATTGTGGTGTACCTGGCCCATTTTTGCATGCTGCTCCCAGTACAGACAAATTTAGCCGCTGCACGAAGTTGCAAGATAAGAACAATAGTGCGTCGTCCGTAAGCGAGAAATAATTCGCCATACAACGAAAAAAACACCACCATTCCCAAAGATTCCTGAATTCTCCTCCCACCAGAATTTACTTTGGCTGGAGCTTGCCAGCGGCCAGGAGCTGAAGTTGTCGCTGATAACGATACTGAGATTTAAGTCTTGCACTTGGGTCTGACAGCATGTCGGCAAAAAATAGCGGAGGAAGAACCAGAACTGGTTGTTTTACTTGTCGAAAGCGTCACAAAAGGTGCGACGAAGTAAAGCCAGTGTGCACAGACTGTAAACGGCTCAACAAGGTTTGCGAATATCCTGAAAAGGGCCAGGAAAACAAAAATAAGCGGCGCAAAAAGCTGTCGCTCGGCCATCATGTTTTTGATCCTCGGATGCAGCTGCTTCAGCAGCAGCAAGCCCAGCAACAGCATGCAACAATCCCCAGCGCCAATGACAGCACGAATGGCAGCTCCGGTAGTGATGTCCATCCTTACAACGCTGCGAAAGTCGGGCAGCCGCTTTCACCAAGCTACGGGTTGGACACACCTACGTCCTTCATCCATGGACAGGTGAGCCCAGGGATTAACGACTTGCACACTGGATTTACACCGTCAGATAGCCTTTGGGAATCGGTTCCCTCCCGTCCTTTGACACCTAGTTATATGCGACGAAGTGCTCAGATTTGGACCCCAGAGGTGGAAGGAGGGTCAAACGAGCTCACAGGCAGTGGTGCTCCTAGACCTGCTCATCTTGATGGCCTGCACAAACTTCCACCTTTCGCGTCACCTGGCGCTGAGCGGGACTCTCCAAACACTCTGCTTCCTGAACATTCGCTCATTGATCATGCACTAATTCTTCAAAACATGTCTTCGCCAAGACTTTCACCACTGAAACTATCTCCAATGACTCCAAATACCGCTATTGCGCTGACTTTACCAATGGACATGCTGACCCAAAGTTCGAGTCGCATCCAGGTCGTTGCAGACAATGTCAACACAGAGAACAATCCAGAGGTCGAGGCCAGTAAAACGGTGAGCACTAGTGCTATGGCTGACGCCAATACTGGCGCCAGTCCTGGTGCCAATGCTGCCGCCATTGCTGACGCCGATTCTGGCACTGGTGCTGACGCTGATGCTGATGCTGACGTGGATGCCGAAGTTGCTTCTTCGTCATCTTCGTCCTCCCACCAAGGCATGCCAATGACACCCACATCGTGGCTCTCATTGGCCCTTGACGAACATGGCATGCGCTTGTTTGAATACTTCTCAAATAGGGTAGCGCCTATAATCTGTGCTGGGCCTGCTGAAACAAATTCCTACCTGCAAATATTTGTTCCTCTTGCTCATGAAAATGTTTCTGTGCTTTCGTCGCTAGTTACCTGGGGAGCTGTGCATAAAGGGGAACCGGACGATTTGGCCGTTGGCAGACGATACAAGTCGCAAGCAGTTTTTTTTGCACATGAGACACATATTCGAGAAGAAAATAACAAACAGATCTGCAACCGATCAAATCTTTCGGTGTCCAGTATGGCAGAGTCGTGTTCCATTACTCTTGCATGTTATCTTGCCCTCTGTGCAGCAGAAATCTGTGGCGGCGATGTAATCAATTGGAAACGCCATCTCAAGTCTGCAGCAAGCATCATTCGCAATGCAGGAGGACTCCAAAATTTTGTAACCACCAAGACGATGCGATGGCTTATTGTCAATTTTGCATATCATGATGCGTTGTCATTGTCTCTTTGGTCTCGAGCTGCATACTTTTCTGCAAAGGAGTACGAAGTGGTAATGAACCTTGACGTAGGACCGGAGTCGATCTTTGGAAGCTGCAAGCCTGTCATTTTATTGTTAACAGAGGTCTCAGAGCTGACCTCTGTTAGAGAAAAGCTCGACACAATCCCTCACGGATCAATGTATTACCGTGGCATTCGCGAGCTGAGAGAAATGGCTGTCGAGCTAGATGCTAAGATTGAGAATTGTCACCCGGACATTTTTGACATGGTGAATTTGGACCCAGGAACCTCGGAACGACAATTAACCTTGTTTGAAATTTATAAGATTTCTGCTCGTCTTTATTTATTCCAAGCAGTGAGAAAGCTAACTCCCTCGTGTTTAGACGTTGAGCTTCTTTGCAACGAGCTGATCCAGGATTTGGATATTATTCTGGGCATTGAGGGAATTGAAAGTCCGCTGGTCTATCCAATGTTTATTGCTGCAGTGAGCTGCCGCACTGAACCGGTGAGAGAGGAAATGCGATCGCGCTTTAAAACCTATTTTGAACGCAATAAGGCAAAAAATATTATGCGTGCACTAGAATTGGCGGAGCTGGTCTGGTTCAGATATGACGATGGAGAAAAGCACGTTGATTGGTATTCGCTGATTAGCGGCAAGGGGTGGGATATATGTTTCGCTTGAATCAGAGTTATGACCTTTTGCGAAGCTGTAAAACGAAAGAGATGATTAATTTATTTTTTGAGCTCCAGAATTAGAGTTCAAATCAGGTAGCTAATGTAGATAAACATGAAGTTATGATATCGCGAGATGCCTCCGCAATGGTGAAAGTGACTAGCACCGCCAGTGATGGATCAAATATGTCAAGAAGAAACTGAGGAATGCTGTCAGCAGGTCAAACGCAAGCTGCTCTGTTACCACTGCTACCACTGCCCGTCCGTTGTTGGGTGTTCGCTACAGGCGTCCACCGAAAATTCTCATCGGTATAAAGCGTGAATTTTTTCAGTGCCTCTTCTCTAATGACCTTCCACGTTTTAAACGTTATGATGAAAATTCTGCGTACCTTCATATGAACTTGGCTTTAGCCTGGGTCATCATGGTGAGAGCGTTCAGCGCACATTACCTTGTTACTAATGAACGCGAGATAAATTCTGACTCCATTTGCTGGTCATTTAGTTTAGAGTATTTACCAGAGTAAATAATATAGAATTGCAGGTAATTTCCACATTACCCTTCACAGGGTAAAGCGCAACGCTTACACAAGGTAGATCCAGCAAAGCGAACCGCCTAAATAAAGTTGCTCGAATCTGTATAGTAAGCGAAGAATAGCATGCTGGCCCATCGGCGGTGCTCAACCAAACTCCTACTTGGGTGCCTGGGTTGCAAAGGGCAGTTTGTATAAACTAGCACCTTGGTGATAGCATACATTAGTAATATGATAATGGTTTTTTACTCTGCCCTAACTATAGTACCTTTGATTATTGTGACTTCTTGCTTTTGTTGACCCCGTTGACATTGTCGGCGTCGGACTCTGCCAGGTTGATTGCAGCGCGGTAGAGCTGGACCCCGTTCAAAAACTGCTTGAACGCCCAGAGAGGGAATGTGAGAGCAGTCAAAATGGTGGCGTAGGAGAGGGGAATGTCGCCGTAGTAACCCAGGTACGGCGGGGTCTTGAGCGGCACCGAGTAGAGATACAGGCCGACATAAAACAGCTCATTAACCGCACACACGACAAAGAGCACAATCCTATTTGAGTAATACAAATTCAGGATCCACGACTCCTCCTCGGACACCTTTTTGTGGGAGTTCGAGTCGGACGTTGTAAGTGTGGCATACATATGCATGTAGTGGGATGCAAGATCGAGTGCCACGAGCGACTGGAAAGCCGGCGCCAGCCGCGGATAGGCAATACACAGGTAACACGTCAAGGACGCGGTTGTGCACCGGTCAGTCACCATGTCCAGGATAGCACCAAACGATGACGACTGGTTGAACCGACGAGCGGCGGCGCCGTCGAGTGCATCAAGCAAACAAGACAAGCAGTATAGAATTGTGCAGTACTTTGGATGCCATTGCATGTAATAGATAGCGCCGCAGGCCAGAATCACCCTTGTATAGCCAATCAGATTAGGGATATACAAAAAGATGTCTGTGCTGGTCACCGCGCGCGCCATATTTTATACAATATCTTGTGTTGTTGAGGTGCAAAAGATAACGAGTGGTGACGATGCCAGGGTTGGGTAATTTCGGAACAAGTGGGAAGGAGCAGTGCGAAGAACACCCCCCGGCCTTCTCTGTCTGCTTCTGGTGCGCTTGGGAACCCTCCCCAGCTCCAGCGCGCAGTTTTACCCTGTCGTAGAATTTTTCAAGTTGCACCAAATCTTTTTTTTGCACCTTCCTCTTTAGGACTGACTATAGGTATAATGTCTCTCAAGTCAGCTTACGAGGGCAGGCTGAGCGGTGTCGATGAGGAACTCATCTTGAGCAATGGACGGGAGGTGCTGCAAACCCTGCTCGCTGACCCGTCAGCTTTTGACACCGCCAAACCGGAGGAAATTCGCCAGTTTAGAGTGTTTGTCTCGGCCCAATTGAAACAAAAGTCCTCGGTGTCCGTCGTATTTGGTTGCGCCTTGGCCTCGCTGGTCGTTCGCTACCATAAGCCGTCGCTTGTAGAGCACGGATCAACGTGGTCGGGCATCTTGCTGCCACTGCTGGACCAACCGCATATCGCAGCTTCCGCCAAAGAAGCAGTCATTCAATGCCTTGTGACAATCTATAAAGCAATCAACGGCAATGCAGAGCTTGTCCGAGAAGTGATCAGTCCCTCGGTGCCTGTCTTTTGCAAAAGCCTCCTCGCACTCCTAAGCAAGGGTGCCATGGATCGCCCCCAAGTAGCATTGGACGCGCTTGTTCAGCTGCAGTCTGTCTATCCAAACTCGTGCAGACCCAGTCGAGACAAATGCAGAGAAACCCTACTGACCTACCTCAACACAACTCTCAGCGAAGCGGTGGTGACATCCTGCGCCCAAGGGTTGGCAGTGCTACCCTTTTCAGCCCCAAAGGACACTGACGCGGAGGAGTGGCAAACTCAGTTGGCACTGGTTTTGCAGAGCACGAATGTGCTTCTTTCTCAGTTTCTGGAGAATGTTGAGGAGTTCACCACATACGATGATGCGCGGACTGCAAAACTCTACTTGTCATCTATTTCACAGCATAACGTTGTTTCGTCACTAATACGACACTTTGTGCTGATAAGAGCATTTCTGGGTGGAAAGACAAAGTCGCCAGTTCTCATTCCTACATCTAAAATCATGACTGTGGTATCTCGCATTCTGGGAATCTCTCGCTCAACCCCGGCTCAGTTCAACACAGAAACTAGGAAGCTGAGGTTCCATCGCCAGCTCGAATGTGTACAGTTGGAAGCGACCAAATGTGCGTCGACATTAGTATCTGTCTTGGGCAAAGGAGCAAACATCTCCATCAGTTCCACGCTTTTACACCACGTCAAACTCGTAATTGCTCATTCGCAAAGCATCCCCTTAAGAAGCGCCCTGCTGCAACTAACGGCATTGATTTTGAAAACAGCTACTTCAATACCAGCTCTGTTTACTACTGACGTTTCATTAATAACTAAATGCGCTATGCAGATGGTCATTGCTGATGACAAGGCATCTAGTGCTCAAAGAGAGACGGCAAATTCGGTACAAACTGTAGTTGCATCATTTCTAGAGCAAGTTGTCGTCTCTGTTCCTGATTTGCCTTCTGAAACTCGTGCCCAGATAGAAAGATATGCAATTCTTGCTAATGTTCCCGCCCTACTGGAGCAAAGCAGTCTCTATCCTGCCAAAACTATGAAGTATAGTATTCTTCCGATGGTGGCCCGCATCGTACAAAACTCTCCTTTGATATCCACTCTTATCCACCCGAGACTTCCACCACCTGCAGTCACCACCGCCAATGTGATTAGCCCAGCAAAATTCAGCAACCCTTACGACGAGGAAGTGTTTTATAATAATGACAGAAAAAGAGCAAAGCTAGATGTGACTGAACCTATAGAGACGTCATTGGATGCATTACCGTCAGAAACAGTGCAAGTGGTCAAAGAATCCGTCGCATCTTTACCAGTAGCCGCAGAGCCAAGCTCACCACGGGTGTTACCAAAAGAACAAGAACAGAAACCTGTATTTACAGTCGTCGACGAGAAAATCAGTGCCAGTGAGGCGGTTGATATACAAGCAAAGGCTGTGATTGAGCATTTTAGAGCCACAGCGTCTACATCGGATCCTGTCGTTACTAAAACTGTTACTCAGGACGTTGACATGAAAGATGTCAACAATGACGATGACGATGATGACAGTGACGGCGAATTCATAATGCCTGAACTGGACATTGCTAGCGATAGCGACTAAAATAGCATCTAATAATAATAAATATTGCATTCAAAACTCCACGTCATCATCCTCGTTATCGGACAGACCCTCGAGTGGACTAAACTTCACCTCCTCTTGCTCATCGTCTGAGAGACCTTCGAGAGGGGCGAAATCATTCTTCTCAAAATCAGTCGCTCGCTTCACAGAATGGTCTTGATCTGATTCAGAACGGCGTTTGCCGTCACTTTGAATGCCTCCCGCTTTTGCTGTACCTGCCAGGGTTTCATCTGATTGCGAGCTTCCCTCTTGTCCAGAAATTGGAGGGTTCCCGGAAACGACATTGTCACTCACAATCTGACCTTTCCACTTTTCCAGCTCCTTGAGTTTCTCATTATTCTTCTTTTCTAATTGCCAATCTTCAAATGACTGTGTCGGGATAGGCGTGTCGGATGGACAAAGTTCAAATTCGACATTAGACACAAACTGAATAGCAAAATTATTTGGTAGCTTGGCCTCAATTTCAGGCACATCGGCTGGCGGTTCACCTCTGGGATTTACCTCAGGCTGAAAGAAAACACTTTTGCGGCCAAAATACTTGAGAAATCGGCCTCTTGGTTCTACTCCAAGGTTTTCCTCATTGCCGTTCTCTTTCTGAAGCCTTCTGATATCAGCCAAGTCCTTTCGTAGACTCTCTAACCGCTCATGGTCTTTTCTAGATTTATATGACTGCCCCTCTAGCTGCTCAATAAGACGCACCACAGCGAGCGGGTTGCGATTGCTAAGCCGCTCTCGGCGCGCCTTGGCCTTCTGTAGCTTTTCCTTCTTAATCTGTCTAGCCTTCTCGGCTTCTCTTTGCAACTGAGCTGGATTCGTATCATTCCTAAATTTTTTGGCCACCATGTCGAAGTCGCGCGCCCTGCAGGGGTCGGAAATTTCACAAGATTCTACATTTCCGCTTCCTACAATACTTCAGTTGTATGGATCTTGAAAACTTTGATTCAAATGCATTAGAATTTATTGTATACGATACAGCCAACTGCGACCGTAATGATTCTGCTTTGGAAAGAATTCTTCGTCGGGCTGACGAGCTTGTTGCTGGCAAGATGCCGGGGTACATATGGGAACGGGACAAATTCACTCTCAATAAATGGCTGATAGGCGATATGTATTGTCTTTATGGGACGTTAAATTCATTCAACGTTGGAGTCGACGAAGATGCAGTGATATATGTTTTGCACGAGTTGAGTGTACTAGCTGGTCCGTCTGTTTATATCAGGATCTCGGATGCATCTTCCCCGGAAACTGTTTTGGCTATCTGCGGAGATGCCGTTCCGGCCTGGCTCAATTCACCAGTGTCTGTCAATCGTGTATGGATAAACGAGGGAATGGTTCGCATTCTTGAACTGAAAAGAAATGAAGAGCTATCCCTGCAAGAGGCCATGGTCTCAATTCGTGCTTCAGAGATGGTAGAATATAAATCTCTGACTAGAACTTTTCAAGATTCTATTGTGAAACTACAAAAGCATGTATTGCACAACATTAATCGATGCCGAGTAAATTTGCCCCGAGCCTGTGCAGCACTGCTGCACGAGTATCCGGAATATGTGAGTAAATTTGCCTCGACCTTTGCCTCGTCACTTGAATCTGGAATCATGGATTCAAAGGTTCCATCATGCATGGGCGAAAACGTCTCTAAAGATATTGTGAGCTCTGTTGTATCATTCACTAACCTTGCATATGTGCAGCTCACCTATTCACAACATCAAGAAGGCCAGGATGTAACTACAGCTCTTTCAGAAAACCTATTCACAGGTATGTGCCTATTTATGGAAATTTTTGAGGAAGAGGACTCTGAATTCGAGCGCACCGAGTATGTGAAGGGTCTCGCTGAAAACGGATTTTTCCAAGGTGAGATTCCAGGTTCTGAAAGGTATATGGAGCTTATGAAGCTGGCTGTGGATGCATTTCAGCCATCTGATGGTTACTATGTGCATTCAAGACTGGAACAAGTTGTCACTCGGCTACCCACAGATGAAGATATAAAAAACTGGCCATCGGAAACTGACCCTGAAGACTGGTTACCAAAGCTCTTAGATGACGAATCCTATCAAGTTGAAGAATTGGTGGAGACAATGCATCAAGCATTTGAGAACGAATCCACGTTCAATCTTGGTCAATTAGAGGAGGAGGAATTGTCAGGTGAATCAGAGCAGGACAAGGATTCTTTGAATGAAGATGACTTCTTTGAATTCGTATTGAAGGAAGGGTTGAAATTATCGGCAAGTGAAATTGAGACATTCAGGGCCACTGAGGATAAGCCAGCCAAGGTGTGGGAAGCGGATTATGATGACGACGCTGAGGAAGACGACAAGTGACCTTGGATAGTAATCATCATTTAGATTAGCAATTTTATTTATTTCTCGCTGTTAATTTTCCTATTTACATAAACGATTACCCCTACTGCCCTCAACCTAGCTTTGCACACGTCAGTTGAAAGATGGCAATTGTTCAACCTTAACACGACGCCTTAATCAGGACCTAGATTACGACTGACTTTGGATGCCAATGTTATGTGAGACCATTCACTAGTTTCTCAACTTTTCATTGTTAAGTAAACTATCAAGATTCTACAGCCATCTGTGTCTCTTCCTTGTATCCGCAACAGGGCTAATTCCTCTTCTTTTGTCATCTGATCTACGACACTGACCCTCTTACAGTCAAGAGTCAATGGCGGCGACGCAAATTCAAAAGCGGTTATGGGAAGGCAAAATTCCTGTCATCATTGCATTTGACCGTGAAGAGTTTGCGATTCCTGACGAAATCTTATACTTGCTACTCGCTCGGCGTATGTCGTACTTTCCTGTTTACTTTGATCAGATCAAGCGCTATTTGAACAAGAAATTAGCAAGTGAGGGTGACTCTGAGACAGAAGGATGGTGGCTTGAGTTTGAAAACGTTCCTTTGAAATGGAACTGGCCAATTGGCTTGCTATACGATCTTCTCGTAGGCCTCGATCCGTCAAAGGTCAGTGATCAACAGCCGTGGCGCCTCGTGCTCCATTGCAAAAACTATCCAAAAAAGCATTTGCTTGAATACACTGGAATTGATGTCTTTCAGGATTACTTGCTTCATCAAATGAAAGAGTCAGCTGTCGTAAGGGACAGCAACGCTAGTGCGATTATGAAGCTGTCAAAAAACGACTCCATTGCACTTATGAATGCCCAATTGACGCACAATATGGAGTCATATTGGCTTTTAATGAACCGCATCATCTCCAATAGTGTGAAACTTGTTCCCGTCAAAGTGTACCTTCCATCGTCCAACAAAGTGATCCAGCTGTGTCTGAAACCCTATCTTGGAGACGCTGAGGATTCAGTTAATGGAAGTGTTCCTTGCACAGTGGGAGACTCTCTGCATGGGGCACTACCAAAATTATTTCTCAGTGCGAGTCGTTGCGTTCTTACTGTTCCTATATTGCACGGAGTGGATTTGGCATTGGACACTCCTCTGCTGGCACTGTACAAAGAAGCAATGTACGTGGATGGATTTTTGCATATCGCTTTGATTATGATGAGCTGATAGCGAGAAGTTCTGTGCTCTGCCAATATGATAGTAGTGCCCAGCAGCGGGAATGGCGACTGTGGCCAATCACCGCCCAGAATAAACAGCCAGTCACTGCTTGATTGTGTTTTGGTCAATTGAACTGAATATCTGGATTGCTTCTCAGAGATGTTTGGATCTGTGTATCGAATATGGATTCCGAGTTACACTACAGGGGCTACTTGAACAGTTCTAAGGTACACTGGAAGCAAGCAAATATTCATATCAGCGAATACTGATAATATGCACTTTGACCTAGGTTAAAAAGCTCACATTCAGTCCATGATTTCCGTTCAGCATGGTGTGTGAAAGAGCATCTTTCGCACAATATGAGTTCCATCAATCTTTAGGGAGGTAGATTGCATAGTACAGATCTACTTGCATATAACGTTACTATTTATTATTTTCAATTTTTTTGCAAGTTTTATTTTCTTGTGATTTCATGAGCATTCACTTTGCAGCTCCACCGACTGCGCTTTAATGTGCTGACTGATTAACCGGCACAGTATGCACTGCTTAATAGCTGTGAAACAGTTGAATTGGTAATGAAGTAGAATGAATAGATTATTTATCCACTAGCAACTACAACGGTCTAAAAATGTATTCCAAATCACCTTTCTAATCTCGTTCTGCTCTTTCGTTGCCGAACAGCTCCGCACATTTATCGCTCGCCAAATTTGGCCCTTTCAATGGCCACAAGCCATTATTCCGCCAATCGGTTAAAGGCAGACCGAGGAGCAGCAAAAAATGGTCTTTCTTGTTAAACGCAAGTCAAGAACTGTTTTGATGCCAAAGAGCAATATGCTTGAGATAAATGACAGATCTGGTGGCTCACAAATGCTGGACAATAGTCAGCTGCTAACTAGGACAATCTCCGATCAGGAAGATTGTGAAAATTTGTGTCGGCCTCTTCTTGAATCATCTCATCAAGCCGAATTGACTCGCGATAAGCACATTGCTCAGATGAAACGCCAATTGGCTGCCAAATCTCATGGATCGCTAGATGCAACCAGGTCGTGGCTTATCTACTGGAGTCTAAACTCTTTGCGATTGCTGGATTTCAATATCGAGGAGTATCTGGGGGCTGCAGGAACCCTCTTATTGCAAATGCAGACGCCCACGGGTGGGTTTGGAGGTAACATTGGTCATATGGCTCATATGGCGTCAAGCTATTCAGCTGTACTGGCGTTGTGTTTGACTAAAAACGAGTCACTGTTGAAATCTATTGATAGAGAATCGTTCAAAAAGTGGCTTCTGGCTATGAAGGTGCCAGGGGTTGGCGCTTTCAGATCTACTCCCCATGGTGAGTTCGATTCCAGAATGACATACTGTGCCATTTGCATCGCATCCCTCCTGAATTTGCTCGACGAGGACATCACAAAGGATTGTTTTGTCTTTCTTGCCAAATGCCAGAGTATTGATGGCGGATTTTCAGCAGTTCCTGGCATAGAGTCTCATGCTGGTTACACATTCTGTGCGCTGGCCGCCTTATTCATGCTACGTCCTCCTGGTGAAATTGCGCAAATCATAAACGTTCCAAACCTTGTAAAGTGGCTATCATCTCGTCAGTTGCCAGTTGAAGGTGGCTTTAATGGTCGCACAAACAAATTAGTTGACGGCTGCTACAACCATTGGGTAGGGGGGTGCTGGCCATTTGCCAGTGCACTCTTACAGGCTCGCCATGAAGGCAAGTTGCTCGATACAAATAATCTTTTTAGCCGTAGTGCTTTGATCGATTATGCACTCTGTTGTTGCCAGGATCCAAAAGGTGGGTGTAGAGACAAGCCGTCCAAATATCCTGACCCGTACCACACATGCTATGTTCTCGCAGGCCTTTCAGAAGCTATCAATCTCACAGAATACGACTTTGATTCAAGTGGCCCGCTGGCTTTGCGATGGAAGCACCGGCCGGTTGATGAGAGTCGCATGCAGCCGCTGAACCCAGTTTATGTATTACCAACAGATTGTGCGGAGTACAGCGTGGCTTTATTCCTATAAGGATACATAATTGTGGATGTGTGAGAATCATTGTTCTTCTCAAAAGTCGGAACGAAACCAAGTGTTTTTGCCAAGGATGAGGTGGCACAAAGCTAAGGAAAGTGCAACTTTCCACTTTCAACATTTCTATTGTCAGTGTTTTCGATGAATCCAGACTTTGGGATAATCCTAAATATTTACGGTGCCATATGGTGTGTAATCCTTGTTGTGTTATTGTTCTTTTACATTATCTTATGGTCAAATTTCTTTGACAGTACTCGAACCTGCCGATTGGGGTGGATAAATGCACACAATAGATTTGCATTTCTTATGGTTGCAACACATTGTTTTTTCGGTATGGGGTTTTGTGTACTGAAAATAGCAGAATCTAAGCCTTCTGCCCCTCGTGAGACATGTCCAGGTGAAATTGTGTTTTTCTGTCTCACGTTTGTAGCAGCGCTCCTTACGCTCTTTTCGTACTTTCTCCGGCCGCAAAAGAAGACAACTGTCATTGCAGAATGTCAAGAAGCAAGTGAAAGCAATGATCAATGTCTCTGCAAAATGGTTACTGTTGTTGCAAAGTTCCTTTCGTGGAAACAGCTGTTTTTTTCTTTCACTCTGTCTCTTTTGATCACTGGATGCATTATCATACTTGTATGTTTAGTGCGATTTTTTTTGCATGCTCCGCGATATCTCATCTATACATTTATAGCAATATCGCTGGTTGTGCTGTATTTGATATTTGTACTATCGATGAAGATTCTAAGTCAGCTCTACAGAGGGGAAATTTTTGCAACCAAACGAAGTAAGGTGGCTGCAAGTGAATAGGTATATTGTGTATTTTCATTCTATCTAAATATTCACTGTTGGTTGCATGTTAGTAGTAACTCAATTCTATTTCTTGGGCATCCACTTGAGAGCATGGCTCGACATTCAGTACAGAACAGTGCGGCGGCAATCCAACCTTACCAACCAAGATATTATGTACAATATTCATGTATTAAGCAGTGGCCTGGGCTTGCTGATTTGAGAGAAACCAGACCACCTCATATTGTAAACGCTCACGGTTTCTAGCAACGTATTGTAAATGGCAACAGATCTCAACTTGACGCCGCAGCAATCCGCTAACTTAGAACAGTTCACGGAGATCACTAACTGGAGCGAGGGACCCGAAGCAGCCGTGAGACTACTGGAAAGTACGGCTTGGAATCTTGAGGTAAGTAAGCGACTGATGCAACTCCGATCAACTGCGATTGTTACAAGCAATGTGCCAGCACAGAATCAAATAATACGGCAGTGCCTGGACCACATGTTTTGGTGGCGATGATTGTGAAACACTAAGCGATTCGAATTTGCAAATTGTCAAGATTGGTAATTTTTTATATTAACACAGACTGCCCTAGCGCTACATTTTGAGTCCCTTTCACAACCTGCCCAGACCGAATCGTCAGCTGGCCCCAGCCACGGAAGTCCATCGCGTGTGTCCTCACGCCAAAGTCGCCGCCAGCCGGAGGCCATTGCCCTGGTGGATGAAATTACTGCATCACTCCAGGAGTCTCAGAAGAATTTAGCTCCGCGAGTAAATTCGCAACCTTCGGTGTACTCCAGCAATCCTTCAATCATCACAACCGTTTTGTTCGGGCCCTTTTCGCTTGGATTCAAACTCATCAACTCTGCGCTCTACTTTTTATCGTGGATGTTTCCTTTTCTGCCACGCATCACCGGCTACTATCCTGCAAATCGCCACGCTACACACTCTGAAACCCGGCACGATCCAAAGTCGGTTGCTATCCGCTTTGCGACAAACTTTGCGGAAGCATACGGCACCAACGATCTCAAGTGGTTCGAGGGTTCGTACACGCAGGCTTTGGATTTGGCTAAAAAAGACCTCAAGTTCCTTGTGGTTGTTTTGCTGTCGGAGGAGCACGACGCCACCGCAAAGTTTAGCAAAAACGTACTATTAGACAAGGCTGTGACCGCGGTATTGAGCCGGCCCAATGTGATCCTCTGGGGAGGAGATGTGAGGCAGTCAGAGGCATTCCAGGTGGCGAATGGGCTTGACTGTGTCTGCTACCCGTTTGTTGCTCTCATTGCACCCACCCCTAAATCTGCCACCTCCACTGCGGTGGTTATGGCCGTCCTTTCTAGATTGCAAGGTGAGGTGGATGCGCAGACCGTTGCCTCCACCTTTGAGGAAAAGATGGAGGCTCATGCTCCGAAACTGCTGCCGATTGTACTGGAGCAGCAAGAGCGCGAAGCGGCGAGGCGTATTCGTCAAGAGCAAGACTCTGCCTATGAACGCTCTTTAGAGGCGGATCGTGTGCGGGAGCAGCAGGCAAGGGAGGCACGGGAAAGAGCTGCCAGAGAAGAGGAGGCAGAAAAACGCAGAGTGGAAGAGGAGCGGAAACAAGAAGAGACCCGTAAAACCAACCTGGCGCAGTGGAAAAAATGGAGAGCATATCAATTGGCGAATACCAAACTCGCTGAAGGCGACAAGGGTGCTCGCATTTTGATCAGGACCGCTGACGGTAAGCGTTTAGTGCATATTTTTGGCAGCGAACAAACTATTGACGATATCTACGCCTATGTGGAATGTCAGGAATTCCTGGAAAGTGGTGCAACTGCAGGTGACGCAGCTCCACCACAACCTCCAAAGGGCTATCAACACAGCTACGATTTTGAGCTCGTTAGTATTTTGCCGCGCAAAGTGATTGCCCTGTCAAATCAAAAGATCTGTGAGGAGAGTGCAATCTTTCCCACTGGATCGTTGCTCGTGGAAGCTTTGTAAAGGCTTGAATATCAGCGGTTTGCAGAGAGAGCCAACTCTCCGTTGTTATATTTTGTGGCCATAATTAGCAACCTATCTAACTATCTATTATATTTACTATCTTTCAAAAATCGGCTGCGCCGTCGCGATTGCACAATAGCAGGCGCCATTCACTAGTAGCATCGCCCCGATCTTGCACGGCCATGGTTTCTCTTACCAGAGCATAATGAGATTTTGCGATAAGTGGGAGCCGCTACTCAGCTTGTAACTGCTCGACTGACAGCTTTGACAATACGGAAATGAGATGAGCGCGAGCCGCTTGTTGAGCGCGAGCATCAGCCTGGACATGGAAGATAATATCGGCGGTAAATGAATCAATTCTGCGGCACCAATGTCATGTTTCAGATGGTCCAAATCTGACGAACCTCAATGCCAGGTGGAGAGCGTCCCGGAAACGCCTGCTCTGCACTGCGAGGCTCGAGAACCCATATAGTTTGAGTGTGTTAGAGTTGGCTAGCTGAGACGCAGTGCCTTGCTCACGAGACGCCGTCTCACCCAATTAATCAATGGATGTTGTTTGGTGCTGGGATCTTTCGAGCGATTTCGCTAGCTGATCAACGGCAGCGAATGTCTAAAAATAACCGGCGATGTGTCAAATGAAACAAAAAGTGGATAGCAGCCCTTGTGAATGGCCCACCCATTCGCACAGAAGCCAGGCAGCTATGGCCGTCTGTTAGTAGCGCGGTTGCGTTCTGTTTCATGATCTGCAGAACGTTGTTCCTGGTCGTGCCTTGCAGCTGCATAGGGTAGACATTACTGTCCCAGCACTGCACGCATGTGCGGACCAAAAAATTTACTTGCGGGCTGGCATGTGGGTGTGCACGGCGGTTGAGCAACGACAAGATGCAAATCTAGCAAACATTCGCGAGATCTACAACTGGCTGTTATTGCACTTTTCTCTCTCAGGCGGGTACAGCCGGAGGATCGTGCTAAGTTTAGAGTTGCAAATGGCAACCGCTAGCTGCCTCTACTGAATTCCTAGCCTGAAGATCACCGGTCTACACTGAAACAACAGGCGGAGCCCTGTTCGCTAAGCGCAAGCCGAGCGTAAAAATTGTCCCGCTCTCGCCGCTGCGATGGGTTTGGAAGCTTCTGGCAAGCGATTGGTGCCAGCTTTTACTCTCAGCATTTGACAGCGGCAGCGGGCTCAGGAACCACGAGCAGTCCAGCCGGCGGCACGGGTGGAGCCACCAGGGCTATCGCAGGACCAGGGCCACAGGCCGCTCAAAGGGGCCGCCGGTCCCCACGCCTCGCACTCGGGCTGGCTATTTGTCCTGGCCACCGTTTGCTACTTACAACACTGCACTTCTCCTTGCCCTAGTTTGAGTGCGCACATTTCATGTAGGGACAACCCTTAAAACACAACGGCATGGCAGTGACCTAGATATAAATATAAGCAATAAAGTTCCCAGTCCAGTTTGAAACAGCCACCGAAACGAGCTGAACCGAGTCGAGCCGGGCCCAATTTCTGCTTTCTCTCGACCATGTCGCCCACAGTGACGGCTCCTCGCACTGCACAAGCCATGGTTCCCCGGCCGGTCCAGGACCATACTAGTGTTGCTCCAGAGGTTGTCCTCACCCCAGAGCTGATGCTGTCGCTTCGCTACTACAGGGATCCCAGGGGCACTGGTGCTGCCGGCAGCTCTGGCGCGGCCGCTGGCAGGAGCAGCGCCAGGGGCAAGGACAAGCCGCTGCCCCTGCGCCCCGGCGAAAGCGTGCCTGCGAGCCCCAAGAGCGCCGAGTGCGCGGCCAGCAGCCCGTCGAGTGTGCGGACGAGCCCCGGGGCCAGCCCGCAGTCAGGGGCCCGGTCGCCCAGCAGCGTCAAGCTGTCGCCGAGCATGAACCCTGTCAAAGTGAAACACATGGGGCGCCCCCAAACCCCGACGTCGAGCAAGCGCTCGTCGTCCAGCTTCTCCATCTCGTCGCGGCGCCGCGCAAAAAGCTCGCGGGTCGTTTTCACCGGCGCTCACAGCAAGCCCAGCGCGCGCAAGCCACGCCCTGCCGCCAGCCAGCCCGTCGGAGGGCCCTCCTCCTCGGCCACCAGGCACCAGCGCCATCTCAACTTGGGAAACAAGGGCGGCAGTTATGCAAACGCGGGCCAGGAGCAGCAGACGCTCCCACTACACAGGAAACTTTCACTCCTTCGTCGCACCCCTTCTTTTTCTTCACATTTGCATTCCAAGTCTCACTCTGCCCACTCACCGCACGACTTTGCACCGCGCACCCACTCCCACTCAGCGTCGCTCCCGTCCAGCCAGCCGCTGACCCGCTCCAGGAGCTTCTCTGTCTGGCACCCGCGCACCAAAGCCCCCATCCCGGAGACCGCCGGCGACAGCGGTGGAGGCCGCACCATGAGACAAAAAGACAGGCCGGGAGGTGCACTGTCGCAAGGATCAACCACCGCACCCCCGTCATCCCTGTCCCATTCCTTCCAGCCTCTGCGTTGGGACACAATCGCCCCTGAAATGAACCGGCTCGTCGCTCTGCACCCACGCCAGTCCCTCGACATTGCAAACGCGCCGCTCAATTGGTCGCTCGGCAGCCGCAGCTTTTCGGGTCGCGCGTCAATCGCCGCCGCCACCCACACGCTCTCGCTCGAGACCGCCGCGCTCGCAGAGCCAGTCACCATCGCCGACCTGCGCCTCGTCGAGGTGCACGCGTCCCTTCCCAAGGCAACCGTGTACATTTTTGCAGCCCCCGACACTCGCAAAAAGCCGTTGGCCCTCGGACCCCTGCACGAAGCAGACTTTGTCAGGTGGGCGGCCGCCTTGCTCCGGTCGGCCAACATTTCGTCCACAGAGCTCTGCTACCACCGCACGATACGCTCCACCCCGCCGCGCCTGTCCACAACGGCGCTGCTACATGCTGCAGCCCACAGCAACCACACCGGCCCGGCACCGCCAGCGCCCGGCGCAGACAGAGCGCGCACCGCGTCGGTCAGCACGTCGGAGTCAGAGCTCTCGCAGCAGTCCGAGCCCAGACTCGCAAATAAGGACAGCGCCGCAGACTCAATCTTCAAATTGCAAACACTGTGGACGCCCGTCCGCTGCATCCTGGAGCCGGACTCAAAGCTCACCGTGTCCACCAGACAGGGACCGGTGTTTTCCCTCAAGCTCGCCAACTGCGACATCAACCAGGTCAGTCGCACAAGCGACTCGCTTTTTGAGCAGCGCCATGTCATCACCATCCTTCCCTCTCTCAAGTCGCCCTCCTACTGCTTGCGCTTTGCAAATGAGTTTGAGGCCCACCAGTGGTATGCGCAAATCAGGGGCTTCTGCAAGGTACCCATGGTGACCGCCGACGAGTCGCTCGCGCGCTCCATTCGCTGCCGAAAGCGCCTGTCTTTCCGGGTGCTGGAAGGCAGAGGCACGGCCGCAGACTTGTATTTGGAGCTCGTGTCCAGCCACGGCAACCGCGTGCTTGGCCGCACCTCCGTCGCGCAGTCCGCCGCTCCGTTTTGGCGCGAAGACTTTGTGCACGACACCTATAAAAATGCCGACCAGTTTGGCGTGCTGCTCGTGCTCAAGCGGCGCTCCAGCGACCAACTGTCAACCGCAGACGACCCCGTCCTGGGCACCCTGAAGTTTGACGAGGAACGCCTGCTGGAACTGGAAGGCAGAGAAACGTGGTTTGATGTCACATCGACCTTCTCCCTGTGCCTAAAGATCAAATATGAGGTTCTTACTGCGCTCTCTCGCGACCACTACCGTCAAATCAGGAGCATCTTCACTGGCAACCCCACTCTCTCTGCCGCCGTTGCCAAACAGCTCACAGCCGAGGGATCGTCCACAGACCTCAATGAATATGCAGAACTGTGCTTGACGCTGTTTGAGGCCGATAACACCACCACCACTTGGTTGGCAGATCTTGTAACTGAAAACCTCAACACGATGGACTCCTTTGGCGGCCAGTCAAATACCATTTTTCGAGGCAACTCCCTGGCAACAAAGGCTGTGGAGCGCTACATGGGATGTGTTGGTCACGAGTATCTAGACAAGACTGTAGGAAAACTGGTGCGTTTCCTCATACGACAAAATGTGTCGCTGGAAATTGACATTGCTCGCATTCAAGCCGACCACAACGGCACCCAGGATACCGACTCGGGACGAAAAGACAGTGACGAGGTGATTTTGAAAAAGAATCAGGCCCTACTTGTGAAATATGTGGAAACTCTCTGGACAAGGATCAAAAGCGTGGAGATGCCACCCTCAATGAGGCTACTGTTTTGCACATTGAATGAGACATTAGTCGCACACAACCTGCCAAAATCTCAAATTTACAATGCGCTTGCAGGCTTTGTCTTTCTAAGATTCTTCTGTCCAGCTCTGCTCAATCCAAAGCTGCTTGGGCTGTGCAGGGTGGCACCATCGCGTGGTGTGCAGCGAACGCTGACGCTTATGACCAAAGTGCTGCAGAATCTTGCAAACCGGGTGGAGTTTGGCAATAAAGAGTCCTGGATGGAATCCATGAACGGCCTCATCTGCGACTATGCTTCTGAGTTTGAAAAGTTTTTTGATGACATTTGTCTGCCACTCACAAGCGACATCCCGCCGACTAAGACTGCTCTTCCAGACACCTATATGGAGTATGCCAAACTTGTGGAGGTATGGATGGGTCGACGGAAACCTGGCCTTAACGGCTCTGAGAAGAGTGCCGACAAGTTTGAGGGTCAACTGGAGCAATTTGACAAGGAGTGCGCAAGACTGACGGCAGAAAAGGAAAGTATTCAGTCTGAGATATCTCGCATCAGACCCGTTTTGGATTATGATGACAATTCTGGAGAATTGATGCTCATTGAAAAGTTGATGACGGGCGTAGACATTAGCGTTGAGGAGGACGAAGTAGATGGAGGGGACAAAAATCCATCTGTTAAAAATTGGCGTTCATTGCCACGATGGATGTCTCGCAGAAATATTGTGGCCACAAAGTAATCACTGGGCACAATGTTATAAACTATTTATTTATTTATATCATGTACAATGCAGAGCTATTCATTCTTTGATTGTTGCCATGAAGCTTACTACAGCTGAGCTCTGATTCCATCCCCATCAACCAAAATACATTCGTGATGCCCTCCAATAACGGTGGGAATACCTCCAGACTTTGCCAGCTGCAACACCTCAGCATCAAATGAGTCTGGCTGAAACCATACAGCCTTGACTCTACCATTCAGACTCAAGGCATCCTGGATAATTTTCAAAGAAACTGCGGGAGGGGTTACAATCGAAATAGCAAGGTCTGAATCTCCAGGGATCTCCTTAATTGATTTAACAGCCGGGACACCGTCCACCGGTGTGCCTTGGTTGAGCGGAATCGCCGCAATGTTGCGATCCAAGTACCAACGGAACACCTTGTAACCAAATTTCTGAGGGTTAGTGGAAGCTCCAGCGACAACGTATTGTCTTGAAGCACCGAAAAAGCTTTTCATTGACATGTTCAATGAGACAATGCTTGCAAATCGAAACTGAGGCTCAAATATCCGGGGTGCAGTCTGACTCAGCTGGGGCGGGCAGACTTTGATTTGGAAACGCTAGTCGCTAGGTGACTAACGTGGTGCGGACGTGGTGCTGTTTTGCAGGTTCTAGCGATAGAAATTTTCTTAATCATTATACAAAACAAATAAATGAGTTGTAATATATCTTTTGATCCACTGTGACTGTTATGCCCTCAACTACAGATGGCAGTAGGGCTACCTGAATAGATTGCTTTCAAAATCTTTTAATCTGAACTGCTTTTGCTGTTGGTTTGGATGGCAATTGCCAATAAAAACTAAAAGTATCAAAACGACATAGGCTTATCTTGCATGTGCCTCCTCGAAAGACCAGCATCACTTCAGACCATCAAGGTGCGCGACCACAGAAGGCAGTGAATCAAGACCACCAAGGTGTCAGAGACGCAAACAGTACGCAGTATAAATGCTAGCAGCTCTGCAATGCTCGAAGTGCTGGCCTGGCGGTCCACAATACGATTTATTTTACACGGGAAGCTATCTGCTTACTTTGAGGTATCAACAACATATCTGCCGACAATTTTGCCTTGCTCCATGAGTTCGTAAACTTTTGGAAGTTCAGAAAGACCGACAGTCTTGATAGGAGCCTTGACAAGGCCGCGCTTGAAAAAGTCAAGTGCTTCAGCAGTATCTCCGCGGTCACCCACAATGGAGCCCTTGATGGTTACAGCGCGCAACACCTGAGAAAACACTTGAGAATGGACATAAGCATCGGCGGGCAGACCGACAAGAACAATAGTGCCAACCGGCCTCACATATTCAGTGGAGGCAGTAATGGCGGCCTCAGCAACGGCAACATGGATGACACCGTGTGGACCACCATTGGTGGCCTCAACAATGGCCTTCTTGAAGTCATCTCCCTTATGCTTGGCAAAGTCAATAAAGGCAGTTCCGTCACCACCGAGGGACTTGACAAGCTTTTCCTTTTCATCGCCAGTGTCAATGCCCACCACACGGAAACCCATGGCCTTTGCATATTGAACAGCAAGAGTTCCAAGTCCACCGCCAGCACCGGTGATGGCAACCCACTGGCCAGGCTTGACGTTAGACACTTTGAGTGCCTTGTAGACAGTAATGCCGGCACAGAGAATGGGCGCCACTTGCTCCAGATCAATTTCAGGGTCAATTCTGGCAGCATGAACTGCGTCTGCCGTGGCGTACTGCTGGAAAGAGCCGTCATGAAAGTATCCAGACAGATCCTGGTTTGGACAAACAGTTTCGTGGCCGCCCATGCAGAACTCGCAAGACATGCAGGTTGAATTGATCCATTTGATTCCTGCATAGTCGCCAATCTTCCAGCCCTTCACGTTGGAGCCCATTGCCACGACGACGCCAGCGCCTTCGTGACCACCTACCAGGGGAAGTTTTGTTGGAACGGGCCAATCTCCCTTCCAGGCATGCAAATCGGTGTGGCAAACACCAGAGTACTTGACATTGATCAAGAGCTCGTTTGGCTTTGGAGTGGGAACAGGAATATCCTTGTATTCTAGAGGGCCATTGTTCTTTTCAAAAATGACAGCTTTTTGTGTCTTTGGAATAGTTGGCGCGGACATATTTTGGAGAGTCGAAAGGGATTGATAGATAGAATGTTGAGTGGAAATGAGGGGCAGTGCTGTCTCCTTTTATATGCTTTGAATCATTGACCAGCTGCATGATCGCTGGCATTCTGCGGGGAGTTATCATATTACCGGGGTCCTCATTAGAATATCTGGACCACCGGAGAATCAACAGGCGGATTGCGCAGGGGAAATTGTAAAGTTTGTCAACATGAGCCAATTTGAGGAGAATGCGACTCCTTTGTGCAAGCAACTGGCGATGTCAGCCAAGAAAAGTGAGCAATAGACTCAATGAGATAGATTGAATTTTTTTTGGTGTGCAACATCTATCTCTACTGCAAAAGCCAGACGGTGAGGACTGCGCTCGGAGTGCCCCGCCATGTGTGGGTAGGGATATTTTGGACTGTGGGGTACCTGCAACGAAGCGGCTGCCCGGCATTTCAATTGATCCGTTGGATATTACGCAGTCACATGTGCTGCTTGGTGTCTACGATTGAGAATCAAGGCAATCGCAAGCGCAGCGGCAGAGGCCGACCAACGTGGTGCTAAGCAGCACCGGGTCAGCAATCGGCTACCGGCGACAATTGTTCCAAGTGAGTACCCCAGCTTCATCCCCACAGCTCAGCACATTGCAACCACTCGGGGAAGAGGGGTGGTCTCTTGCAAGTATTGCATGTTGCTGCCTTAAGCCCATTAACTCCAGACACTTCTTGAGGCCCATCCTGATTGGGAAAGGCTGGCGTACAAGCCATAATTCGGGGAACTTGTAGGCGGCTTCTCCTCTTGTTCGGTCGAAGAGAGCTCGAAGCGAGATGTAAATTACATAGAGGATAAATCAATGTTGTCGAAGCCGGGGGCGGAAATCTCCCGTGGGTCAGTTTTACAGCTGAGTGTCGGTTGGCTCTGCTCCTATCGTGTCCCAGGCCCGAACCCGGAGTCCGAGTCCTAGCAATCTCCGAGCGCAACGGCAGTAAAAAATGGCCGGTGATGCGCAGTGAAAAAATCAGAGCCATTGGTTTCCATAAGCTTCTGCCCAGCCACCTCCACCTGCGACACTGCAGGGCTCACCTGATTGCGTTGCTTTGTTTTGTCACACTTTTTAGCCATGAGTCGCAAGGCGCCCTTCGATCTGATAGAAGCAGGGTGGCCCACATAATACACCCCGTCGTGCTTGAAGCTGTTGTAAACGGCAGTGTCATGACGATGCTTGTCTTGGCTTCAACCCTTGCACCCATTGCTCACCAGCTGCTTGCTGCGTCATGCTCCTCGGGGTCTGGTTTGCACACCCAGCCTGTGGACGCTGGGCTTGGCAGATCTAGCCAAGCCTGGCTTACCCAACTTTGAGCCGGCCGGCAATATCACAGCAGCCACAATCCAGCTGAGCCGGAACAACAATTTGCAATTAAAAGTTGCGGTTTCTTGGTAGATCCGAGCACCCGTGTCAGTATGCTCAAAGCAATTGTAGATATTGGACCACACGGAACTAGGTTCTCAATCAATTCTTTGGATCCTCGCAATGCCCGAGTTTTGCCGTGTCTTTACTCCGATAGCGCTGCCATATCACTATTCGAGCATGGCTCTTCCGTAGGAGTGGCCAGTGGATCTGGCGGGCTGAGCTCCGCCACTGCCTCTGTTGCGGAATCGGGCACTGCAACTCCTACGAACGGCCACGATCTCATTTCAGAGCAAATCACCGCGACCGTGTGCAATGCCTTGGTGCGTTTCAAATTCATCTGTCAAGATTTTGGGGTCCCAGACTCCCAGGTGTACGTTTTGCTGGGCGAGGCAACCTGCGAAGCTCGCAACGTCACTGCTTTTGGTGAAGCAATCACCGAAGCTACCGGCTGGACGACCACGCACCTCTCGAAAAACGACGAGGGCAAAATGGCTGTCTACGGCGTGGCGTCTTCCTTTCATAATATCCATGGTCTGTACATGGATCTGGGCGGCGGGTCGGTGCAACTGTCGTGGATCATCTCCGCCGACGGCAAATTGCAAATGGCGGAGGTTCCGGTTTACTTGCCGTATGGCTCCGCCGTTCTGACAAGAAAGCTGGCTCGTGAGAGCAGAGAGGCGGTCACTGAAAAGCTCAAAGCGGCCTTGCTCGCGGCTCTGCGTGTCATTGACATCCCCAAGGTCTTGGAGGACGAAGCGAAGAAAACTGGTGGTTATAGAATTTATCTTTCTGGCGGAGGCTTCCGTGTACTAGGGCGCTTGCTTATGGCATATAAATCCACCGCCGAAAGACCCTACCCTCTTCCGATGATCAATGGCTTGACAGGATCTGACACAGACCTCAGAAATCTCATCAACCCAGATACACTGTCCCAGCAGTTGGATATCTCTCTGAACTCGGATCATAGATTCCGTGTGTCTGAACGTCGCGTCTCACAATTGTCTGCCGTCGCTCTTCTGTTGGAATGTGCGCTGGATGTGCTGCCCCATATTAGGAAAGTACTCTTCACCCAGAGCTCACCCCGCGAAGGAGCCCTGTTCCATGATTTACCTCTCGAGCTGCGTGCTCAAGATCCCCTGATTATCGCCACTCGAGCATATGCACCACGTCACGCTGAACGGTACATTACCCTTTTGCGGAGTACACTACCGAAGAATGTGCCTTCTGTCATTGTTGATCGCCTCGTGCCTGCACTCGTCAATACGTCGTTTGTCCACTCATCTTACCCAAAGGAAATCCAGCCGTTGTGTGCTTTAAACATTGCATCAACTGGTCAAATAGCAAATAGCCACGGCATTGCACATGACGTTCGCGCTCTTCTTGGAATGGCTTTGTGCAAACGTTGGTCCGGAGAGCTACCAGATGATTTCATCAGAGACTCGTTCTTGAGCGTGCCGCCGAGGAACCTGTCGTGGTGGACCATGTATTGTGGCATGCTTATGCATGTCATTGGAGGTGTGTACCCGGGAGGCTTTTTGCATCTTGATAATTCAATTCAATTTGAAGTTAGGGACGAAGACGCCAATAAGTTTGCACTCCATGTATTTGCAAAAACAAACAGTTTGAGAGCCAACGCTTCAACCGTGAAATCAAGAATAAACAATCTCGAAAAGCGCGTTAAAAAGAATGACAGAGAATTCAAGGAAATGTCTGTCAAGATTTTTACTCACTGGGTTTGAAAGGCCCCACTATTTATATTATGTATGACTGCTATAAAGTGAAATCATAATCGCCAAACTTGTCACGAAATTCTTGTGCCTCATTATTCTCGGTACTAGCATCCTCAATGCAATGGTTCCACATTCGCCGATCGCCAATTCCTAACAACTCCGCAAGCACTGTTCTTGGTAGAGAATGATCGAACCTCTTCTTGGTATCTAGTCGACTCCAGAGAACTCTTTTGTCGGGAAGGCATATCTCTAAAAATTCTGCTGCTTCCTGGTATCCATTCCCAGTAGAAGACTCAAGTGTTAACCCTGAAAATCCTTTTTGTTCAAACTTTTTCAGCATGTTATCGACCAAAGAGTCATCTTGCACAAATGCCTTAGGTACAGGAATGATTTGAGTAGATAAATGTACACTCCTGTTGGTAGAAATGGTGAAAGAAATAAGGCCCGCATCATAGTCTTCAAACATAGCTGTCAACGCAGATATGAATTTTCGTCTTTCCAGTAAGAAAGCATCTCTAGTTTCACAAGAAAGTCTCGCGATAGAGGGCACATGTTCCATCGGTGCAATAATTACATGGCCACTGAACGGAAACTTGGGGTTCCATCCTCTGAAGGGAAGCGGGCCTTTAGCTAGCACTAAATATGCTTCGGTAGCGATTGCCAGCACCAGGTGTGATTCAAAAGCAGGATTGGACATGCACAGAAAGCATGGACGAGTTTTTGGTATTGAATTTTCCTGCTTTCCTTCTGTCCTTTGTCTTTTTAGTAAACTGTTGGAACTAAAACCTCTTTGCAATGACTCTATATTCATGGCAGAAGGTGTCACTTGTTCATTAAAGTCAAGCACACTGCTACCTGGCTTCAAACCGTGAAAGTCATCAAGAGAAATAAATTGTAATATCCGCCCATCGACTTGTAATGGAGTGTGTTTATAAAAGATCTGCTGTCCAGAACTCACCAAAAACCGCGGTCGCAGCTTTTGTGCCCATGTCAGGACAGCTTTTGAGAGTTGATCCAAAGGCAGAATTAGCTCTGTACTTGTCAAACCTAGTGGCCATTTCTCGCTGACCAAAATATCAATATCGCAATCAGGCAGAGCTTTGTTCGCATCGATCAAAAGATACACCGAAATATCCCCAATAACAACGCATTTATCGGGGAAAATCTCGATTGCTCCTTCCAGAAAACAGCCACAGCAGTATACCGAAATATTCTTAATGTTCAAGGAAGGCATATTTCCAGAGAGTTCACCCTGAAGCCCGCATATTATACAGTAATCAATTGTTTCTTTGATGGACTCAATATGTGATATTAGCCGAGGAATATCCTTAGGTCGCAAATGGCCAACGATGAGTCTGTTGTTAGAATATAGACGATTCACAATACTCTTATGGCATCCCTAAACTTACCCTTTAGACTTGACTTTTGACAAAACATTGCTTGACATGTAAAGATAAAAGTGACCCAAAGAGGCAACAAGGTGATAACCACAGTGGATCGAGCTACCAACAAAAAAATTGATTATAGACTCATTTTTTGTAATGCTGCAGAAAGTCATAAAACGACTTGCACGAAGCTACTCATCTGAGGGGGAGGGATCAGCTTTGAAGCGACGCTTTGAACAGCTCAAGGAGTCAAAACCTGTACCGCATCATATCAACCAAAAGAAAATAGATGAGATATACGAGAGAATAAAAAGAGAAGGCAGGTCCACTGAGAGCGGGGCCAAATTTGAGTTAAAGTATCAAAAGGAAATTGGTATTTCGAAATTGCCGAGCTATGTTTCCAAACAAGACAAGGAGAGAGCCATGACACCTCATTGGACAGGACATGAATCTTATATTGACAGCTCAAGAAGAATGTTGGAAGACTCATACAAACCACTTAAAGCCCCCATAAGTAATCCTTTGCCTCTGCCAAAGCGAAAGCCCATTGTTTCTGTCAGCAGCAGGGTTTCGGCCGCAAGGGAACAATCTCTGGACTATAAGGTTACCACCAAGTATCAAAACGAGGATAAGACAATTGACAAGCGTAAGCTCACCCATGATTTGCCTCCTTTGCGTGCATTGGGGCCATCTGTTTTGGGCCCCTCTGGTGCAGCAGGCACAATGTCATTGATTGACTCTATTGCGTCGCGACGGATAGAGGACGCCTATGCGAGAGGTCAATTCAACAATATACCAAGAGGTAAAAAGATAGAGAAAGATCACAGTTTGTCGAATCCACATATCGACACAACAGAATATTATTTAAACAGAATGATCCAGAAGCAGGGTGCCCAGCCACCATGGATTGCAAAGCAGATGCAAGTAAACGACATGATAGCGAAATTCAGACAGGGAATGGTTAAGGACGTGTTGAAACGTTTAGTTCGAGAGACTGTGGCAAAAAATCTAAGCAGTAAGGAACTTGTTAGGGAAAAGGAGGTGATTTCAGCCGGTGTCGCAAGCCAGGATCCTGTGAAGCAGTGGACACAAGAGAATTCCAAATATCATGTTGCAAAAGTAAATGATATCAACAGTGCAATTCGTGGGTACAACTTAATTGCACCGTATTCAGCACGAAAGAAATACCTACATTTAGATGCTGAGTTGCGTTCAGTTTATCAGCAAGTGGCAAGAGAGTTTTCTAGTGAATTGGATAGGGCTAACGGTAAGCTTTCCATACCAGGAAACGTCTCAATCACAGAGAAAAAGCTAGAACATTACGGATTTAAACAAGCTGCGAGGGATTTGTGGGGAACTGTACGGGGCCGTTAAGTCACCCAGAAGAGTATTAATGAACCAACAACGTAATGGTATGCTTGACAACCAGGAAAACCCCACTTTGATTCACTCTCCACGCACTTTTTTGAAATAAAAGTGTGTTGATAATCCTATTGCCGGCGCACTAGCATTTGGGTGTCTAAGCACTCATGACTTAACTTTCGCGAATTTATGGAAAATACCTATTTTCGCTTTAAAAGAATCTAGCAGTTCAATTGGTAAAGATATAGATTATTATTTATTAACACAATATTTTTCATGCCTCTATTTTATCGATTGGAATCATGATAGTTTGGGAATGCTCAACAGACATAATGGGCTACGCGCGATGATTCAAATAGGTAAATTGAAATTATTCTTGACGCGTTTATTCTGCGATCAACCAAGAGTAAAAAAATGGGAATCAAAGGTATGTATTTAATATTCTAAGCAGTTCACTGGAAGTATCGTTAAACAAAATGAATTTCGAATAGTTGAGAAAACTGAATATGCTTTGCTTGGCATTTACCGGCCATCAAAGAATGCCTCGAATGATACTAGCAAATGCATGCTCAGGTGGTAAAACGTCAATCTTTTCTAACTCAGGACTCTTTCAACTCATTTCTGATAATGCTCCTGGTGCCATCAAAACAATAGAGTTCAAATCTCTAAACGGAAGGAAGGTGGCGATAGACGCATCAATGTCTCTGTACCAGTTTCTCATAGCAATCAGAGCAAATGGACAGCAGCTTGTGGGCGAGGATGGCCAGGCAACATCTCACTTAATTGGCATGTTCTACAGAACTTTGAATATGGTCGAGAATGGTGTAAAACCCATGTATGTCTTTGATGGCAAACCGCCAGAGATGAAACGAGGCGAATTGAGCAAACGTTTGGCAAAACGCAATGAAGCTCAAGCACGAGCTGCAGAATTGCTCATGCCAGGCGAGGAGCCCGCTGAAGGTGAGGAAGAGGAGGTCATTGATAAAGAAAAGCAAAAGGAGGCGGAGGAGCTTTTGGTAAAACTGGAAAAACGTCAAGTTAGAGTTTCACCAGAGCAAAACGCCGAAGCTCAGAGGCTGCTACAGCTTATGGGTATTCCATACATTGTTGCACCATCAGAGGCCGAGGCTCAGTGTGCGCAGCTTGCGCGCGAGGAAGTAGTCTACGCTGCAGCTTCAGAGGACATGGACACATTGACGTTCCAGGCACCTTTTTTACTCAGACATCTTACCGCTACTAATGAAAAGAAAAATCCAGTTCAAGAGATTGATCTTGACAAAGCTTTGAAAGGAATGGAATTGACTAAAAGTCAATTTATTGACCTCTGTATCCTTTGTGGGTGTGATTACTGTGAGCCAATTCGTGGCGTTGGACCAGTCACTGCACTGAAAATGATCCGCGAGCATGGGTCTTTGGACAAAATTATTGAGAGCATCAAGTCGGCGGGCAAGAAAACCCAAGTTCCAGAAGACTGGCCATTTGAAGAAGTTCGCCAGCTATTCCATGCACCCGAAGTTCTAAAAAAGGACCAACTAAAAGAGGTGATTGAATGGAAAGAACCAGATGAGGAAGGATTGGTGAACTTCTTGTGCAAAGAAAAGCAATTTTCAGAGGAACGTGTGCGAAGTGCATGCAATAAACTACGAAAGGCTAAGGATCAAAAACCCCAGAGCCGAATAGACACATTCTTCAAAATGAAACCACGAGAAGATGCAAGCAAACGTAAGGCAGACGCTAAATCAAAAACTGCCACCAAAAAGTCGAAAAAGTAGAGATTACTCCATATTGCTAAGCAAAAGAACAGTGTCATGATATATTTTTGAAAGTAAATCAGCCTAAAAGAAAACCGTAATCAGCTATGATAGTTGTCGAATTGGTTTGCTACATATAACCGGCATATTGAACGTACCATTGAAATTTCTCTCTTCAGAGTACGCTCTTGAATCCATATTTTCCACCTGCGTATTTCTAGATTGACAATCTATCGATACTCAGCTTATCTACACTTTGACGTCTTGGTTTCAACTGATAATATTTTTCATAGCCATCTGCTGACTTTCCTCCTATCCACCACTTTTCTAGTGAGGATGCCGAGTTCTTACGTTCATGATAATATGAGTCACTGAGTGGAGGTTTGGTTGGAACGGAAGGAACGCTTGACGGCACTGATGTAGTAGAAGGAGTCGAAACGGTTGAATTGGAAACGTTTCCAAAAAGTAAAGAAAGAAACGGACGGGCAAGAGGCATATTTACGTTGCTAAGCGGAGTTAGAACAAAGGTTTATGATTTGCTAGCAGCAGACAACCAACGGAAACTGCTAGACTAGCAGTCCTTGGCCCAGAGTGAGAATAAAGGACGGCACTTGCACACAGTTTGCAAGTGAATGACAATTAATTCACAACAGTAAATAGTTCAAAACAACTGGCAGTAATTGTTTGAAGGTGGGATAGCAGCAGGCGGTAAAACAAAGGCTCGTACTGGTACTAGATAAGCATATAATAAACTTCAATGTTACAAGGGCGGGCGAAGCAGCGCACTAAAAAGCTCTGGACCACCTAGCCAATTAAATTTACAGACCACCTGAAAGTTGATTCCCTCGGCTAGTATTCAATTTTGTTGTCTGTCGTTCCGTATATGCGTTTATATCGCACCGATGTGGGGCCACCGGTAAGGTATAATCGCCCACACACACTCATGTGTAGAATCAGGCGTTACAGAAGGGTTCGGAGCACAAGGCAAGTGGAATCGCCCTAATTTTAATTGGCTACTGGACTCATTGAGTAAACATTTGGAATCTTCCAAAATCTACTAATCTACTCTTGCTGCCCACGCACTCTCAAATGCAAGCCACTTAATAATGATGATTCGGCTATTTGCCAGCTCCTATCGCCTGATCTGGAAATTATTGAAAAAATAGGAGACTAAGCTCGATCCAAAAAATAATCGATGTCCGCAGGACTCGAACCTGCAGCCTTCAGAGCCGAAATCTGATGCGCTCACCATTGCGCCAGGACACCAATATTATGCTAATTCTAGCGGAATTTGTACACATATCAAAGACCTATAATTACTGAATAATTGCATTTGACGCTTTTTTAGCGCTTTTTGAATAAACCACAATGTGAATGTAACTGGCGACTTTTTTGATTCATTGAAAACATTGAGTGGTAATTAATAAGCAAACACTGGAACTTATGATGTTTTATTGCGTTTGAGCGAGCGCAAAGTCGATTCTTTGTTACTTGGCGGCAAGATAAGATGTTGTTTCATTTTAGGATGTTAGTGATATGTTAGATCACCATCGATGTACTCGACTATAAATAAATGATTATAAGTAAGTTTGAGCGAGCGTTGTTTGTGCCAAAAGACCTCTACTTTTGCAACTCTGTGAGGGATTTGTGATCATAATAACCTGGGGGAACAGAATTGACAATGAAATCTCAGTTGTCCTCGATTAGTTGATAGTATTTAAATTAGTGATATATGCGACTATGAATAAAGATTTGCTGTTGTTGTCTGCGCCAAAGAGTGGCAAGAGTTACTATACTGTACTGGTCAAAGGTTGAGAAACTAGAGCAGCATTGAAAAGCGGTCAAAATAAAGCAAATAGTTGCGAGATCAGGTTAATTATAGCTATTACTTAAATCAAACTTCAACATGAGACGGCTGGTCTTCAAGCTTATTGTCAGCTGGGAAATTATGGGTGTTGACACCAGTTGGTTGCCAGCCCTTGGACTTCCAGGCATAAGAGACAGAATCATAAAGCTCATCAACTTGTTCGAGAGTGAAAGACTTAGTTTCGTAAACAAGGAAGTAGACAAAGAAGAAACAGGCGAGGTTACAAGAGCCCCAAACAAAGAACACTTTGACTCCAAGGTTAGCAGTACCTGGCTTATAAGCACCAGTTGAATCACCCACAAGATATGGAGTGGCATAAGCAATTGCCCAATTCCAAAGCCAGTTAGATGCGACACAGAGAGCGACAGATTTGGCACGGGTTCTAAGAGGGAAGATTTCTCCACAGACGACCCATGCAACAGGACCCCAGGTAGCGGCAAAGAATGCAATAAAAATACAAGTGAATGCAACAAGAACTTGTTGTGCAGACTGTGAGTGTTCACCAGTTGCAACACCGACAATTGCGACAATATATTCAGAGACAAACATTCCAGCAGCGCCTCCAAGAAGGAGAGCACGACGTCCAATGACTTCAACGAGAATAATACCAGGAACAGTCATTCCAACATTGACAATATTGGTTGCAAGCTGAGTCAAAAATGGATTCTTGATTCCTGCACCTTGGAAAAAGGCAGTACCAAAGTAAAAGATGAAATTGATACCAGTGAGCTGCTGGAAGGCTTGGAGAAAAACACCAGTAAAAAGCTTCTTGAGCTGCTTACCCTTTGGAGAGAATACACCGATCCATGAAGCGTTTCCTTGCGAAAGTTCATATTCATAAGCATACTTGATTTCATCATATTCTTCCTGGATCTCTGGATGATCAAGAGGTAATCTTCTAAGACGTGAAAGAGAATGTTTGGCTTTGCCCTCCTCACCGCGAGTTACGTAAAAACGTGGAGTTTCTGGAAGAACAAACATACCAGCACAGAGAATGATAGACCAAAGAAATTGAATAGCAATGGGGATTCTGTAAGAACCGGTGTTTGGACGAGCATGAGTGCCTTGAATGACGCAGGCTGCGAGAAGGAGGCCAATGGTGATAAAAAATTGATAGCAAGAAACCAAAGCACCACGAATAAATCTAGGAGCAGTTTCAGACTGGTAGAGAGGGATGGTAGCAGAAATGAAACCGACACCCAAACCGGCAATACATCTACCGGCAACGAGCAAAGGGATGGCTGTAGCAGCAGTTTGAAGTGCAACTCCAAGATTAAAAATAATAGCTGAGGAAAGAATAAGAGTCCAGCGTCTACCAATTCTATCGTTAAACAACGGGGCCAAAAGAGCGCCAAAAAAGGTACCGACTGAGAGAATAGAAACAATTAGAGACGATTCACTTGAGCTGAAAGTGTGATCTTCTTTTGGAAAATGTTCCAAGACATATGGCATTGCCATGACACCAGAAATTGTGCCAGTATCGTAACCAAAAAGAATACCACCAAAGGCAGCTACCAGGCCAACAAAAACACCCATCGAGAGAGAGGATTCACCCCGTTGGTCTGGGTTGAAATATTTGTTGTGCCAAGTCATTTCTGAGAAGAAGTTTTATAGAGACTAGTTTAGCAAATGAAAAATAAAACAGAGCGATAATGATAGAGTATTTACGTGAGCCCTATTGCTGGTATTTATATCTAGCATTTTTTCTAACATCTGTTTGTCACGGGGTGGCATAAACAGAAAAAGCAAAATTTGCAGGCAAATTTTTGCCGGCGAAGGTCATGTAGGTCACCAGATGTGCACTCTCTCTACTTTTACCGGCTCACTCATGGCAGTGTAGGATTCTCCATCAAGATGGTGATCAGAATTTTTTTGACTATTTCCGTTTTGGGAAGCTCCTGCAGAAATCAGTGTGGGGAAGGGATTCAGTGCTGCATCTTGGAAATAGAGCTGAACGGTGTGTTGCGCAGGGTTCTGAAACAGGTAGGCACGCGGCAGGATTATGCTGAGATGACAGCTGTGTTCCTGCACACAGTTCAAGAGTGGCAACAATGAGTAATACGACTGAGCAGTGCTCAAAGAGCCATCAAGCTAACGGACGGTTACCCGCACGCCTGTGCCTAGAGTACAAACATAGTTCTTGCCAAGACCCAACCCCGTCCTCAAAACCGAACCTTCATCATTTGCGTCGGAAATGCTATCCAAATGGGGTTATTAGGTCTGGCGCGGGGTACCCCGAAATCGACTGAAGTAGCAAAGCAAATGTGGAGAATGTAGATCTTGCGCGCATATCATGATGGCCACTCTATAAGTAAAAACAGCAGCATTGTTGTACTCCATTAAGTAGTACACATGGCCGAGAACGGAGTGTGTGTTGTCGAAAGAGTTTTTCAAACTCAAATCTTCCGATGTTCAGTTGTTCCGCAACGTCAAATGAATACGGACTTCGTCTGACTTCCCCAGTCATCAAATCAAGACAAGCGCAGGTCATGCAGGATGGAAGTTAGTGCGTACGGCTCCAGGATTATACGACCGTAGCACCCACCGAAAGCCAGCTGGTGGTGCCCTCGTGAGCAACTTTCAGCTTCTGTTATTAGCTATGCATTTACTAGCCATCTACTTTCACGCCCTGTTTCAACTGTCTCTGCAAGAAAATTGTTCAAGTTTAGCCTTTAGCTCACTCTCGGTGCTCGAGCCCGGTATAAAGTTTGAACGTTCTTAGAAACAGGGCGCTAGCGTGGTAGCGTGATGGAACAGAGCTGTTTTGCATCTCGAGCTGAATTCAAGTATATGCTACTGCCTTCATAGCGACAGGCCAAGACTTGTGATATCACAACGCATCAATGTGCATCATGTTATGGGGTCAGGGGTCCCAGTCATGGACGGACTCCTACGAGAGTTATTTAAATGGTAACAAGTGTTGCTCAAAATATCTGCGCCGGAATTAGAAATCGCTAACAAGCAAATCGCGCACAGGTATTCTACAATACTCCTTGCTTGATTTTTCCTTGTGGTTCTTGGTTTTGCGTCGCTATCTGAGACAATATAGCCACCGCAACAAAGTTGTTCCGAAAGCTTAGTTGAGACATGCCAATGCTGCGACAGGATGGCGGAGTCGTCATAGTTTGTTTGGCCACTGTCTTGGCAAAATGAACTTTGTTCGCCCTGAGTCGTACCCACCGGGCTTAGGCTGCTGAGGTGTCGTGCGTGTAGCACGTTACCCCTCCAGCTTAGCTCCAGAAACTTGCTCACCACGCGAGCTGTTGCATTAAGCAACGCACTCGAAGTAATTGGCGAGCTATTTTTGAAAAATGAATAGATTATTTTGATTTTTTTTGCAGTCTATAGAAAAAATTGTCTATGAATATATTCCTTGTGTCAGTAACTGGAATTGGTCATACAGTCTAGTATAAACGCTGCCCATGCTTTTTCCAATCAAGTCTCTTTCCACAAACGACTCTACTTCGGCGTCGGACAGATGTAGAACAAACCTTTGGCGCAACAGTACTGTCACCTGGTCACTTTGAAAACATGGCTGGTTAGAATCCTTGGCCATCATCTCCACCAAAGAGACAATGCGCTCGGATTCCTTTCTAACAGCCTTGAATGCACTGGTCAACAACTCCTTAAACAGCGCAAAAAATTCAGACTCAGGGCCGCCCATAAGGTCAACATACTCCTGCGTGAACTTGAAGGGCGCCGCCTCAAATCCAACGGAGCCAGGAGAATTGGACAACATGAAGCCAAAGTCAATGTGTGCAATATGCCCTTCATTGTCAAGGAGAATGTTGCCGTTATGACGATCTTTAATTTGCAACAGATAACAAATGAGCGAATAGGATGCTAGCGAGCGCACAAAGTTTGTAACTGCCAGCTTGTAAGCTTCGCTCTCCGGTTCACCAAAACAGGTTTTGAAATGTTCGCTCAGGAGAGCAATATTTCCCTTCGGGTTTTCACCTAACGCTACGGATTTGGCAGTTAATGCTTTTTTGATCGAATGGATGGACAGGCCATTTGTGATGGTCTCTACTAGTCCTGAGCTATCGTTCGTGATAAGAATTCTCATTTTCTTGACCCAAACATTCACCTTGGCAGCTTCCCAAATTCCTGCCATGCCTTCGATCAATTGACAGGCAAAAGCCTCCTGTCGCAAGTCTGCACCAGTTTTGGCAATCACCGAGAAGAGGTTCCAATTTTTCTTGTGGCCAAATGGTGAACTTAGCCTGATGCGTTCTTTTCTGAGACTCCATTCCTCTCCAAGGTTCGCAGCAGAAGGATCGTCAGAGTTGAGACCTCCAATTTTAATATCATTTTCCATCTTTCGCTCTCCTGCTTCCCCGTTATAGACATCTGACGAATTAAATATTGTGTGTTGCTCCATGGACTGCATATTCGCAACAATTTTTGCCTTGATAGCTGAAACTTCATCACGAGTCTTCTTGGAAGAACCAGCAACGTCAAGCTGATTAAGCATGATGGCTGCTGTCCTCATGTGTGTAGCTATGTCAGTGACTTGATTCATGTCAACCTGAGGCTGAGCTGCCTTATAGGAAGAGGAGAAAGATAGGTCGGAGGCGCGTGGTGAGGATTGGTTTTTTTGTTCCATCATTTGAAGCGATGAGACAGCTGATGCCAACACGGTTTGCTTGGACATGGCCTGTTTGTTGTCGCTCATTTTAAAAACATTTAGTTCTCCAATATCTCCAGATTCCCCATCATCTGCATAGTCCACATTGTCCAAGCTGGTATCATGTGTACCAGGGTGGTAGTGTTCATGCTTTTCGCTTCCTTTACGACGTTTTAGTAGGTAATGCATATCAAACATATATTTTTTGTCATCGCATGTTTTGAGAAGAGCCTCGTTGCGCTGACTGTTTGGATCAAAGTCAACCTCATCCTCCAAGTATTCAATGAGTAGTAGAAATGGAACTTTTTCAGCGGAATTCAAAACAACTGCCTCTGACGGGGCAATGCGAACAATTTGATTCAGTTTTCCCTCAGTGGAGGGCACCAGCAAAGGTAGGTCGATATTAGCAGGAAGGTCCTTATTTAACAATGCAATTTCAGCTTTGAGCGCCGAGAGTCGAGCCTGCTTGGGCACAGTGAGTAGCCGAGACGAAATGCCATGGAGGGCATCAACGAATTGGGTTTCACAGTTGAAGTAGTACGACCGCAGCTTGGCAATCTTTTGAGCGGGTGTGAGTGGCGCGCCAACCTGAGGACTTGGGGTGCGACGAGTAGGCATGTTGGAGCTTTCGTTTACCGACAAATGGTGGTTTGAATGCAGTGAAGAGCTACTTGGCACACGCTGATCAGAGAAGGCTCTGGTTTTCGGGGAGTTGCGAGAGACAGAACGAGACGACGGTCTGGATGAATCCGCCTCACTGAGATCCAAAGCTTCGCCCCACGCAATAGCACCGCCGACCGAGCTGCCGATAGACTCTGCCGACTCGTTGCCAGCGGCGGCTACCGCCTTGTTGTGATGCTCAGCTCTCTCCACCCGAATCTTTGCAGATCGCAGCGTGTCCATGTGACCGTTTTTCTTGTTTGTGGTCGATCCCGGCTTGCCGTCATCCTCGTCTTCGTCTGATTCAGTGTCAGAACGCTTCATAACCTTGTCGAGCAGGTTCTTCTTTTCCTCGGCTATGCGTTTGGCAATGTGGAAAACAGAGTACCTCTTCTTGCGGCCCTGCGAAACCACCAGGGGTTTTATCTGCGCAACGTTTCCCGGCAGGCCAAAGGCCGCTGCGATGGAGCCGGCCAAGATCAGGGCGGGAAAGACATTGTCACGGATTTGCTGGTCGGGGGGGTCGCCCACATTGAACAGCATGTACTGGAGCTTGTTATAGAGCCTTCTGCAGACGTGGAAACCGTAAGAGTCTGGATCAAGCGACAGGTCTGTGAGGTGGGCTTGCAGCTGCCAAAAGATGAGCAGCGTGTAGTGTGGGCTGCGGGCACAGAGGTCTATGAGCAGGTCTTCGAGAGCCATGGACTCTGTCTCCACCGTGACATGGACCTGCACGAGCTGGGGCAGAAAGAACTCAATATCGCGGAAGGAGAATTGGGCTATTTTTTTGCAGAGCTGGAAAAAGATGCCCAGGTTGCCGGCGTAGCGCTGGAGATACGAGATGGCCGTGTAGAGCGAGAACATTGACGAGTCCATGAACCGCAGCAGCAGCGCGTTTCCGCTAATGTCTTCGGAAAGCATCGGGGGGTCGGCTGGTTCGCTCAGAGCGTCGTCGAGCGCTTCGTCAGTGAGCGCCAGCGCCGTCTGTGGGTTCTCGGGAAGCACCGACGGCGACGCCGAGGCAGCGGCTTCGAGCAGTTTGTGTGATCCCAGCTCTTGCGAAGGAGCAGTGGTAGTCATTTCTGTCAATGGCGAGTTTAATTAAAGATGCGACAGATGGAGCTAACAATAGGACACAGAGTAAAGGCCATTTCCCGAAAAGTACAAGGCTGGCAGAAATTCAAGTTAATGAAGCAAACGCAGGTGTGTGGCTGGAACTGGAAAAAAACTTTTGCTGTCCTGGTCCCTAACGTTCTCGCAGGTTCCGATTAGACCGTGAGCTGTCACAATTTCGTGTACAACCCACACACGCGCCCCAGCACTCTCGGAATTCGGCCAGAAATATTTCACATTTTTTGATGGGAAACAAGGCCTCTGAAACACGACACAGGTTGCAAATGCAAAGTTACAAAGGCCTACATTAGTCTACGGAGCTTTGGCGCGAGGCTGCTTGGCTCTAGCGATATTCATTCAACGTAAAAGTCTGACGCAAAGCACGGTTACTCTGTGCAGGGCCTGGACGACGGCCTCGACGCGCTCGGTCGCGCTTGTGCAACAAGACCAGCTAATCAGTTGGACGTGTGATGATCCGCCGTGGCCAATGGTTGTTACAAACAACGTCCGAGACGCCTTTATGCAGGGCTAACAGAATCTGTGGCAGCTTGGACTTAATGCACCTCGCTACAGACACAAAAGGAGCCGTCTGCCGAATGGTCAGTTGGCATGCAGTTTGCCAGCTTTGTGAATCTGGGAAGCTTTTCGTTGTAGCACTTGTAGCATGCTAACGAAGTGTTTGTGCGTAGCAGAGTGCGGAGTGCTCCAAGATTTCCAGACTTTCAAAAGCCAAAAGAGCTGCAGGGTGGTCTCGCAAGAGTTCAGGTCCAAGAGCTCAGTCGCTAGCTGGGATTGCTGAATCGTGCTTTACATGAAAACGGCAGTCTTTAGCTAGCGGGTGTCCATTCGCTCGCCCTGGCTCCATGGCCTCTTTTCCTTCTCCGTAGAAAGTAGCCGTAATGTCATGTGTTGCGCAACGATTTGGACTGTCTGATCGGTCTGATTCTTATGGCAATCTTCTATATAGAGCTAGTCGTCAGACTAAAATAATCTTTTCTCAATCAGTAGCACACCTTTAGCAATTCATTTCTCTTCCCAAAGATTGGTCAATGTCCTCATCTAGCAGCGCAACCCTGCCAAACGCCAAAACCTGACAAAATTTGCAGCCCACAATTAAGTGTCAGTTTGAGCAAAAGAACTTGAACCAAACCAGCGACCAACAAGTTGAGACCCGGCATCGTGTCTCTGAATGCACAGCATTGGCTACCGACTTTCTCGGGCTTTTCCTCTCCCTTTTCAGAGTGCTTATCGTCAAACGACAATCAAGTCGCCAACCTGCCTGTGATACGTACCCAACCCCCAAAACCCACGGCGGCAAGTTTACACATTTTGCTATACTAACAATTGCAATGACCGAGATGATGGCGGAACACTTGGCTGCGAGTCATTTGCAGAGTTCCGCAACGAAGTCAAATGGACCAGTAAACGACATACCACAACACTCGCCGCTACCAACTGACACGACGATGGAGAAAGCGTCCGTGGAAGGTAATAACACGGTGGCGGACGTGCACGAAAAACCGGATGCAAATTCAGAAAAGAGCACCGAGAACTTAGAAACAGTATCGGTGACACCGCCGAAGAAGGCTCTTGCAAAATCGGCTGAACAGTCCAGCCCGCTGCCCATCATGACTGTGCGCCCCGACATGGATGAATACTTTGCTACGTTACTAAGTGCTAATACAAAAAACCAAGGCACGGCGTTTGATCTTCGCCGCGATTTCATGTCCGATGAGCTAGTCGTCCTACGAGCGTTCACTGGGCGGTTCTACCGCGATCTCATACAGCCAAACGTCAAGGAAACCTCTGTTTTGGATGCTGATTGGACCACATACTTGCGAGAAATGCGCGCTGCCATATTTTCAGAGTGGGAACAACTGGTACACTCAGACGCGTTCAACGCGTTTGAACTTGAGTACATTCGCATGCATCTTCCGCGAAACGTGGCCATGCTGCTGAGCTGTCCTCTCAGCTCCGAAGAATGCGAGGCCTTTAGCGATCCGGTTCGCTGGCCTCACTTCCAGAGGATATTCTGGACGTCAAAGAAACTATGGCGGTTCCTCTGTGTTGCCCTAAGTTACTGGTACTCCGTCTCCGATCGTGAACGCTCCCATGCAAATCGCAAAATCCAAGCAATATCGCCTTACGATATTGAGCAATTCCATGGAGTGGTAGATTATGGTCAGCAAACTAACAGCATTGAAACTTCTTCACAGCAGATTTTTCTTGATAAGCGAAAGGACCAGATCCGCACCTATTATGATCTGTTGCATCTAAAAAAGGGATGGGACTCTCTTTGTCTGGAAAACTGTGGTCTCCAGCTCGGTCAGCCTTTGGCTTTCTCTGATGGCCAATGGGTCCGCTTCAAGGAGTTCCAAATTCTTGAGTTCAAGTTCATCTCAAGCCTACTTTACTTTGAAGAGAACGTTGCCTTTTTGAAGGAGAAATCTCTCAAATTCCTTCCACATACTGCAGCTGGTGCATTGCCTACATCATTGCCTGTCGCTTTCGATACAAGATATTTGGCGCGCAGAGATAGAGAAATGTATGTGCGCAAGAAGCCTCAACCTCTTGAGAAGAAGGAAAGGAAAAGTAAAGCAGACAAGGCAGAAAATGGGGAAAAGAAAAAGAAGGAGAAGAAGGCGACGAAAAAAGAGAATGGTGAGCAAGGTGGTGATGCAAGCAAAAAGGAAAGCAAAAAGTCCAAAATGTCAGAAGCGACAGACAAAGCTACAAAGAGCAAGAAAACCTCTAAAGAGAAACTCGCCAACGGAAGTAAATCAGGTGGTGACTCTGCTGAAACAAAACAGTCCTTCATTGTAACTTTGCCCTTACCCACGGTAAAACGTGTCTACGTGGATCCCCCATTCTTCGAATTGGTTCAATCGAAGTTTCCGGAGGAGGTATTTTGGAAAAAGATGCAGATACGCGAGTTCTTTTTTCGCTTTGACAAGATCTTTAAACTTCCTGTGCGTTACTACAACATTATGAATGACCCAACCGTGGAGTGGAACATGCTGTACTACAAGAGCGCCATTCTTATTCTAATGAAGGCGATAGCTAAGGAGTCACCCGCAGAATCAGCCTATAGATTGAGCATTGAATTTGATCGTACACGGTCAGATGATGCTGGCCTTTGGCCAATTGTCAGGGAATTTATCAGGGCACATGGCGTCGATATCTCAGACGGAGCAGAAGATGATGATTCTGATACTGTTGAAAATGTGGAGCTTGCCAGGGCAGAACTTATGCTTGAGTTAATAACACTCGTGTTGGAAACAGAAAACATGAGAACTATCATAACGGACGCGTTTGAGATTTCAAGGCAGATGCAAATAGATGCAGCGGAGGACTTGAAGCAATTGAAGGCTAATTGGATAGCTCAGTCACAACAAATTTCTGGTCTAAGATCAAAATATACCCGTAAGACGATGCATGAGTGGCGAGAAGTCCATGATAATGCACATAACGCGTACCTTGCTAGAATTGATCGAGTGGAAACTCGGTTGAGGCTTCACACTATCAAAAACAACTCTAGGACGGAAGCTCTAGGCGTAGACTATCTTGGAAATGTTTATTGGAATTTTCAACGACGAACAAGGGAGGCATGTTATTGGGGATCGTGGATGGTAGTGGAGATGGGTGCTGGCTTGCAGCACCCTTCGGGTGAAGACATCAAGGATGATGAGGCTTCTAAGCAAAGAAAAGAAAGGATTGAGAATTCGAGCCCTCGAAAGAGGCAGCGCTTAACTGAGCTTGATTCTCCAGACGGCAGCCCCGACGTGTCCATGAACGGCTTTAAAACCATGGAAGTTGATGAGGAGGAAGAAAGTGAAACAAATGTGAAAGCTGAAGGAGACAAACCAAATACACCGAATGGCCATGGGTTTGCGCCGGCGAACGGTTTTGTTGCGGCGAATGGTGGATTCACTACGGCCAACGACGCTGCAATTGGTCGAGATACGCCTATGGACGAAGATGAGGAAGAAGAAGCAGAAGACAAAGTTTCCACCGCAAAAGCATTCGAGGGTGTTAACTCGATTAAAAACATCTACCGTGTCACAGGCAAAGAAGAGTTGGAGCAGCTTTATTTATGGATTGAAAACCAAGCTGTCTCTAAAAAGTCCTGTAGAGAGCAGCAAGAAAAACTGTTGAGTGCTTTGAGGGATGTGGCTGATTTTGCACCGGATGACTGAATATATTTATAATTAATAATAGATAGATTAGACAGTGACAAGAGGATCTTTGTCCGTTTGAGAAATTTCAATCTCCACAGACTCTGAGTTGGCAGCAAACTCACTAGCAAGCTGCTTTTTCAACTCAACCAAAAATCCTCGTTCTGTGTTTGAGTGTCCACAAACAATGGCACTGATTCCGGATTCAACGAGCGCAAGAGCCTCATGATGACCAAGCTCTCCTGTAAAGTAAACATCAGCTTTTGCCCCTCTCAAAACAGATCCTCCCGAGCCAGCGCAGAGAGCTACAGATTTGACATCTTTATGTTTATGATTTGGAGCCAACGCCAGCTGAACATGATCCAATCCTAGTAATTTTTTCACTCTTTCAACGAGCTTATAAATAGAAATTTCTTCTTTCAACGCAACAATTCTGCCCATACCTGCACCTTCAAATCCTGCGACTCCTTCCACCTTCTCAATGACAGATCGGCTCAGCTCAAAGTCTCTACCCCCAGAAATACCATCTGCAAGCCAATCATTCACACCACCAACAGCAGCATCAACAGCAGTGTGTGGACAGTATACAGAAATGCCAGCAGCAGTAAGTCTCAGGAGAGAGCGCTGCTGAGAATCCTTCGTAGTAATAGACTTGAGGCCACGAAAGATGATTGGATGGTAGGCCACAATCATTGACGCATTCATATCAATTGCTTCCTGGGTAACTGACGTAGTCAGGTCAATGGCCAAAAGAAGCTTTATATTTTCATTTTCAACACGATCCTCTGTAGAAGCCTCGAGTAGTAGGCCAGTGTTGTCCCAGGAAGAATCAGCTAGTTCACGGGGATACAACTTGGTTACTGCGTTAGATTAAAGAATGACCAAATGACAACCAAATGCAAGGTTTTAGTAACTACACATACCTGCTTTCGTTATTACTGAAACCGCTCTTCGTGACATTATGTTCGCAGTGAAAAAGTACCGAAACAGGGTGCAAGTCCGACTAGCGCTGTTGCTCACATAATTTCCACCAACAGAACAAAATGTCGGTGTCTGAGCATGATTTGAAGGCAAAGATAAACGCTGAACTTCAGCCTACTTTTGTTTCTATTGATGACCGTTCTGGAGGTTGCGGCCAGGCGTACGAGGTTGTGATTGTCAGCCCTCTTTTTGAAGGTAAAAACAAATTGGCCAGACACAGATTAGTAAACAAGGCCTTGGCTGACGAAATTGCAGTGATCCATGCTTTCAGTCAAAAGTCTTACACACCTGAAGAGTTTGCCAAAGTGCAATAATATGAAGCTAACCTCTCTTGATACATGGAACAAGAAAAGGTGATTCTGGGAATACTTACGAGACAGCTGTTAAATGTAGCACTGATATATTTGGTGATAACCATATGTCAGCAAAATATATACTTTTGGAGCTCTGAGGAACATATATTATATACACTATTGATAGTCTGCCGAGTGTGCTGAACGGAATACCTCTGGCTATTACAAGCCTAAGCCTGTCATGCGATCAAGCAACCTCCTTTCGAAAGATGACAACACTTCATTTAGTTGTAGCAGAACCCCTAGAGCCAATGAACGAATTCGTTCATCTGGAATCATCTCCCACCGTTCATTCAGCCAGCTTTGTATCTGCAAAAGCTGAGAACCAAAAGATTGAGCTAGATACTCATGGTTGCAAACTTCCAGTACCACCATAACAGCAAACATTATGCCTTCAATCAGCGCAGAGTCGGTAGCAGCCGATAGCTGCTCGACCACAATTTGCAGAATGTCTGCAGACATTTCAGGTATCTCCCTTGCTGAGGGAGCACAATAATGCAAAATGATGCCCAGAGTCTTCACCATTTGTCCACGATAAAGGTCACTATAAATTCCCCCATTGGCAATACCATGCCATTGTATCAATAATGGCCAAAATACTTTGCGGGCCCCAATATTTGCCAAGATGTTGGTTCTTTTGACCTCAGCCTTCTTTTCTAGCCGCTTTGAAACCCTCACAACCTTTGGTCCACCAATGACCACGTCCTTTGCTTGCTCTTTAATATCTTTCAGCACTTCCGACTGTATTGTCAAGGAAACTTGATCCGTAAAAGCTTGCTGCACATTGGATGGTAACGTCTTGCCAACTACAACTTCATTTTGAACTGGCACTCCTGAAAGTTCTTGGCAACTGAGATTAATCACAGAGAGAATAGATAGACGCTGCTGTAAAGAATAGTCACCAGATCCAAGAGCCTTACATATGGTAGTCAGCACCTCAGTTTCAGATACACAAAGGGCTTGCAGCGCTCTTATTCTCAGCTCTTCGAAATGTGTTATGTTGCATTGGTCCCTAATACCGCACAAAATAACTACCAAATCTTGTGCATACATCGACACCTCTTGTCCATAGTTCGCCTTTTGTCGAATGAGGTCAGACGCAACTTGTAAGGCAAGTGTTTGTTTATTACTATCGTCCTCATCCTTGAGGTATTGCACAAGCTCCCTGACAAATATCGGCTTTCTTTTCACCGCCTTTCGGTCTATCAATGTAGGATCTTCTTCTGAGTCTTCTTCATCATCAGATGGCATTTCATAAAGCCTGAATTGATTCTGCTCCAAACTGGACTCATCAGTGAGATCCATTATGAGTGGTTTTTTGAAAGGTTTTTTCTCAGTGCCAATATCACCAAGATCTATAATTAGGGGCCCACCATTCTTCTTTAAATTTACCTCTTCAACAAGTTGTTTCTCATTTTTGATTCCAGTCTCAGAAACAAGCAAGTTATCATTAGCATTTCCAATAAATAAATTATCACCTTTTTGATCAATAGCCTCCAGGAGGAAAGATGACTGGTTTTCTGGTTTGTTGTATCGTGTATCCTCGTGACTATTAATCGCGTATTCCACGGGTACCAAAGGACAATATTTCATCGACATTTCAGGAACCGGAAACTCTTTCCTAAAGTCAGTTTCACTAAAGCTGCTTGGCTCATCACGTAAGCTCATAATTTCTTTCCAGTGGTCACCACTTTCAATTTCAACGCCAAAATCCAAAGGCTTTTTATCAACCCTCCCACTCAATCCTTGTGCAAACACTATCGCTAACGTTCTTGTTAACTCCGAAGTTGACGATAGCCTTGCAGAGATACTTTGCAAATACGAACTCGATTTAGAGATAGTGAAAAGACAGAGAGAAGAAGCATGGGGTAGTAGAAGAACTAGTAACTCGGTCAGGTTTTCTTGCTGAACAAATTGAAGGTGCTTTATGATAATTTCATCGCACCACCTTGATATCAGTAAATTAAATACTTCGTCGGTACGGCCGTTAGAGACTACCGACACAACTGCAGCACGCCTGAATAAAAGTGAGCTTTTCTCAGCATACTCTGTAAGTACCAGGTCATTCCCTGCAGCAGCAAACAGCCTCGCGAGTACTGAAGCGATAAGGAGCAAATTGCTCGATCTGAGACGCCTTTCTAATAGTGGAAGCACATGGCTTTTGAGAACAGTTTTTCGCTTCGATTCACGCAGTTTCTCTAGAACACGCACAAATTTATCTAAATGGCAAACATATCTTTCAATACCCGTAGTTTTGATGGAGAGAAAAATCATATCATCAATGTCCGGGAGGTCGAGGCACATTTCCATTTGACCTGCAAGCCATTTAGGATAGTTGAAAGAAGTTGTTTCTTGTGATTTGTTGTCAAGAAAGAATTCCACCTGAATCAAAACGTTTTGTATTCTCGATCCGACAAAAAGGGCTTCAAGTTCTTTCCGCAGCGGTGTAGTCGCACATTCTTTCCAGAAGTCAAAAACTAAACTTTGCGAACTCATCAAGATCCGACATAGCAAGTCGTACAACACACGACAGCGACCTTTGTACCTTCTCACTTGATCCAAATCAGCATTATCTTTCCCGCGAAGCAACAAATTCAACTGACCAACTAATGCAGAAATGCCTGGAATTGTACAGCACAGATAGCTCAGATCGAATGAATCTGCAACCTTGTCAATAAGGATCGAGTACAATTGTAAACTTTCAGGCGATATCACCCGCCTATCATTTTGCGTTTCCAAACCCTTCAATAAGCTGGGCAAATCGACAGAATCCACACTATTCCTCAGTATTTCAATAGTTTTGTCCATGTCATGTGATGAGTGTAACTGTAGAGACTGCCAAAGACATAGTGCAGGCCATGAATTTTTAAACTAAATTATGCATTAAATAATATACATTAAATCTTTTGTTACTATTGTAGCAGTTCCTTTTCAAGATATCTTGCGGAGTAATCAATACTATGCTTTAGATATCCATTTTTGCCGAGGGTAATCTCCTGTAATCGGCTTGTTGAAACAGCGTTTCCAAGTTCCTGCGACATTACATTGAGGGCTATCCGGATTTTGTCGTTCACCACCTGCACTTTCTCCAGTGCTTTCGCAAATGAGTCCCAAAACTTTTTGTCAAATTTTTGCCAATCACTAGGGTTAGAGGTAGCAAACTTGATATAGTCGCGATAAACACCTCCTCCAACTGACCAGGTTTTGATGGCCTCAGCGTGTTTGAATTCACCCAATAGCAAAGAAAGATCCTTCAAAGTATTTTCAATCACTGCCTCAGGAGCAATGTACTTGACTAACACTTGATGAGCTCTTTCTTCTCTATTGGCCTGAATGTAATACCTACATGCATCCCAATAGTTTTGTCTGTAAAAATCATAGTCACCAAAATATTCGTCCAATAGAGAAGGAGAGATTTTCAAGCCAACTAACAAACGCTCACTTCCCTTCACCTTATCTATATTGTTGGCCACAACTCTTTGGATGCCATTTATTGCAGCAGTTCCATTCCTGCAATGCAACAAAACAAATAGAGATTCATACCATAAGCCACATGCCTCAAGTTCATAACCAAATTGAACAGAAAAGTAGTCAAGGACTGCATAATCATCCTGACTGTTTCTACCGAGAGAATTGGATAGAGTATTGGAGATATGCCATAGTAGAGTATAATCGTTGCCACCCTCAGTTAAAACGTCACGTAACGAGATCAGATCAGCGTAATATGCCAGGAGCTTAAAGTTGAAGTCATTGACATCTCCACATTGCTGAACAAAAAGTCTCACAACATCGCTTACGCTGTTGTGAATGGTAGTACCATAAAATAAACGCAGAGCAAATTTAATATACCATGGCCACTCTTGCCTTTCAAATTTCATACAGTCACCGCCTGCTAATTCGTATAACTGAACAGCAAACTTTGATAATTTTGCGGAGGCCACCTTGACCTGATCTCGAGAAGCTTTTCTGATACGCAAATCATTTGATGAAAGAAGGGTAGCAACTGTGGCAAGGTGGGGTTCATTCTGAGATAGCAAGTGATCAGCTGCCTTCTGAACATCATGTTCCACAATACTCTGTTCAAATGAATCTTGAAACGAAACTGAGTTTTCCGTCACAAACACTTCGAAAAACTCAATCAACCTTGTTCTACGCCAGCGCTCTTCCATGCATCGATTCGCTTCTTTTGACCTATTTGCTTCAGTTAAAAAATTGGAAGAATCAAACAAAATGGAAGCCAACTTGTACGTGTCGCCATAAAAGGACTCCAACTTGGCAAAATTGCCATTTTTGTTGGCGCGTATAAGTGGTATGAGAGCATTCTCACTTCGTTCTCCAATCTCTGATATGGAGAGCTCGAGGTCAGCATCAATAAGTGGAAGGTCTTCGAGTGGCATTTCAGATAACTTCACTCCCGAACAACTGGTAGGATCTTTAACGATAATTTTGTCTGAGAACGAAGTAAATTTTCCTAGCTCCCAAGGTTCTTTGAGTGACGGCAATCTCATCTTTTCTGATGCTTCAATATACTTTGCGATATCGGTGTTCAACAGCATGTCTGATCCGCCATCATACATCATTGATGCTAAATCTCCCACTTTCAGTTTTCCAAATTCTTTAAGCTTTGTCTTGGCTGCACTCTCTGACATGATGGAGTCCCACCCGGCTGCCTCTCGCAATTGATCCGACCAGGTAGACATTCTCGGAGCTTGGTTATGAGTTGGAACAAGAGCATTCACTGGTTCCAAAGCTGGTGAGAGTGAGGGTGAAGGGGCAAATGAAGAAGGAGAAAGTGGTGCACCTGAGTTCAAGTTCAAGTCAGGTTCTGACCCTAACGGTAATTGGGATGGCGACGTCTGCTTTGAAAGAAATACTTGCTGGTCTTGAGTGGCAAATCTTCCATTAGCAATATTCACGTCATCCAGCTCATCCAAAACATTAGTAGGGATACCAGTAGTCTCAACTTCACTATCAGAGCTTTCAATATCTGCCATGCTTACATCTTTCGGTTCTTGGCGAGCTGCCAAAGGCTTCTGCAAATGATTAGCTAAAGGGGCAGTCACCGCATCAGCCAATTCCTCATCACTGGAATCCATGGACATGTCGTCAATTCCCCAATAACTGAAATGATCCACCACAAACTTCCACTCGGCAGTTTGGCCGTCATAGGAGAGAAATCGACCTCCATCTCTAGATTCCAATGCCCTTTGGAGCTTTTTGGCGAATTTCTCAGCCTTGGCCTCATTAAGAGGTTGTCCTGGTGTAGGGGTGATATTTTCCAGCGTAATTGTTGCTGGAACATTTAGTTCACTTCCCCGTTCAGCTTTTCGTTTGTCATCTGGATACACACATACTTTAGAGGGTACAAACACAACAAGACCATCACATATTTCATCCAAATGACCATAGAGAGACGAAAGATCCACAGACTCGTTGAAGCTAATTTTTCCAACTCCCTTTCTGCCAATCTCAAAATTAGAAACGTAGCGTAGTTGCTTTTTGGTCAGCTTGCTGAGTTCTTCGAAGGAGGGTTTCATCCAATATCCAGACTCAGCAGCTGCTAGAGCTTTCGCAGAGTAGTTCACCCGGTTATTCTGAGAAATATTAGCCCCAAGGTCCGTGATGCTCAGGTTGGGGGCATCCATGGCCACCTTTGGCATGGCTGGAGTGCCCAAAAGGCCCCTTCTGATGCTGCGATGGCCAAGGAATGTGTCGTCTCCAAAAATACTATTGTCTGCAATACTCAACTTTGAATCGTTGATTTGGCTTTCATTTGCACCCTGGCCCGTGAGTTTCTGAACCAGTTCTTCCTTATTAGGTCGCTGGTATATTACAAGCTTGCGCAATTGAGACGCTCTACTGCTCTCGAGTATTTGGCGATTGGATGCAATAACTTTAGGAATGTGGGTGTCATTAATCACCGAAGGCAGGGACTGCAACCTCTTTTCTTGGGAGATGCGGCCGCGAAGATATGGATGGCTTTGGCCTCTGGATCCCGACGCCAACCGGCCCATTACTGAGGACTTGTATGAAAATGATCGGCTTTGCTTATGGGCGTTAGTTTTTGGCTGAACAAGCGGGCCGAGATTTGGATTGGCCGTGGCAGCTCTGTTGAGGTCAAGGCCACTCGAATTTAAAGAGTATGAAAAGTTGGAGATTGAATTGAGGCTTGAATTAAGGTTGGAAGTTTGATTCGGTGGTGCACCGAAAGACGAGATGCCAAGGCCGGATGAGGTGCCAGGTTTTGCAAAGGAGCCTGCGGTGTTTGCGCCAGAGAAAAGGCCACCGCCGCCTAGGGGCTGTGAAGGCTGCGGTTGCGATTGCGGTTGCGACTGCGAGCTCCAGCTCAAGTTGCCAAACAGGCCGGAGCCAGCTGTTGTACTTGCGGCAGCTGGCTGGGCCCCAAAAAGGCCAGAGCCAGTCTGGTTCTGAGCCTGGTTCTGAGCGCCAAAGAGACCAGACGAAGGTGCTGTTTGATTGTTGCTACCGAAAAGGTTTGGGGCCGCCGGTTGGTTCTGATTTGCAGTTTGTCCGCCAAAGAGCCCGCCGCTGCTAGAATTGTTTGCAAGACTGGTGGAGTTTGAGCTGCCAAACAGTCCACCGCCAGTGGAGCTGGCAGCTGTGGCTGGCTGGGCGCCAAGCAGGCCGGACGGTTGGCCGAAAGTTGAGCCCGTCGTGGTTTTCTTGTTGCCAAACAGATCGCCCGCGGTGCTGGTTGTATTTGAGGATCCAAAGAGACCCCCCGAGCCACCGGTGCCAGAAGAAACGGAGTTTGATCTTTTTAAACCCCCTCCGCTAAACATTTTTGCAAAAGAGCCGCGAAGCTTGGTGTGTTGTTGTTTGGCAGTTGCCGTTGGGTGTTGAAAAAAATGTCACGACAAGTTTAACCAACGTTGTGAACAGACTCGTCGGAGAGGGATTGTGGGCTGCCATACAAGGAAATAATGGACAATGCGAAACAGAATTGCAGAATTTCCTCCAGAGACAAACTGGGGGACTCTGCGCATGTTTGCAAAATCTGTCTGGACGCACGCTGCGACTTGCTGCCGCACTGAGGCCAGGGGGTAGGAAAACTACTTGTAGACGAAATTGAAATCGATTGCTGGTATATAACCACTAAATACATATGCACCATTTTTAATAAAAACTCATTGAGTTACACCTCCTTGTTGGCCGCTCTCTGAGCAGCTCTCTGCGCAACCTCTTCTTTTAGTCTGCGACGCTCGCTCTCCACTCCTTCGTTGTAAACGAGGCACTCATCAAGAGCCTTGCCGGCTGGCACCATTGGCAGCACCGGCACCTTTTGGTCAACAACCACTTCTACAAGCACGGGGCCCTCGGTGCGGAGCATTTCCTCGAGCTTAGGCTTCAGCTCGTCCAGTTTGCTGATGCGAATGCCAGACACACCGCACGCTTCAGCGAGCTTCATAAAGTCAGGATTACGGTGGTGGGTATGAGCGTATCTGCCTTCGTAGAAGAGCGACTGCCACTGAGTGACCATACCCTGTTCCTCATTGTTCAAAACAATAACCTTGACACCAATGTTGTACTGGGCAGCGGTGCCGAGCTCCATCATTGTCATGTTGAATGAGGCGTCGCCATCAATGTCGATAACAATGTGGTCAGGCTTGGCAACCTTAGCACCAATGGCCGCCGGGAGACCGTATCCCATGGTACCAAGACCACCGGAAGTGATCATGGTTCTTGGGTACTTGAAGTCATAGAACTGGGCAGCCCACATTTGGTGCTGGCCGACACCAGTTGTGAGGATGACCTTTTCACGAACAGGCTCGCAGACCTCAGACAAAGCCTTGATTACAGATTGCGGTCTGATGGGCTCGTCCGGATGGTCGGCCTCGTAGGAGAAGGGAAACTCCTTCTTCCACGCGCTGATTTGACCCAGCCATTCATTACGCTCGGCAACGGGCTTGACGTGTGGGATGAATTTGGCAAGGTTGACGGTGACGTCTCCCTCGATGGCCTCAGTGGCCTCGACGACCTTGTTAATGTTCTTTGGCAGGATTTCAAAGTGGACAATGCCGCCACGCTTTTCCAGCGCCGCTTGACGCGCAGCTGGAGCAAACTTGGCGATGGTGCCTGTGACGCGCTCGTCGAAGCGGGCGCCGAGAGCGATAATCAAGTCGGCCTTCTGGATGGCACGGTTGGCGTACGCAGCACCGTGCATTCCCACCATATGCAAAGCCTTGGGGTCTGCATTGTCGAACGCGCCAAGAGCATGGAGAGTAGTGGTGACTGGGATCTGCGCTTTGTCGGACAGCTCCTTGAGAAGAGCTGGTCCGCCCTCGGACGAGACAAGACCATTACCGGCATAAATAATGGGGAATTTGGCATTGTTGAGGAGCTCGGCCGCTCTCTCGATGGCACCTTGCTGGATGGTTGAGGCCACGGTGGAAGCCGCCAAGTTGGCCAGCGACCTGGAGGGAAGGGTCGAGTCAGTGGGGATGGGCTCCCTCAGAATGGAGGCAGTGACATCCTTTGGCAGATCCACAAGCACGGGGCCTGGACGGCCCGAGGAGGCGATTTCAAAAGCCTCGTTGATGCGGCGCGGCAGTTCGCCGAGATTCTTCACCATGACGTTCCACTTGGTGCACGATCTGGTGATGCCGACGACGTCGGCCTCCTGGAATGCATCGGTGCCGATGGCGGTGGTGGGCACCTGGCCGGTGAAGACGACCATGGGCGTGCCGTCGGACAGAGCGTCCTGCATGGCGGTCACGACGTTTGTCGCACCGGGGCCCGAGGTGACGATAACAACGCCGACCTTGCCGGTTGCGCGGGCATAGCCCTCGGCCATGTGGCCGGCACCCTGCTCGTGGCGCGGCATGATGAACTTGAAGTGTGGCGAGTTGTAAATGCCGTCAAACACCGGCAGGATGGCGCCGCCAGAGTAGCCAAAGACAGTGTCGACATTGTGTCTGAGCATCATCTCGTGGAAGATCTGGCCGCCGGAGAGACCAATGAACGAGTCGTCCATGGCCGCGGTGAACGGCTTGAGCGGAGAGTCTTTGGCAGAGCGCGAGACGTTGGCCGGGCCCTTGGGGTCGACGTTGAACGACGGCGCGGGCACGGGTCGAGGAGAAGATTTGCAAGCGCAGGCCGCGGACCTAAAGGCCCGGGCAGCGCTGGCTGATTTTGTACAGCGGACGGCACTGGCCGCCCGTCGAAAGTTGGTTCTCAGCATGGTGCAAGTTGTGATGGCAAGGTTGCTGAAGGTGTGGGGTGGTTTTTAAGGATCGAATCAGTCACTGCAGAGTGGTTGGTGCCGAAATCGGTGATGGTTGGCCTGCCGAAATTTTTCAGTCATAATTTTTTTTGGCGCCCTGTCACGAGAAAGAAGCGGGGAGTTGTGGTGGGTGACCCACGCTCGGTGATGCCCCAGAGCAGAGGGCCCGGGGCTGGCGCTGGCTGTGACCAAGATTAACTACATAGCCAAATAATAAATTACTTATGCATCAAACGCTCCTTCAGGCCTTGAGCTCCTCCAGCTTGTTTTTGAGCGCCTCGCCGTCCTTGACCTTGACGAGATACGTGCAGATCCCCGCGCTCTTGAACTCTGTCACCTTCACCATGTTGTTGCCCTCCACAGTGTACTTGACCTGCGGCAGCAGGCGAACATTCAAAATAACATTGCCGGAACCTTCTACTCGCACTAGCACTCGGCTCTTTTTGCTTGTATTGTGCTGAAGCACCCGGAGAATGCCTACGCCTTGCGGCTCGTACTTGCCCTCGACATTTTCAAAAACTTTGGCGCGCACCTCGTACTGCGAGGTCTCGTCCTCCTCGCCCGGTCCCTTGTCAGAGAGATTCACCTGCGGCTCTGCCGGCGCGGCGTCACCGTTGTCACTTCCGTCGCCTTCACCTTCGCCGTCGCCGTCGGCTTTGGTTCCTGCTAGAATGCCACCCGGCTTGGCAAAGTTGATGCTTTGGCCGGGCTTCCATGTCAAGTCCTTGGCACCTCCTGCTGCCGGCTGAGCACTGCCAAATGTGAATGCACCAGGCTTGCTCTCTGCTCCGTCGGCTAGCTTGCCAAATGTGAATGCACCAGATTTTGTCTCTGCTCCGTCGGCTGGCTTGCCAAATGTGAATGCACCAGGCTTGCTCTCTGCTCCACTGTCTTTTCCAAATGTGAATGCACCGGGCTTGCTCTCTGCTCCACTGTCTTTTCCAAAAGTGAATTTTCCGGCCGGTGCGTCAGATGGTGCGCTAAATGAGAACGGCTTCGTTGCATCACTCTTTGGGGCCCCAAAAGCAGGCGTCGCATCTTTCTGACCGAACGTGAAAGGAGCAGGGGCCTTTGCCTGCTCCTTGCCCGTGTCGCTGGCAGTGCCGAAGGAGAGTTTCGGTGTGCTGGTGGTGCCGCCAAAAGAGGGGGCGCTGCCGAATGTAAAGGTGAGATTTTCCTTGGCTTTCGGCTCCTCTTTGGCGTCGGCTGCTGTCGCAGTGCTAGTGCCAAATGACAGTGCTGGAGCTGTTGTGGCTGTTTCCTTCTTCTCGGACGGGGCCGAGGACGATCCAAAGTTGAAGCTGAGCTTGGGGGCACTGCCAGCGGGTTTTTCGTTGGTGGCTGGCGCTTTCGTGTCACCAAAAGTGAACTTGGAGGCCCCGTTCTCCGAGCCGCTGCTCGCAGCCGGAGCGCCAAACGTGAACGGTTTGGCAGAATCCGTACTTGGTAGTGAATCAGATTTGGCCTTCGCGTCCTCCGCCGGCTTGGCCCCAAACGAGAACGACGACTGCGGCAGCTTGTCGTCCTCGGCAAACTTGAACGGGCCCTTTGACTTCTTCACCGCCGCCGCGTCGAACTGGAACACGGGTTTGGAAGAATCCACGCTGGCGGGCGCGGCGGGCGCTGCGTCGAAGGAGAAGGGCGAGTCCTTTGCGATCGGGGGCGCCGCCAGCGTGAACTTGGGGCCCCTGATGGGGATTTTGTCCTCCTCGTCTGAGTCCGACTCCGACTCGGACGACGACTCGGTGGGTTTGGCGGCCGGCGCCGCGGTGCCTGTGGGTTTGGCGGCCGGCGCCGCGGTGCTTGTGGGTTTGGCAGAAGCGCCAAACTGGAAGGGCTGTGCGGCCGGCTTGCTGCCGAAGGAGAAGGTGCTGGCCGTGCCGTTTGGCTTGTCTGCCGGGGCGAGCTCTGGCGGTTGCGACGCCAGACTGGGGCCGGCGGCGGTGATTTCCCGGTGGTACGCGAGGTACTTATTTGCAGCTTTGGACAGGTCGAGGTCGGGAGTCTTTTTGAGCGCGCTTGCAACGGACTCGAGGAACTTTTCGTTGAGGGCACGCAACTGCAGCGCCTGCTCCGGCGCGGGCACGGGCGCGGCGGCCGGCCTGGGAGCGCCGCCTAGCGCCGCGAATGCGTTTTTTGCTTGCGACTTTGCCGCTTCGTTGAGGCCCAAGCGGGACTTTGGTTTGGCGAGCACGCGGCCGCCGAGCTGGTCCTTTGTGAGCATCTTTGGCACGTCTGGCGGGCCGTGGCGGTCGTCCAGAAAGTCTGCATCGTTTGAGTTTTCATCCGTCAGCTGGAACCCAGCGAAGCGTTTAGCAGACATGGGTCGGTGTGGAAATTTCAGACGAGCGGGCGCCAGGGAAATTTTGGCTGGCGTGGCCGGCGCAAACGCACGTGGCTGTCTCACGTGCCTGGCACCTGTGACCTGCGGTGCACACGGTCCATGCGTGCACGCGAGCCCTCGTCCCAACAGTCACGGCGCCGCAGGCCACTCCGCGATGCATATATACAAATTGCACCTCCATCACACCTAGCCTACACACACAAAATGCCACCAAAGGTCCAACAGTCGAAGGCCGCCAAGGCCGCCGCCGCCATGTCTGGTGGAAAGAAGTCTAAGAAGAAGTGGTCCAAGGGAAAGGTCAAGGACAAGGCCCAGCACCACGTCATTCTTGACCAGCCACTCTACGACCGTATTTTCAAGGAGGCCGCCACCTACAAGATGGTGTCCGTCTCTGTTTTGGTCGACCGTCTCAAGCTCGGCGGCTCGCTTGCCAGAGTTGCTCTCAGAGACCTCGAGGCCAAGGGCGTCATCAAGCCAGTCATTGGTCACTCCAAGCAGTACACTTTCACCAGAGCTACTCAGGAGTAAGCGTGCACGTACACACAACGCATCCAAAACTATTTTATAAAATCGGAGAAGAGTATAATGTTATGATGAGAATTGTATAGTTTGAATGAACTTTCATTTGCTAGATTTCCGGCAATTGCCTTTTGCACGGTAAGTGCCTTACTTGTGTTGTCTGGCAATTGCCTTACTTGCATTGTCTTGCAGGTGCTTTACTTGTAATTGCCTTCTTTCCTGCAAGTGCCTTACTTGTAATTGCCTTCTTGTAATTGCCCTCTCAATTGCCCTAGCTGCAACTGCCTTCCTTGCATTCTCAATTGCCCTACAATTACCGCGTGCACGAAAAATTTACGTTACCCTCCCGTCGCGGCCTATAAAATCCTGCCTGGCTCTTCCTTCTCACCAGCTCTCTCAACCAAAAGGTCAGTATGTCGCAGGCAACGGGTGATTAGATACAAACAATGTTTGCTGAGGATGTGTATGCAGGACAAAAATAATAGGAATTCTTCGTTTATGACTTGTCTGCTCGAACGTTTCGTACTAACCACCAGGTTTGTATAGTACCAGTGTACATGATGAAGCTATTCACAAATTGTTCGGCGATCACAATGAGCGAGAACAAAACATGCATCACCATCTGATTTCACTGCTGTCTGACGACGCTTCTAACACAGTTGAGAACCTGGCCGCAGCTGCCGTCAAGCGAGACGCCTAACCACCGTCTGCTGCGACTGCACTTGGGTTGATTTGTAGATTTTCCGAAAGCGCCTAAATGATGAGAAACCTCTTCCAGTTCTGCTTCTGAGATTTCTGAAGATAACTAGTTATTACCAAAACACCTCTGAAACGGCCTTTCCTTTTGTAAGCTCAATAAACTCACAACCATGTACACTGCCCGTTTGGGCGGACGCACCAGGGCAGCAAAAACACACCGGGGCAGCCAGCTCATCGGCATGCGACGGCCACTGCGCTGGCTTCACCAGCTCGCTAGCCACCGTCTGGCGACGGCCCGGTGTCGCCCTGGTGCTGAGAGCCCAGCAACAGCGTCCCAGATTTGTTAGTTAGTGCGATGGCCACAATGCAGGGTGAGTCTTGGCACCACTGTCCCCCAGCGCAGCTTGGGTGATGGCAGACATAAACAGTGTAATGAGTAGCTCGATTATAACTCCTAGCTAGTTTATAAATCCCTAAATGTTCTTCATCTCGTCGTTGATGTAGTTGGTGGCAGCGCCCTCGGCGTCAGTCTTCATGGTGGAGTTGCCCGAACCAAAGACACGGTCGCCGACAGCGTCAACGGCCTCGTTTACATAGTTGTTGCCGCTGCTGCTGTTGTTGCTGTTGTTGCTGTTGTTGCCGCTGTTGTTGCCGCTGTTGTTGTTGCTGCTGTTGCCGCTAAACTCCTTCTCGGCGTAGTTCATTCCTTCTTTTTCGAGCATTCCTTCCATTTTGACGTTTAGCGTGTAGTTTGAGACTTGCTGGACAGGACAGGGAGGTGCCGCATATTATATAGGTTGGCAGTCAATGCATTTCATGGAAGGCCCTCGAAGAGTCTCTATTGGTGCTCCAACAACCTGATAAGGCACGCCGCCTCAGGACGACAATGATATCACAAATCGCCGCTCGCAGTAGAGCGAGCAGCAGGAGGCAGACCGCACGGCATGCGGTCGGGGACTCGCCAGAAACTCGCCAGAAACTCGTCAGAGACTCGCCAAGCGGGCCCAGCATGCCTAACGACTAGCTCCATAAACTACAGCGGCCGGGGCGTAAGACGTTGCCAATGCGTACAACGTTGCCAATGCTTGGAATCACGCGCAACACGTAGCACACTGCTATCGTGGACGCTGCCCCGAGACACAGAGCCCTAGTGCGCAAGCAGGTCCGGCAGCTGCGACGCGTTCGTGCTGGCGACGCTGCCGACTCGCAGCTAGCACACCCTAGACCCTATTGGGCAACGGGATGCAACGCGCGGCTCACTGTCGCCTGGGGCAGGCCGATCGATGGCCTTGCTGGGACGGCTGCTGTCCAGCACGGTGGCTGCGAGCCGTCCCAGCAAAGGCCCCAGCCGTCCACTCGCACTGAGATGGCTTGTTGTTTGGCCACGCACGCTGTGAGCCGCTTCCTGTTCTGGATTGGGCACACCGACGCTTCCCAAAAGTGGAAGCCGGACGCAACTTGCAACTGACTGGCCAGTTTCCAGAAAGAGAGGGTGGACCGGCCCACTTGGAACAACCGGCCAGAACGAGCAAGAGTGGGCTGCATCCGCTAGGCATTGAAAGACGTTAGCAGTGTCTCAGCACTGCCTTGCTTGGCAGGTGGACCCAGATGGCTCCAGAAAATGGGCCCCAGACGGCCCAGCGCGATTGAGCGAGATGCGCCAGACGTCAAACGCCAGCTCGCGCCGATGGACAGTGCCAATGGAGCGTGTCTTGGAGGGCAAAAACCTAAAATTCGCGCCGAGCCAGCTACCGGCCACTGGAGCACAAGTACAAACCCAAAAGGCCCGCCCACTGCTCGGTCAGACCTTGCGTGCGCGGCGAGCATGGAATACACAGGCTTCAGATCTGGGTGCCAAATAGGGCAGCGTCAGTAGTGTCCCACCAGATGGAACAACCAGCGGCCTTCTAGATAGTCGACATGGTTCACGCGCCAAGCACAGTACCTGGTTCACGGTGCAGGGTGCATTTGCTTTGGTCTTGCTCATCTTGGAACAAGACCAAGGCAGCTCTGCCAGGGGGTAATTCTGGTTTGTAGCGGCAGCAAGTTTCGCAGCCGGCCAGTGTCGCAGAGCTCTTCGCGCAAGAGCCGTCAAAGGACAGCCTCGTGTTTGAACCACCATCGACCCCCCGGCATGGTAGGACTGCCAAATGGGGGCCGAAAAGCGACTAACCACCTTCGATTTTAAGGTTCGGGCGGGAGAACCAACATGTACTTACCCTGAGCCTGTCTCGAGTGCGCGCAACGGCAGTGGAAGGAAGCTACAACAGCGCATTGGCGACGATCGGCTACAATCGCTGTGCAATGGGCGCCAAACAGCATAGTCAATGCTCTCTAGTTGCAATGCGGTATAGTCTGGTGCAACGTGGTGCAAGTGGGTACAATCGGGTACAATGATCGGCCCCCTGTCGGTGGACAGTGATTCGAGTCGTCTTGAGCGGTGCAACGGACTGGGGTGACGGCCGCCAGAGACCGGGGCACAGGCGCAAAGCAGGCACTGCCGGGAGCGAGTGCGCGGTTTGGGAAATCTATAGAGGGTATGTACAAAACAGGCGCGAGCACGAGGTAGCCCGGCCATTGCCCGGGCACTCTTATCACAGTCGCTGGAGAATCTAGAGATGGTCACGTGATGAGCATTTTGTAGATGGCTCAAAAAAAACACGCAGTTGCCAAAACAGGCAGGAAAAGAAACGCTGAGCAAAAACAAACTCCAAGCTTAAAACAGGCTCGACGGTGAAGAGGGCAGCGAGTCCAGACAAGCGCGAGCGCGAGCGCTCAGCGCGCAGGCCGGCGGGCTTTGTCTTGGTCGCGCTGCGACGAGCTGGCGAGCGCTCCTCGCGACACGGCGCCCACGACAAGCCATCAGCGGGGCGCCAGCGCCAACGGCTCGCAGACAACGAGCACGGAGCCTGGAGCTGCTCAGCAGCCGTTTCAGTAGCGTTAGTGTAGTTTTAGTTCCACGTTGGACGTAAAAAAATGTCTGGCGGAGAGCGTTATGCGGAGGAGGGCAGCACCCGGTGTTTGCGGCCGCGCCCTGCCTGGCTTCCACGGCCACGTTCACCACCGCAAAAAGCGCGGCAGGAACGCGGCCGTCGCAACGGCTCGCCAGCGGGCCCAGCGGCCTCGCGCTCGCAAGCCCGCGCTCTCATCCTCGTCCCTCGTCGCCGGCCTCCATCCTCAAGGCACAATCCTCGCTCACCTCTCCTTGCAGCTGCGTGCAGATCCCGCGCAGCAGCCTCACAAGGTAAGGCAGACCCATCCTAAGTGTCTTCTTTTTCAATCCAGAATCCACAGCTTTGGGAAAGTGTGTTTTGTTTGTCCCCTTGCCAAAATCCTTCAGAGCGCACACGCACACATAAACAGCACTTATAACTGCACACAGCACCCTGACTGGCATTTTGCTTGCTTTCTCTCTCGTTTTTTTGCCTGCACACCCCCCCTCCACTGGGTGTCTCAGCTCTGGCCATCCTCAGCTTCTCTCCATGCCATCATGTACAACCAGTCTACAAGCACCGGCTCTCCAGGGCCTCCAGACTCTTACTACCTGCGATACAACCCGTCAGACCCCGCCTCGTCCTCGGGCCAGCCTGCCCAGCAGTATTTGCATCCGCAGTCGGTAGGTGCAAGACCCGTCCCATCGCACGCGGGCCCGCAACAATCTGTACATCACAATCTCCATCCGATGCAAGCCATGCCAATGGCTGCCGGCATGAGCAGCGTGCCGGGTTCGGTGCCTGCTCTGGCCGCGACCGTCCCCAGTGTTCTGCCCGGCGGCATGCCCGGTGCGGTGCACAGCGGTTTGCAAAGCGGCTTGCAAGCCAGTCTCTCCGGTGGCCTGCCCGCCGGTCTGCCCTCTGGTTTACCCGGTGGTTTGCACCACGGTTTGCACACTGGCTTGCACACTGGCTTGCACACTGGCTTGCACACTGGCTTGCACACTGGCTTGCCTGCAGGTATGCCCCCTGGTTTGCCCTCCGGTTTGCCTGGCAGTCTCGCTGCTGGCTTGCCCGGCAGTATGGCCGCGGGCTTGCCTGGTGCAATGCCCAGTGGCGTCAGTTTAGACGCTCGTTCAGGTCAAACGCTCTCTGCCAACGCTCCTGTGATTCATCTGGGGCTGAATCCTCAGCATTCACAGCAACCACAGCATCAACATCCCCAACTGCAGCAGCAGCAGCAACGGCATGACCAGAATAATCAGCAGCAGCAGCAGCAAAAACAGCATCAGCATCATCAGCATCAGCAACAGCATCCGCATCAGCATCAGCATCAGCAACAACAGCAGCAGCAGCAGCAACAACAGCAGCAGCAGCAACAACAACAACAACAACAGCAGCAGCAGCATCATCAACAACAGCAGCAGAAGCAGCAGCATCAACAACAGCAGCAGCAGCAGCAGCATCAACAACAACAGCAGCAGCAGCAGCATCAACAACAACAACAGCAGCAGCAGCAACAACAACAGCATCAGCCGCAACAACAGCAACAAAGTCTCCAACCACCGTCATTGACTCACCCAAGTGCAGCAACACCGGAGCCCACGAACAATACGTATAGGCTGACCATGGCTCAACAACCTGTTCAAGCCCGTGCGATGGGCTGGGGCGCAAAAACAGATTCAAAACGACCGGTAGACCCTCCCCCCGTGATTGCCTTAACTGTACACAATGACAAGGGCCAAGACGTCACGCACACAATTACAAACTCGTTCATTGTCCAAGCAATTTTAATTGATCACAAAGCCGCTTGTGTTGAAAGCAATCAACCTGACGGTGTATCGACACTGTCGAAGCTTGACATGGTGGACGACTCAAATTCACAGCAAATTCGAAACATGCTCGCGGGAACAACAATGGTCTCAGTGTCGCACATTCGCCAACCCCCGCCGGGACGCTTTGTGTTTTTGATGCATGACTTGTCCATCAGATCTGAGGGTCAATTCCGCTTTCTCTTCAGAGCATATGAAGTGCACTTCAAAGATAATGTAGTACGGCTGAGGGCTGAAGTAGTATCTGATGTTGTCACTGTGTACTCCCCAAAAACATTTCCCGGCCTTGCAATTTCATCGGATCTTATCAAAGAGTTTGCATCGCAGGGTCTCAGAGTCCGCGTCCGTAAGGAAACGACAATCAGAAAGCATAGGAAGGGAGGGTCAAGAACTCCAAAGCCCAGAGGTGACAATGATGAGGAAGATGATTTTGATGAGGATTTTGATGACAATAGCAACGACCAGCATTTGCAGGAAGAAAAAAGTCGCCTACCGCAGAGTCACACGCCTCCCTCTCCTCCGACCGCTCAATTCCAGCCAATGATGTATTCTCAATTGGCTCCGCCATTGGGGCATTCGCTGCACGGTGGCAGCAATGAAGCTGGACAGTCTGCTAGCCCGCTATATGGTATGCAATACGATGCTTCAGCCATGGCGAATGGCCCCGTGCTGCCACAGCTCAATCCACTGCCATCGTTGGGAATGCATGTGGACAGCACCAGCCAGGGCCAAGCGTCGGGCTCAGGTCAAGTGCGACACATCAACCCAGTGACTCAGCAGGGTGCGCAATACTATGACAACTTCCACCGCGGGCTGTTTCCGCCGACACCAGTCATGCGACCGTACAATCAGTTCATGCCCAACTCTGGAAACGCGAGCACGGGCGGCTCGGCGCTGTCGTCAGTTTCTACTGGGCCGTCGTCGCCGCAGTTCAAATCACTCCGGCCGCTGGCACCGCCGTCGCCAATGCCAGAACAAGAGCTGGTGCTGCGGGGGTCCGAGCATCGTATTCCGGGCTCGGCAACTTTTTCTTCGCCCGTGACGCTACCGTTGAGTCAGCATCAGCGAGTGCAAGAGGGTGGTGGAGCGGCACCAGACCAAGGAGTTTCAATGTACATTAAAGATGATGGCACACGTGTTTATAATCAGCAAATGCCATACAGCGGTGCCCCCAATCGTTTCCAATACCACCAGCCGCAGTAATAGACACCGACTCACACAAGACTATATTTATTGCGGACAGTGCCAACCAGGGTCGTCGCAGTCATGGGCGCGCTGGCGAGCGTTTGATGGAGATATGTAATTAGTACCACATAGTGAACACTTTGTATACGGGGATCGTGGAACGGCCGGAGCCACAGTTTACGAAAGCTAATACTTTTCTTTATATACTATAGAAAAAGCAGACAAGAATGTGAAACAAGCTGGTCTAATTATTGTCCCGCAGCTTGCACAAGCACCAGAGAGTTGACTGGGACCCAAAACTGGAATTATTATTAAAATGGCACAGCGGAATGTTTTGGGCAGGGCGACGATGGCGCACGCGAATAATTTGCAGCGGAAACAGAAATCTCCCCAGAGATTGAGAAACGAGACCGGAAAAAATAAGTTTCAACTAATCGTAAATGTTGGGTAGACTTGTCGACTCGGCCAAAAGGATATATAATCAGTTAGTTGAGGACTATGAGAGCGAGCTAGAGCAGGAGCGGAGTCGCAAGCGAACGCGAACGACGGTGGAGGAGCTGCATGAGGAGGTTCGGCAGTTGAAAAAGCGCGTCGTTCGACAGGAAAAGCTAATCGAGTACCTGATGGAGGGCTCGGTGGACGGGCTGGAGCTGGTGAGGGGGCAACCTGACGAGCACTCACAGGGGGAGCATTCGCAAGGGGACGCACAAGGGGAGCACTCACAAGAGGAGCACTCACAAGGGGAGCACTCACAAGAGGAGCACTTGCAAAAAGAGCACTTGCAAAACCAGCCCTTGCAAAACCAGCCCTTGCAAAAGCCCCTACAAAAGCCCCTACAAAAGCCCCTACAAAAGCCCTCACAAAAGCCCTTGCTAAAGCAGCCGCGCCCAGTGGCCGTCCACCACGAGCAGCCACAGGGCGAGCATCACACAGGGCCCGCGCCGAAACTGAGCATTGCGCCCTTCCAAATCCCCCCGTCGCCAACCATCGAAACGGCGGAGCGCTTCTCGCCCGTCAAGGTCCGGCTCCAGGACCTGCCGGAGTAGCGCGGTGCGGTTGCGACCCATGCCTTCCGGAAACAGAAACCGTTGAGAGCAGCCTAGATAACGGCGCTGGCCGTTGCGCTGGGCGCCCGCACAGGCTGCTGGCAGCAAACGCTGGCCCCAGGGCCGGCCGCGCACGGCGGCCAGCCGGCACAGTATTAGCCTACCTATTTAATTTAATCGTGTTGTTTGCTCCATCGCGGCTCCTGGCCTGGGCACGGCCTCCTGGCGCAGGCCCGGCGCTGCCCGGCCCGCCAGCGGAAGCACGTTGCCGCCAGCGCAGCGCCAGCAAAACAGCGCCCAGGCAAGAGCCAGCGGCCAAGCGCCAAGCGCCAGCGGCCGCTGCTGGGCCAGCTCCCACCCCGCGGCGCTCGTCACCGCTGTCTGCGTCTGGCCCGCCGCCAGCGCCAGGCCATCTGCAACCCGCCCGCCGGAAGCTCGCCCCAATAACCTTTTTTTTCAACTGCCCCACAACAGACACTTTGCAAACGTTTTCATCAGACGTAAAGGTCACAAGCCCTGGCCACCCTCAATGACGGACAAGTACACACCCGCGACGCTGCTGCCGGTCGTCATGCGCCGCCTGGCCGACGTGCTGCCCAACAGAACCCACCTCTCGGTCGAAGACACGGAGGGCGCGCAGGCCTTCGTCGCCATCAAGCAGGTCATCTACTCGCTCAAGGGCGCGGGGGTCCACGAAGACATTATGTACGGCATTTTGCAATGCCTCAAGGACCTCATGCTCCAGGTGCCGTCGGCGCTGCCCGCAAACTCCGCCGCGTCCATCGCTTCGCAGTCGTCGCACTCGTCGTCCGCATCGCTCGCCACCGCGGGCTCCGCGGCCGTTCCCGACAGGGACCAGCTCACGCTGCGCTCCATCCTCGTCGTGGTGAAGCTGCTGGCAGCTTACCTCAAGTCCGAGTGGGACGGGCAGGCAAACACCAACCCGACCGCCGCGGAGATTGGCCTCGAGAGCCCCATCCTCTACAAAAAGCGCTTGCCGCTCTACACCGTCAGCCCGCCGCCCGTCTCCGCCGAGGAGGCCGGCGACGCCATCGACGTCTTCTTCAAAATCTCACAAACCTGCTCCGCCCTCGCGCTCCGCAGCGACTTTGAGCGCGCCTCGCTCCGCCACGACCCGTCCTCGCGCGCGTCCACCGCAGGCCTCCTCTTCTCCACAAACGACATTCTCATCCAGCAGATCGAGGAGTACTCCCACTGCGTGCTCTACACCCTCTGCGCCGCCAACTGGAACGTCGTCTGGAACCAGGTCAGGCTAAAAATCCAGACCGTGCGCACCAGCAGGGGCGGCGACGACCTGCCCAACCCCAGCGGCGCCAACGGCAAGGAGTTCCTCGACTACCTCATCTCCATCCTGCATCTCTCGCCAGAGCACCTCCTCCTCCTCATCCAGGAAATCCACAAGGTGTGCAAAACCGTGCGCCGCCCAGCCCGCTGCGCGCCCCTGCTGCTCCAGTTCCAAAAGGCGCTGCGCAACTGGACATTCAACCAGGGCCTCGCCGTCTACGAGCAGTCGGTCGCCGACACGGTGCTGCGCCGCGAAATATCCACCTTCTTTGACTTTGTCTACAAGGTCTCCGACGACCTCAAGCACCTCGAACTGTACCCAGTTCTGGCAAACCTCCTCGTGTTTCTCCCAGAAACCTTCCGCTGCCTCGGCCTGGCAAAGAAACACATCCCCAAGGACCTGCAAAAGAAGGTCGCGTTTGTCAATGCGTTGGAGAAAAGCCTGCACACTTACCACGGCCCAGAACTGGCCATCGCGGCGGAATGTTTGCTCGTGCTGTCAAAGTCGGCCACAGCCCAAATCGTCGTGTCAAAATTGGCGCGTGGCTCTCCTTTGGAGGCCTACTGCATCGCCGCCTACGATGCCCTGTGCTCCATCCTGTTTGTGACTGAGAAAAAGACGGAACAGATTGGCCCGAGGAGGTACGACCTGCAGTCTAGCTTTGTCTACTCTTACTGTGTCCTCTGCCCAGACAGGGTCCGTGAGCAGGTACTGCCTCTTCTCAAAAGCCCCTCTGCTCCTCTCATTTACAAGCGCAACATTATCCGCGGTTTGCTCAGTCTAAAACTGCGTGCCTCAGTTGTGAAAAACAGAGAACTGGTGTTGCAATTCTACGACGCCGAACTCGGAGAGCTACTGGTGGTTGTATTGACGTGCACAGACCTGGTTTACAAATTTGAGAACCCCAGCAGCTCGGAAGATATCAAAAAGGACTCTCGCGAATACCAACAACAATTAATGACTTATGAGCTCGCCCAATCCACCCTCCGTATCGTCTTTGTCATGCTCACCAACGCAGATGCCGTTTATAGAAGCTCGGCAAAATTGTTTGGAAGCATTGGCATTTATGATAAAGTGCTCAAAGCTCTCGTAAAATGCTATCTCAGCGAGAACTCTCAGCTACGTCTATCTGCATCTCAGTTTACATTGTCGTACCTGTCACCCGCAAACTTGGGACAGTTTCCAGCAGATATTTGCTACAAGAGTGACAGCACGGCAGTTTTCAATATGCTCGATGCAATTGGCCTTCAAATCAGCGAAATTGCAAGAAATTGCATCGGACTGGATCTCAATGATTATAGGCTGCGCAAAAATCTGGAAATGATAACCTATATGTTCAAGTCTAGAGCTTTTATCATGGAGTACTTCAACTTCAAAGACCTCCCTCGACATTTGATTGCTAAGCTGAACCAAACTGACCTTCGCCTCTCACTCCGTATCAATTGCGAGACGTGCTTTCTGATTTCACTTTGTTCTCCTCTTGTTGAGACGTGTAAAGCTGCTCTGAGCTGTTTTCAATATCTTGTCATTGAGTCAGCTGTCATTGGTAGCATTGAATCATTTGACGATCCAAATGGCTCTTCAATTCTTCCTAATCATGATGTGTATGAAGAGTTGACGTCCTCTACTTTTATTGTAACTGGTGCAGCAGCTGTCCATAAGCGTCTCTTCAAGCTTCTGCAGACATCAACCACGCCGTCAAGTGGAATTGAAATGGCTTGGAGAGAAATTTACAAACGATGGGTTCCGCTTTCAGCCTCCTTTACAAACGCCACTGACAGCCAGCGACGGGAGTGGAGAGCTTACTCAGGGTTTCTTTCTTGTCTTGTGCATCTCGGGATGATTACAAACCTTGGAACCGGTGCTCCCCTCTATGAAGATCTATACACGGATGGGCTACACTTTGTGAACAAAATGATTGAGTTTCTACAAGATAAGTATCTCAAAGAGCACGCTCGTGTCATTCTCGCCGCAGAGGTCAATTCAACTGTTTACCCATATGTTATCGGCCATCTGAGCAAACTTATCGAAGCTTCGCTCGGGAAGGTCGATGCCGGTGAAGAGCTGAATGAAAGCCAAATCGACTTGGCGTCAAATGTTTGTGTGCTCCTTAAAGCCCTTATTGAAAGATTGAGGGAGACCGATACATACATTTCGATTGATCTGCCTGCCTTCACACTACCAATATTGAGACGAATAGACCTTGATACCACAAATTCCAATGAAATTGTGAAGCTTCGAATTCGAATTTGCGCTCTATTCGAAGGAGTTTCAAAGTACAAGGAGTCATTGAATGTAAAGCATGAAACAGAATCTCGCAACAAATTTGTGATTGTTTTGTGTTCTTGGCTAGACAAGGCAGCTGAGTTGGCTTTCAATAACACAAAGGGAACAGCCATAGCGTACGATGAAGCTTTGGCTATTGCAAAGGCCCTTTCTGGATTGTTTGATGGGCTGAAACTAGAAGCACAAAGAGATGATGAACAGCAATCTGCAAAAGCTGAAACGTTTTCACAGCTCTTTGACCTGCTCCTAAAAGTGTTGGACATTTTGGGTGGAACAGAAGATAGTCTGAATACTAGCAGTGGCAGTGGAATTGCCACTGGTTCCGATCGTTTTTCGCAGTTTCGAGCTTACATTATTTCTGCCATGTCTCATCTCTTGAGCTCCAATGTAGACGTTGGTCTTGAACTAGCATTGTCTGTTGGATATCATCAAGATCTTAATCTGCGCTTAGCATTCCTTGAAATTTTCAGAAACATAACCTCCACCGGCACAGTTCACTCACATGAATATAGCGAGGCAAAGCGTTATGAAGAGCTTGTGAATTTCATTACTGAACCGAAGAACATGCAATTTTCGATACTTTTGACGGAATCTTGTCCGCCAAATGATGTAGATGCTCTTTCTGCTGCCATGCTAAATATTTTCGAGGTAAAGGGAAACTGTCTGGAATTTGTTAAAGCTTGCGTCAAAGGTGAGATTCGAAGATCAACTTCTGCTGCTTCGCTGCTGCGAAGGAATTGTTTTGCCACCAAAATCCTCTCCGCGTACGCAAAACTAAAGGGTTTGAGGTTTTTACATTCTATTTTCAATGACTTCTTCAAGCACGTGAACGATTATCCAGAAGATTATCTCTTTGAAGTTGACCCAGATAAGGTGAGGGAGGAATCCAGTTTTAAAAGAAATCTTGGAAACTACGACCGTGCTTTGAGTGAACTTTTGAATTCCTTGAAGAAGAACATTGAAGACACACCATACGAAATCAGAGAGCTTTGCCGATGTATTGCTGAAACTGTAACTCCACTGTTTCCTGACGCTGTGGAATCATCCGTAAGTGCATTTTTCTTTTTGAGATTTATATGCCCAGTTATTGTAGCTCCAGAAAGTGAAGGCATAGTGTCTGAGCGTCCATCTTTGGAAGTGAAGCGCTGTCTATTGCTGCTGGCTAAAACAATTCAAAATATGGCAAACAAATCCACATCCCATTTGAGATCATCCATTGAAGGAATGGCTGAATTGGAAGACTCAAAGGCAGAAACCATGAATGAAATGTTGTGGAGTCTGGCACATGTTGCTCCGCCCATTGACGCGCGACCTCCTGCTCGGAATAATGGTTTGGTGGTTGATCAATTATTTGTACTCTGTTTACACTCCCTTCTCTACAGTCAGTGGGAAGAAATCAACCATCGTTTGGTTACTGCTCCAAAGAGTGTACTTGGTGAAGGGCATGTCGACCTCGCGGCTGCCAAAAGATTGACAGTAATTGTGAGAACTTTAGGGCGACCATCGCAAACGTATGGACTAAAAGTACAGCGTTTTAGTAGATGGAATTCTATAAACCACCAAGAAATGGTAAAAGAGTTTGTGAAGCGTAACCGCGATCAATTTATTGAGGATGAAACTATCACAGGCATAGCGCGCACTAGTGTTGCTGATGACGGCACACCTGTTGTTGTGTTGAACTATGGGCTTTTGAAACCGGATGAAACAAATCAAGAAGCTATATTTTACCGAATTTATAAGCTTGTTGAATCATTCAATGGCCAAGATTTCTACTTTTTGCTCAACTGCACTGGAGTCAATCGAGATGATGTTTTGCCTGTGCTTTTGCGTGATTTCTCTGTCAATTTACTTAGTTCTGTGTGGAGCAAATCCTTGAAGGGACTTTATTACTTTTGTGTTTCGTCAGATATGCTTACAACTATAGTACATGATTTGGCAAGAAACGTTCCAGTCTCGGAAAGGTTCACTGAATTCCTTGGATCTGTTGGGCATTTCATTTCCAGCGTTGATGTCTTGAATGAAAAGTTTAACAAAGCTAAGGATGAGTTTGATGCCTTTTCTTTAGGCGCTCTTGTGGATGGTAGTCGTTTGTCTTTCAACGATGTTGTTTCGAAGACCAACCTGATAAAGACTGTTGGAAGGTTCAGCATTGGCTCTGCGTTTGTTCAATTCGTCGCAGGGTTTACTTTACCGAATGGTATCACTGGAGAAACCGTTGATACCTTTCATTTAAGTCAGATTTCTGGATGGGAAATTCTTTCAGAAGAAGATGGCTTTGAGGTACATGTTGGCACTAAAACTTATCATTTCAATCATCCTGAAAGAGTTAAAATCATTGATGCTATTACCTATGCGGTTCACAAGTTGCCCAAGCGTGTAGATTCAAGTACCGCTCTTAGGCCAGAAGACGCTGTTGCCTCGTTGCTTCATATGTCATTCGCCAATCTGTGTTCTGCTATGCTTAAAATTCAGCGTGCTGCGTACAACCTGTTGGCCACAATGGGAACCAGGTTCAAACTTGATCTTGGACGAGAGATGCTAGCCGGAGAAGGATTGGTTATGCCAAAGAATGAGATTACTATGGCTGTGGCTTTAAGTGAACGAATCTCTGTAAGCCACCCAGATATGACGTTTGACTTCATTCAAGAATTTTTCAAGACTTATTCTTGTGTTACTGTAAATCAGCAATCGGCTCTTCTTCTTTATATGAAGCCATGGATGAAAAATCTTTATGAGTACGTCACCACTGCTGACGAGGAACTTGGCGAGGAGCGCACTTTCAGTCTTTTGAGACAATTTCTCGACCTGACTGCTGTTTCTCCGCATTACAGTTCCCTTATTACCAACATATGGCCAGCTGTGTCCTTGGATGGGATGCTTTCTGATATTCTTGTGGAAGCTGTTTCAGATCATTTTGTTAACCACGGAAGAGCGCAAGTAAAGGCTACAGTAACGTCTTTTCCAACGGTTTCAATGTGTGGTTCATTGTTGAAGCGCATCAAAAAGCTATTGGACAAGCAAACACCGGTTACTGTAGAAAGTTTGACTCAACATGAAGACTGGGATGAGCTTCAAGTGTTGGTGACGATGACAGCAGCCATCTCATTTGAATCAGAGACTCTAGCAGAGCAGTACATGCCTGACTTCTTCAGCATTATCACCAGCTTTTTACAGACTGGCGACCATATCTTTAGGGATACTTTGTTTGGCCTGTTGAGTAATGTGCTACATGCGTTTATTGGAGGAACGAAACTCAGTCCTGAGCGCAAAGAACAGCTGCAAAGAATTATGAACACATTAAACTCTCCGGGTGGACGCTTGATATTTGGTTTGCGAGAAAGGGATTACAATAAGCATGGTCATACAAGATCTCTCCTATTGGTGGGACACATTGAAAACTTATGCACCCTGCTTTTGGACGCAGTGGCTACCATCGGAGATATCAATGAAGCTAATACTTGGCGAAGCAGATGGTCGTCGTTTGCTTTGAAGGGCTCATTTGTTCAATCGACTTGTTTGCAATGTCGATCGTTGGTTGTTTTGGGTTGCTTAGCAAAAATTCAGGTCGACGATGCGGTACTCTCGAGGGTGCTGAAAACATTCGTTTCGGCGCTTTATGTCGCAAATTTGGCAACCAATGAGGATTATGTTGTCTGCACCATGTTTTGTATGTCCAAGATGGTGGAAGGCCTACCAACTTATTCTCCATTCTGCTCGAAATTGTTTTGGCTAGGTGTAAGTGCTTTGAAAACAACCAGTGTCAATCATTTTGTCTATGGAACGCAGCTGATTCGCTCGACGCTCATCACCTTGGATGAGAGGGGCGTATTTGAAGGAACCAATGTTGAAACCTACTTTTTGGAAGGACAAAAGCCATTCAAAGAGAGCTGGGATACACTGAATTCTGTGTTTGATGTGAGTTTTAGAGTTCAAAATTTCCACCTTGCAATGTGTAGCTCTCTTGCGAAAGGACTGACAAATTCAGTAATGCGCCAGGGTACGCTCCAGCTGTTGGAAACACTGCTGGAAGTTTGTTCAAAGAATCATGTCCGCAATGAAACCTCATCGCTATACCCCCAATACCTGTCCTACCTCTATTTGCTTTACTTGGGATGCAAAAATCAAGAAGATTTGAGAAATTTGTTGTGGGCTGCGGGATATCCTCCAGTCCATGATGAAACGGCAGTTCAGCAGACAAACATTGACCGAATGCCATCGTTGTTGCGATCGTACCTGAATGAAGACTCTGAAGGAGCCCTTCTAACCCTGTTTCTTGGCTGTCATATATTCAACACCTGTCACAACTATAATGTTATGGAGATGAGATTTTTGCACTCATTACATGAAATTGATGACTCCCGGGACAAGTGGTTTATGATTTACTCCCATGCGAGAGAAAAAATTGCAGACCTAATTAGATTGACACCGGACGAGGCACTGTTGAGAGCTTGCATGAAGTCATTTGAATTGGCAGTTCGTGATTTTTACCGCTTCTCTGAATTGCAAACTTTCAAAATGCATGCTGTCGAAATTGTCAAACAGGCTGGACTCTACGAATTGACTGTGAAAGAACCGCCGGTGAGATCTGTTGAAGAGAAGATAAAGAATCGTGACTTATATGCCAAATTTATTTATGAGTTGATGCAGGAAGCTGCATAGCTAAATACTAATGATAATTTTTGAACGTAAGAGTAGTGGAACCCAATAGTGTTTTGACAGCTGATCCGCTCGCCAGGTGTGAACCCCCAGTCTATGTTCCCGGGGCATTACTGGTATCGAGACTGAGTGGCTTGTTAGCTGGTACAAACAGCCCAGGCAAGAACTGCTACGACGATTGTCACAGGAACTGTAGCATTCTTGCTGAGTACACTTAGATGCAGCCACAGGCCCACCAGTCCGTTTTGAAGCTTTATTACATAGCTCGTTGGCAGCAGTAAGTACAGCATAAGGCGGGCCACAAGCAAAAGCTACTTTAGCTGGCGCTGGCAAACGAAACGCTGACAAACGCTAATCGACCCTCGCAGTCACTCACGCTCAATTTGGACACTTGCGGGTCCTTACAGTTCCTCGCGAAACTAGCCTAGCCGTTACTAGACAAGTTCCGCTTTGTGCAGAACCAGCTGCTGGATTCAGCAAATTGTGTGTTCAATGCAACAGTGTGCAATATCTTGCATCATGTCTCGAATAGGCGCCGTTAGGGCTCAAACGACCAACAACCCCTGCTGCGAAATTCAACAAAATTCAAAAAGGCACTGCTAGGGGCAGTACGTACTGGTGCCCAACTCCACCACGTACTGCTCGCTAGCCCAGTATCTTTCCAGAGAGGAGTAGATCGGCGGTCACGAGCAGCACACACATGAATGCAACTGGTCTCATGCCGGACCGAGTCGCCGGCACACCCCTCTGGACGGCTCCGAATCCAGCGGAGCTCACGCCGTGCACAGTGCAGCTATCCGCAATGCCTTTCCAACTACCTGAGGCGCAACGCGCCACTGCCTGCTAGCGCATCAGCCAATAATCAAGGCACAGCTACCCCACGTGCTGTCAAAATCGCATCTCAGACGCACCTGGGAGGCATTGCAGTTGCGGCACGCGCCAGCTCACAGGCAGCCTGGCACTAAAAATCACAACCACCCGAATAAAACGGCCCCGTCAGGTCACCAGAAGAATATTAATCGGGTATCCGCAAAACTCCGTTTTCGGGCACCGCTGGCCTCTTCTCGCTAGCTCCGTCCAGGCGCATTCAGACGCAAAAAAAGCTCGTTAAACCTTTGTCGTCTCCTTACATTACTCGCCCAGCCAGCTCCAGCTCCACCGGCGCAAACAACCCTTTTTTACACTAGCCACCGCACGCTTTGTCTAGTCATTCGGTAGCCCACACCGCCGTATGCCCTCCCGCTCTTTCGCCGCTCACAAAGTTGAATCAAGATAAAGTTTGCAAGTCACAAATGTCTGACCAGTGGGATCAAGATTACAACGGCGACATTGGCTTTGAAGCTCAGCAGCAGAAACACCTCCACCAGCACCAGCCCCATCCTCACCAACAGTTTCTCAACTTTGGTGATCACTTTCAGGATGACGCTGTTGTCGCTGAGCAGAACATTCACAACATGCTAGAGGACTTTTTGGCCCAGGACCAGCCAAACCAAGATCACAGTGTGCACAATGTCCATGATGTCCACGACGTGCACAGTGTCCATTCGGCGCACAACAATCACAGCGATGTGAACCAAGAACACAACGGCTCCAGCGAGCAGGGCAGCAACCCGCACTTGGCGCACTTAAACTCAAATATTAATCCTCAGCATTTATTTCACTCCCCTGCTCTCGATCCCTACGATCATGGCACGGCCATCTTGGCGGACGATTCAATGACACCGCTCATGTCGCCGGTCGTAACACCCTTTTTGCACTCAAGAAACTCAACTCAGGCCGCATTTTCACCAATATCCTCCCCCATTATTGATGCACAGAACAATGTCTCGTCACCCTATCCGTTGCTGGATGAAAATAACATGGACTCTCTGACAGGCACCGGGCAGAATCAAAACCCCTCCGTGCGAGTCAGAAATGGAGGATCGGGTAGTGCAAAGTCCACCACTCCTGTACTGGCTCCTCAGGGTGGCAGAGTACAAAAGTTTTCACCACTACTGCGAGGGAACAATCCGGGCCGTCGAAAGCCGTCTCTCAATTCCATTAAGCAGCAGCAGCAGCAACAGCAGCAACAAGCTGGCCATGATAGTGTGATGCGCCAGTCCTCGCTGTCCGCAGACATTTCTCCTAGAGCCACATCTGGCGACAGCGTTTCCCCTGACGCCATGACGGAATTGCAAATGCCTCCACCAAAGTCAGTTGCTAAGAAATCCTCTTCTCACATATCCCGCAACAATGATGGCACTGCCCCTGCGACTCCAGCGTCGCTGATGGACCTTTCATCTGCAGCCAAGATCATGGCTACAAAAAATGGTACTGTTGATGAGCAACATCTACAAGAAGCCTTATTAGCCACCAACTCTTCCCGCTCAAGATCTCACAATTCGAGTAGAAACTCGTCGGCAACATCTTCGCCTGCAATTGCCCCAAATCTGCCAAACATCAAACCGCGAATTTCTCGCCGTGCTTCTTCTCATGCAACCCCACAAATCTCTCCCGTCATAATGCCGAAAATCTCTTCTTCCTCAACGAGTTCTCTGATCACTACCGCTCAGTCTGGCGATGATCTTTCTGCTCTGTTGGCTTCCAAGTCCAACTATCAAAACATTGTTGAAGGAAATCATAGCCATCTGGGCTTGCAGTATCCTGAGCACCTTTCAGCAGATATCGTTTCCAAGAAAACGAACCACAAGCTGGCAGAGCAAGGACGACGGAACCGTATAAACGTTGCGCTTACAGAACTCAGCACTCTGTTGCCGGAAAATGAAGATGGTTCGTCAAAAGCATTAACTGTTGAAATGGCAATTCTCTATGTCAAACACTTGCAAAAAGCAAACACAACTCTCAAGGAAATGCTCCCTGAAACTGAACGTGGTAAGTACGAAAAGTTGGAAGCAGATATGCTGCAAGATCTTCAAGCAGAGCTACGAAAGAACAAGTCCAAGTCTGCGGGCTAGCGAATATAAATTTTTTGCCAGCACGGAAGCTCGGAGAACCTGAAAAGATTGCAACATTATGGTATTTATTATAATCTAATCAACCAATTTGATTCTTATATAATAGTAGTTGGACTGGCCTCCAACTTATCCTAGAATAAAATAGTCTTGTACGCGTCATCTATTATTTTTCAAGATTTCAGGATCGATAATTGAAAAGCTTTCCAGCCCCATCTTGTTGGATTCTCTCTTTTGCACAGGTTGAGACTGCGGGTTTCCGTTACTCATTCCATGCACACTCTCCAGATGTGCTTGCAGATCCATTTCTCTTACAAATCTGTAAAGACATCCATCAAATGTACAAACGATCGGTTTGTCCAGGTCAGCAAAGTCCCCTTCTGTAATTCTATCCAGCATGCTACCATCGTCCAAATCCCCAGTCAACGACTGCGAAACTAGTGTAGAGTTACCATTTTCGGCCTGTAGTGCCGAGGCAACAGCAGCATCAGTTTCATCTGGAGTATGTGACAGCACTGAATTCTTTTCGCCGTTGCCATTTTCAAGTCTATTCACGCCGTTGACGTTGTCCATCACCATATTACTTACGGATTCTTGTAGTTTTTTCGGCACTTGTTCCTGGGACGGATCTTCACCTTTCAAAGCGTCTCCACCGTGGACCATCTTAACATGAGCCTGTAAATCACCCCATGTGAGGTGGCTCTCGTTACAGCCTGGACGAGCACAGCTATATCTGGGATATGCTGCATGTGCTCTAAGTAAATGTGAATCATATGTGCTCTTGGAAACAAAAATTTTACCACAATCTTTGTGCTCGCAAGTAAACTTTTTGCGAACACCGCCTCTAGCAACTGTCACATCCACTACATCGTTTTGATGGACCTCAGCAATGTGTTTTTGAACTTGTGAGTTGCGTCTAAACAACTCTGAACACTCATCAAAAGGACACGCCAGAGAAGGATAGTGAGTACGTACGTGTCTGGAAAGATGTTGATTAGTTGTAAATCCTCTTTTGCAGATGGGGCACGTCAGGGGTTTCTTTTCTGCGTGTGAAAGTAAATGTGTTTTCAAATGCGAATCTCGAAGAAATGCCTTGTTGCAGTTTGGGAATGAGCAAACAAATGGCCTCTCGTCTGTGTGAGATCGAAGATGCTGCTCAAGTAAGCACGGGCGCGAATATGCCTTTGGGCATCCTTCCACGGTACAGTGATATTTCTTAGGACGCGGTTTGGAGGCAGGTTTTGTCTGCTGTGCTCGATTCAGTTCGGGGAAAATGACTCTCGCGGCTGCTTCGTCCAGTCCCTGGAGTCCATGGTAGTTTAGTAGATCTGCGGCATTCGGCGAAAGATTGTTAAGACCATTGTTCAGGTTGTTCAGGTTGGTGTTCATGCCGTTGCTTATCCCATTGTTCATGTTGCTGAGGCCATTGCCTATCAGTGCCTGATTCAGCTCGGAATTGAGATTGGTCATGTTATTGTGATTGTTATGGTTAAGTTCAGATAATCCCATCTGCTGATTCAATTGGAATCCACTGGAACCACGTTCATTTCGATGCTTCGCAGAATGCTCGTCGATGGGATCTAAAAAGTTGTGGGAGTTGCTCAAATGGTGTTGATGCTGCTGTTGCGTTTGCTGCGCCTGTTGTGATTGCTGCTGCTGTGAATGTACTTGATGTGGTTGGTGCTGTTGCTGCTGCAGCTGCTGAGATTGTAGTTGCTGAACCTGCGGTTTTTGAAGAGATTGATTTTGGCGCTTATGTTGCTGCAGCTTAGCTCCAATCTGCGGGTGATGTTGGTTGCGATAGTGAGCAGCAGCAGCTTCCATTTGCGACTGATGCTTTTGCAGCTCTTCGACCAGCTTTGAATCAGATGTTTGGGCCTCGGCGGCAGCCGCCGTCAATTGAGCCATGGTTTCAGCATCCATTATATCTGCCACAGAATGGAGACTGTGGTGATCGTCAGACATATCCAGTTATCTGATCAAAAAAGTCTGATTTAAGCAAGATTATCAACCCGATTGATTACTGTCAAAGAACTGTCACTTTTTTTTGTGATGTGGTCGCGTGTTATAGTCACGTGTTTTCACGATGAAGAAGATGAACCCGTCCCAACTGCCAACTCGGTAGGAAACACAAAAAATTGATAGATCACACAAAGGTTGGAACTTTTAAACAGAATGGTTGGAGTCCTGGGGAGAGTGGTGAGTGACAAAAAAATAGAGAACCAAAATAAAATTCACGTTGGTCGATCTCCAGAAATACCAGCACCGCACTTATCAAGACAGTGTTAAATCGGAGTGTGCTTTTCTCGGTGGCAAAAAAACACGAAAAGCTGAGAAAGTAATTGTTTGGAAGCAAGAGCAGCAACAGATTTACTGGAGGTGGAGGTCGGTTTACCATTTTGAGGCATACCCTGTAATGGACATGTGCGGCTGTGTATGCCTCTCATGTCTGGCCACGATGATGGTGGCCCAGAAAGGTCGTATGAGCACTGCCTAACTATAGCGAATCTTCTTGTCCAGTATGTAGGGAATTTCTTGAACTTTTTCTAATCACCACCCCAGGTGCAGTGCTCTAGCTACTACTGTAGAAAAGTGCAGCCTTCTCCATATTTCCATTTCGGGTTAAAAATTGCTGTCTCTTAGTCAGGTTGCTCGCATTATACTCGGAAATGAAGTTTGTTTGGATTTTCATTTGATAGACTTCAAGTCTGTGTGTAGACGGTTGCTTTCGCTTAGTGGAGTCTATTTTTTTGCAGAAATTTATATCAGTTGACCGCTGCCAGAATTGTCCACCGGGGTGTAGTATCCAGCGAGTTTTGTAGAGAAGTTAAATGCCTCCCACACAAAATAAAATTTCAGATCTCAAAACACTCAACGTCTCGACACAAAAATGTCTGATGAAGAAGCTTTCAACGACGGAGGGTTCGAAAATGCGTTTGATGATGAATTCGACGAGCCAAACTTTTCTGACGAAGAAGAAATCGTTGAGAACGTAGAAGAAAATGGCGGTCTAAGCACAGCAGAGCACGAAATTGCCGCAGACGGCAGACAAGTTGTTACCAGCGGACAACAACAGCCAAGGCGAAAGACGGCCAAAGAGCTTGCTATTCCTAAAGACAAAAGAACCACCACTCCATATATGACCAAGTACGAACGTGCCCGTATTCTTGGCACAAGAGCACTTCAAATATCCATGAATGCGCCTGTTTTGGTTGACCTCGAGGGCGAGACAGATCCACTACAAATCGCAATGAAAGAACTTCGTCAACAGCGGGTACCTCTAGTGGTCAGGAGATACCTCCCTGATGGTTCGTACGAAGACTGGGGATGTGATGAGCTGATCGTTGATGGTTAGTGAAGTGCAGTTGGATTGTGACATGAGCCAACAAAGAGACTGTTTAACCTGGTATGATGTATTATATAATTTCACTAGATTTAAATAAAATGCACACACGCACGAGCAATAGCGAGTGTTGGTATGCAAATGGGGTGCACGAGCAGTCTTTGATCATGTGGCAGCTGAATGCTGCCACTAGCTATCTAACGCAAGCAATAGTCAGATGAATCAAACAGCAAGTAGTCTAGTCAACGGCCCATTTCCATCTTGATTTTGAAAAAGTCATCTGATCAACGTGTCTATAGCTCCACGTTATTCTGCGCCGCGTTGTCTTTCACAACAACGACATCGCTCTCTATCCGCACAAGTGACATGCAACAATCTCCCAGAGTCACTACAAGAACTCTAACTTGATTGGAACCTAACTTACCTCAATCTTCAATAGTGCAATAATAGTCTATATACATTCTCTAAATAACATTCTACAGCGCAGCATTCAACAGAATCAATGCCACTGTCCATACCCACTCATACATTTGGATACCGATAACATAGCTGTTGTGATTTTATAATCCCTCAGTACTGAGCACCGATTTTTCGGATGGCTCAAAGGCCACTTTCTCCGCAGACTCCCTGTACTTAGCAATGGCTGCTCTGATTTCATTCTTGTCACCCTCTGTCAATGGAGAATATGTTTTTGTGGGATCCAAAAATTCAAAAGATCCTCGAGCAAAATCAACATCAGACATCAGATCCAACACATAAAGCTGGGTACGAACGTAAGAAACCAAATAATTCAACTTATCCAAATCAGCCTCAAACTCTGCACCAAATAAGTTCCTCCAGAGAGCGCCAGCCAGCGCCGAATCTTCACCAGACGCCAAAGCCTCATCGTAAGCAAAAACAGAACCTCTCAACTGGTCGTTCAAAGTTTTCTTGTAGTCGTTGACTGCACGAGAGGACGGGACATTGAGATCCTCCTTCATGACTGTATCCATTTTCTCAAACAACTTGTCGACGAGTTTCTGCTGATACTCACGACAATACTTGTTTGGAAAACATCGCATCTTAACAAACAGCATCCAGACATGCAGCGAAGTGATTTGAAACCATTGAATGTATGTTTTTGGTATTCCCATGGTATCATACCAGAAAGACGCTCTCAGCGAAAGAGGCTTGTCAGCGTCATTTTTTGACAAAGGATAATATGCTTGGTTCCTGCACTGCTCATAGTATACATTTCCCGAGATGCGTCCAGCTCGGATACGATCCATGTCGAGATTGAAAAAAGAGATTGTACGTTCTCCTAATGCCTCCTGCCACTTAGGAAGCTCCTTTGGAAGACCTGCTGGAAGTGATTCCTCCAGATGAGGGGTATACATTTGAATGAGACTGTTTTTCAAAGAGCCTTTTGAAGGCGAGAAATCAGCGATATTACGGCTACCGAGGCGAGCAAGCAAACCGCTCATACGGCTGCTCACGCGGCCATTAACACCACAACTTAGCATTGCAAAATAATTAGTCTGTTTGAAGTTTCAAAATTACAATTGCCCTTTTGGGGCGGGCAAAAGTTATTTCAAAACCACGTTTTTCCTCGTGGATGTGACGAGCACTCGAACCAGTGCAGGTAGCATCTACTTGGGGGTCTATCAGAATCCATCTATATAAATCGACAGAGCTGAAAAATGGATGCAAGTCTAGACTAGCACCTGCGAGCCAATTAGATTCACTGCAATATACTAAACCCTGTTTTCCACTTAATACTCATAAAGTCATTCTATTAAACAACCTGTAAAAACCACGAGTCGAACGTGGTTTTTGGCAAGCACTCTCAAGCCTGACTTTCCATCAAACGGTCTAAGCCAACTCACTCGCAAATGAAATTCGAAGCTCAAAAACAGTTCATGCTTGCATCAGCAAACACAAGCCAGTATTATGACCTGAGCCCCGCCGAACTGCAGCAAAGGTACTTGGACTCTGCTGCATTCATTACAAAATCAAGTTCCAAGCTAGATACACAGGAATACTATGAAATCTTTGCCCAGCATTTCCACTTGTGTCTATTGACACATCATGATAATCTGGCCAAGGCTGTGCTGCAGCGCTTAACGGACCGGTTCGGCGAGGATTCTAGCCGTATTACCGTGCTCAAATCTTTATATTTAGAGGCCTGCGACGGGGGTCCAAAGGCTGCGATGGACTTGTTGAGTTCTCGCCCTGAGTCTGATTTCAATGCTTTGAAGCGAAAAATTGCTCTGCTCAAGTCGGCTGATACAGAAATGTACGTTCAGGAGCTTTTGAACTTCCTCACCATTTGCCCCTTGGATGCCGAAGCATGGGCTGAGCTGGCAAGTGTCTATATTTCTCTAGGCAAGCTCCACGAAGCTATTCACGCATTGCAGGAAGTTGTGATTTCGTGCCCAAAGGCGTACAACAATTTTGCTCTGCTTGGGGACGTCTACTTTCAAATTGCACTGCCATACGAGAAGCACACTTCGTCGTCTGCCAGAGAAAATTACAAAACCAACCTGGAATTGGCACTCAAACACTATGCTAGGTCTGCTGAGCTATGTCCAAATTATTTACGGGCCTGGGCAGGCATTTTTGCAACGTGCTCGAAACTTGACAATTCTGCATACGCCTCGAAAGCACGAAAGCAATTAGAAAAGTTGATTTCATCGAGCAAGAACAGCGAGATGAGGAGCGCAGCAGAGAAGGTGCTCAAGCATTACTCTACAGCCTGAAAAGAGTCGGCGAGCGCTGACAAGTAAGTTCCGGCGTTGAATCGCGACTTCTTCAGACACGAGCGCGGCAGCGAAGGGCCAGCCACGGACGTCAAAGTAATGGGAATCAAACAGTTCCCCCTGGCTAATAGACTGCATAGTAGGCTGGGGCATTTCAGTCGGCCGCATTCACTATGGCCTGCTCTACAATTGCCTTTCTACAGCGCAATCTTTGCACCAACCAATTGACATCTCTCATATATAGTCCATAATCATTATCCGGGATTTGTCGTTTAATAGTATCATAAGTTTCTTCATGTTCCGTGTACTCACGAATGATCAGCCCCTCAGCGAACTCTACAAACAATCGCGTATCTCTCACCCTCAGAATAACGTCATCAACTCGCACAAACAGTCGTGCCAAGACGAACAGTCTCTCTGGCATGACTCTGATCCGGACCGTCAAGTTTGCAATGCCGTTGTCACCCAACTCATCCTCAAACAGCGGCACTTCTTGATAGAACAAGATTTCGTCCGGGCGCTTCAGTTTGTCGGCTGGCAAAATCGATTTGTCTGACGGCTGGAGTGTCATGGCACTGGCGCTACCCCGGTAAGGAGTCGTGTAGGTCCAGTCAAACGGTCGCACCACTCCTTGGATATCTTCACCCTGCGGTTTATTCGATTGCCATTTCTTGGCATACGAGACTTGCACATGCGATGCGTCCGCCTTTTTGTCCACCAGGTCCAGCGCAGAAGTTGCGTCAAACCGACACAACCATCCCGATTCAGCGTGCTCGAGCTGGACGTAATTGTTTCCAAATATCATCTCCGGAATGGGGATGCCAATCTGTGCCTCGAGTGCATCGATTTCATCAGAAGACGAAATGTGGGACTTGTGAACCGTTATTCGCCATCCCTTAATGTCGTGAACTTCAGTCATGCTCGAATGTGTTGATTGATATTGCCTCAGGCTTTGGCGGACACAAATCTACACAGCAGCAAACGTGACTCTTTGCCCAACTGTTTGGAGCTAGTTTGCAATTTCAATTGGCGAAAAGTGCTGGCATTTTTATCACACACATATCTGGTTATCCAATTCTTATCGTCTGGAACAGCCGTGTGCCCTCTGGGTTGCTGTCCCCACCCTGCATCGCGACGGCGGGTTGCTAGTTGACAATGGCGTTGTTTTGTAGCCGTGGAGAAATGCACTCGACTCTGCGCCTGCTCAGACTGCCATTGAGAAAGCCTTGCTTTCAGGCTCGTTTCTTTCAGAGCACGGCCCGTGCACCGTACGCTTGCCACTCTCACCAGTGGCAGCAGCACAGCGGCCAACACAAGAGGGACAGCCAGAAGCCCAAAAGCACCACGTTTACAATTTTGGCTGCAATTGGGGGGTTCTCGCTAGACAATAGCATGGACAATGTTCGCTTACAGCCGGACCCCGACGCGGAGACCCGCGAACTGGGCCTGTACCTGGCCTCGGTGAAAAGTCAAGAGATGCGGCGTGGCGCGGCCACATCAGATTCAAAGGTGTACAGGTTTTTCAGACAAACGCTGACATGGCTGGAAATCAATATTTACGAACCCATCGTGACTACGCTCAGGTTTGTACAACTGTCCGTCATGTTTTGCCCAGTCTTGCTGACGTTCCCGTTCTCGTTTGTGACTCCACCCGCGTGGTGGTATAAATATCTCAAATGGACAATGGAGTGGGCAGGCCCGACCTTCATAAAACTGGGGCAATGGGCGGCCTCGCGTACCGACATTTTCCCCGACGCACTGTGCAAAGAGCTGTCCAACCTCCACTCCAATGCCAAACAGCACTCGTTGGCCCAAACAAAAAGAATCATTACCCATGCTTTCCACGGCCGCAAGTTTGAGGATATTTTTGACGAGTTCATAGAGAAGCCGCTTGGTGTGGGTGCTATGGGCCAGGTATACGAAGCCAAGCTCAAGAAGAACTTGAGATCGGGTGACATTGACAAGCCACAAGCTACTCCAGCCCCCGAAGAGTCAAATTCTTCAGCTTCATTAAGCCAAAGATATGATTTCCTCAAGATTATGCCACAAGACGTCAAACCTCCATCAGACTGGGTGGCTATCAAGGTCCTCCACCCCGGCGTCGAGCGACTGGTTGACAGGGATCTCACCATTATGCGAATATTTGCCGCTCTGCTCAATAGCTTGCCAACGATGGAATGGCTGAGTTTGCCAGGGGAGGTAGAAACTTTTTCCAAAATGATGCGCTACCAACTCGATTTGCGGATCGAAGCAGAAAATCTCTCCATTTTCCGCCATAATTTTGCCGACCAGAAGGATATCAAGTTTCCAAAGTCGTACCCGTATTTCTCTTCGCGCTATCTACTGGTGGAGGAGCACATTTCTGGAATTCCCATGACAACTTTGCTGAAACGAACAAAAGGTGCAGGAGACCCGATAGAGGCAGATATTGCTAGCAAGGGGCTCGATGCCTTTTTGAAAATGTTACTTCTGGACAATTTTATTCACTCAGATTTACATCCTGGTAACATTTACGTTCAACTATACAAAAAGGGCAAACTCGAACTGCTCCGCAGCGGCGATAAAACTACTCAGGATGAAGTTGAAAAGGTGACACAGCAGGTCATGGAATCAAAAACGGACGACGAGTTTAGAGATACTCTCAGTCGACTCTACGATGAGGGCTATAGACCGCAGGTATGCTTTTTGGATGCTGGTTTGGTGACTGAATTGACTGAGAAAAATAGAAAGAATTTCCTCGATTTGTTTATCACAATGGCAAAATTTGATGGTTATAGAACTGGAGAACTCATGATTGAAAGGTCGCGAACACCAGAGACTGCGATAGATCCTGAAGTATTTGCTCTGCGTACAGAAAAGTTGCTAAACTCGGTCAGAGAACGTACTTTCGCTTTGGGCTCCGTTCAAGTGGGCGACCTGCTGGCGCAAATGTTTGGTATGGTCAGGAAACATCATGTTAGAATGGAATCTGATTTCATCACTGTTATACTGTCAATCCTTCTTCTAGAAGGTATCGGTAGACAGTTGGATCCAAATATTGACATCTTCAAGAGCTCAATTCCAATATTGAGAAAGCTTGGACCTCACGACGCTACGTCACTTCTACACGAACAAACAATATCGATGGCAAAAGTTTGGCTCACGCTAGAAGTCAGGCAATTTATCAACGCGTCAGTGCAAGATATTCATAACTTGGTTAAGACAGACGGACTGTGTCCAAATAATTAAATATAAATAGTGTGTATGAATAATATAAAGATGGTCGGGATGAAGACCTAGATGAATCACTTTTCTTTGTTGGACTTTTTAAAGAGCTTCCCGAAAATCCTGCTTCCCCGCCCAGAGGAAGTGGAGGAAGTAGTGCTAACGCTGCCTTTTCGGTTAGTGACATCTTCCCTAGGTGGCTTGGAAATCTTGTGCTCTCTCCGAAATCGTGAATTTTCAAAAAAAGGCATATGCAATGCTTCAGAACATGTTATTCTATTATTCCTGTCAATTTCGAGAAGTCTCACCACCACATCGGCAAAGCTTTGTTTAGCCAGCTTTAGCTTTTTGGCATCAATTTTATTCAGGTGTTCCTCAGACGTGCACTTGTGTTTCACGATGATATCCCACAATTTGCCTTCAGTATCATTTTCACGCTCTCCACAATTTGCTACATATCCATCTTCCTCCCATTCTAAGCAATCTAGACAGTCCGACTTCTCACCCATTTCCTTGGGAATCTTGCCAAGTAATGTATTCATGCTGTGAAGATGCCTTTCAGGGCTGTCGCAGTGCAAAAATAACTGTCTCCCCAAATACAGTTCAGCCAGTACGCAACCAGCAGACCAAGCATCAATGGAGCAGTCATATGGATCGCGTCCCAAAATAACTTCTGGTGCTCTATATGGCACAGTTTGTACATGTCTGGTTCCTAAATCTGTACCAAGCTTGAACGCCACACCGTAATCAATCAGCTTGACGTTGTTTGTGATTCCATTATCCTGGAGTAAAATATTATCCGGCTTCACATCTGCATGCACTATTTTCTGTTGCTCAAAAAGCGCTAATGTGTCCAAAAGCTGTTCCCCGTAAATCCTAACCCTTTCCAAATCAAGACCTTGAGGTGTTTCGTCAAATGATTCTTTATTTACTTTGTCAATGAGCAAGCTCAAATCACAGCCCAACAACTCCATAACAATGCAAAAATGATCATGGTGAGAAAACGCACACATCAAATTCAAAAACTTCGCTTGATCATATTTGGACGCCCCCTTTTTCAGTTTAGTCATCATATTTGTCTCATGAAACGCTAATCGATTGACAATAGAAATATTTTTGGCAACTTTGATAGCCACAACCCGACTATTGCGTAAGTCAACTGCTCTTATTACCTGTCCAAATCCACCTTCACCTAAGAGATCAATGACAAGATATGCACGGTTTGAATCGACACCCAGAACTTCAAACTTGGACAACACATAGTGAGACTCTTTATTCGAATAGGAGCGAGGGTCGACAAGCTGAGAATCTAAGGTGAGGTACTCGTGAACTCTGTCAGTCTCAACATCAAAAAATTTGTCAGCAGAATAGCTGAACCATTTTTTAAGACCATTTTCTTCTCTTTGATAGAAGTCGAACGGTTTGAAAGAAAAGCTGTCAACAAATTGGCCAACAGCATCGTCTTGAGAAACACGGGAAAACAGAGACGAATGAGAGGATGCTCTTAGTCTAGGAGAATAGAAGGAGTCTGTCGATATAGTGGACATTGTTACTGATTGATCCACTGTGAGATATCAGTGCCGCAGCCTTTACGAATTTTATATATGGCTGCGACTAGTGGCGCAAGACTCCATGCGACCTTTTCGAGGCTGTCGACTTTGATTTGCCAATAATTTGATCTTTCTTGAATAGGCAGGACCCTGCAGGGACCCGATGCACTTATCACGTTGGTGTCGTCAGAGGTGGAATGTATAAAAAAACACAAGCCAACCGACTCGATAGCAGCTTTCCAGGCAAAAATCTCGTCAACGTGTTTAAAAAATGCAGTTAATGACTAGATCGACACTCGATCGGTGCTGCGTCAGGCTAATAATGCAGCCCCTTCCCCAGCCTGAGTTAGTCAGGCAAAGCATCCTATTATTATTACCATCGGCATCTATTTATGAACCGCCGACCCGAACAACTGCACCACCAATTGTGCGGTCAACCACACGTGCTTGAAAAAGCTTTTTGATAGGCGTTCTCGGGATTTGATCGGATGTGCTAAAAATTGTGAGCCGAAGATGATATGATTCACCAAAAATGAAACAAAAATCAAACTTTGAAGAAAGGGTCAAAACATAGACAATCACGACGTTCTTGCTAAAAATGTTCATTGTGTTTAATTTTGCACAATTTGCAAAAAAATCTGATTCGACCCAGGATCGAACTGGGGACGTTCTGCGTGTTAAGCAGATGCCATAACCAACTAGACCATCGAACCGATTATGATTTCTGTAGTCAGATGTTATTGATGAATAACACTGTGGGGAATTGAAAGCAGTGTGGAAATCAATAAGAAACATTGACGGAATTTTTTATCAAAAGATGATGGCAAGCTGATTTTGAGGCACGTTGATTGAACAAATCAAGTTAAATTTGAACCAGACATCGAACTTAACATCCATTGTTGATTCTGCTTTTTAGCGCAAAAAATGCCATTTATTTCCAGTTACCAAACTCTCTTATCACTTTATTGAAAACATTGATGATATTCTTGGACTCAGGATATTGATTATGTGCTGCTGGGCAGTCTCGAATGAGAACTGCTATACTAGCTGGCCATGGTTGTGATTTATTATGTCTCAAGGATTCTGATATGTTGTCTCAAGAATTACAGAAATTTTGATTTTGACCAGTATCAATATTTTGATCAGATGAGCAAAACTATTCGAATGATCACTGAAACTGCCGTTTTCTTTATCAATTGACCAAAATCGCGCTGCAATGACGATGTATTACGTGATTGAGAAATATTAGCCCTTTAGGGAAGGTCCACTCCGAAAATCACTCTCACAACAGCGAATTAAAATCTGATCTTCTTTGCTTTGCAGTAATGTTAAGGTGCCAAGTAACTGCCAAGTGAGTCCAAGTCGAGTATGCACCACTTGGCAAGTCTTGACGCTGCTTGTGGCTGCCATGAGCACTAGGTATTGCATCATGCCTCGTAATAACAAGTACACTATTTATCAGGGTGAGGATGTGTGGATAACAAGATTATAGAGCGATTTTCGTCTGAGCAGTTTTTTGAACAAGGCCAACGATTCTTGGCTCTGTAAAACGCGAAGTCAGCTTGCTACAACTTTGGAATATCTTGCTGTTTTAGTATATGGCTACTCTGGATTGAATGAACAAACTCTTGGCAAGATAATCTATCGCCAGTATATTAAGCGATGGCTCCTATCTCCTATAATGCCATCAACATGGCCGACGACGATTCCAACGAGCCAACCAAGATCGAATACATCGCGACTGAGCGTCGTGCTGGATCATCGAGCAGCTCTGAAGGAGATGCAATACGCGAGGAATTGGCGAACAAGAAGTTAGCAGGCTTTACAGAATGGGATTTAGTATACAAGCCAGTTGACAACTATGAAAACTGGAGTGTTTATGATCCAAAGGCACAATTCACACCGGAAGAGGAGAAGGAGGCTGTTCGCAAGATCGACTTGCGTATAATGTCTTGGGTCCTGGTAATGTTTTTCGCACTTCAATTGGATCGTGGTAACATTGGTCAAGCAATTGCTGGCGGATTTTTGAACGATCTGGATAACGTCACCACGAACGATTACAACACTGGTATGTTATTGTTTTATCTTTCATTTTTGTTGATGGAATTGCCCTCGCAGCTTATTTCCAAAAAGCTCGGTCCAGAACGATGGATTCCAATTCAACTTATTCTCTGGAGTGTAGTTGCAATGCTTCAGTGCAAAGTATACAACAAAACTAGCTTTTTTCTCACGCGAATGGCTCTTGGTGCGATGGAGGGAGGTTTTATTCCTGACACCATCCTTTACCTTTCCTATTATTACACTGGAAAAGAGCTTCCACTAAGGCTGAGCTGGTTTTGGTGTGCATTGACCACCACAAATATCATTGGTGGTTTCTTAGGATACGGATTGTTGCATGCCAAGGCGGGAGGCCTTGTAGGTTGGCAATTTGTGTTTTTGATTGAGGGTGCACTGACACTGCTCATAGGCTTGATATCATTCTTTTACTTATCACCATCTGTGACGCAAAAGAACTATTTTGCTAAATTGTTTGGTTGGGATCATTTTTTCACGCACCGGGAGCAGGTTATTATTGTGAACAGAGTATTGAGAGATGATCCCTCTAAGGGAGATATGCACAATCGTGAAGGACTAAGCGTCAAAGAGATTTGGGGCGTTGTGTCTAATCCTTACCTTTGGCCGTTATGGGTTGCTGGGTTAATTATATACACCCCTACCCATCCCCCTCAGAGTTATCTGACCATTATTTTGAAGCAACTTGGGTTTAGCACTTTCACAACTAGTTTGCTCACAATTCCTTCCAACGTTGTCTTCATTGCGAATTTGTTTGCCGTCACGTATGCTAGTGAGCGTATCAACAACAAGCGCTTGTTGTTGGCAGGGTTACAAGTAATATGGCCGTTGATACCGTTGATTGCTTTGGCTGTCATTAGAGGTGATATTTCAAAGTGGTCAAGATACGCAATTTTGTTTGTCATTCTTTGCGCTCCCTATGCTCACCCCATGCTAGTTGCTCTCAACTCGCGCAATGCCAATACCGTCAGAGCCAGGACTGTGTCAGCATCAGCGTACAATATGAGTGTGCAGATATCCAGTATCATTGCTACCTTCATTTATCGAAAGGACGATGCGCCTCTCTATAGACGTGGCAACTGGATACTAGTTGGTTTTGCAATTCTTGGACTGGTTGTTTTGCTATCAGCATTCTTTTTCTACAGAAGGGAAAATCAACGACGTGACAAAATCTGGAACAGCTGGAGTGAAGATGAGCGTCTCGATTACCTGAAGACTACCAAAGATGCGGGGAATAAAAGGTTGGATTTCAGATTTGCTTATTGAATAAATATCGTATACTGTACACCTGGGATAAAGTATGAATAAAGACTGCTTATTATTTTTATCGTCATTGAGCCATGGCTATTGCCTGGTCATGAACAACAACTATTGCTTGTTGATTTGGAATTAATCCGATGAAGCGGCTTCGTTGCGGGTTAGGGCAAAGTTAGCCACCCAAAAAGATTATTAAGGGCATTCTGCAATCAGTGTAATAATTGATTGGATTTTATACAAACAAACTCAAGTAACAGAGACTCGCAACAGAGTCTCTAGACGTCGGCGCTGCGTTCTCTTCACTCTGGCTCCACAACATTAATGGTTGCGTTACAGGGCAATGCGCCAACCGCGCCAAGCTGACTATCGAACTACGGCAGCGCTATTTAAACAGAATTGCAAATACGTAAGTACGATCTGCTAATGCACAAGGCGCACTTTCTTACAGTGTTGGCGCTGAAGTTGACACGTGTAGCTTTATAAGATACTGAGAGTATACTCAAAATAAACTAATTCCGCAACAGTGATTACACAAACATTCCCTTACATGCAAATCTATGGGTTTCCAAAAGTTGACAGGCAAGTTACAAGGGACGCTTTGCCCCGCACCATCGCCGAAAGATCCGAGCAGAGTTGGTATCAAACTGCAAGGGCATCATCAAAGAGCACATCAAAGATTTTGCGAAATACACGAATAGGAAAATGTTCACATATAGCTCACAAGGATGTGTCACGAGATGACATTCCAACAATCTGCAACTAGGCTGAGGTCGGCAACGTAGCTAAGTTTCATGTATTATGAGGAATCTACGGTGGGCTCCTATCCATGAACCTTGGCTAACGATAACAAAGTTGCAGGCATGGTTGCGCGGCTAGCAGCGCTCAGAATGTTGAAAAGACAAGTCTGTAAAAACAACCAACATTCCACTGATCGCCAGCCAACACATTTTTAAAATCGATCGGTCAACTGACGCGCACGTGGGTTCTGTTCAGGTACCAACGAACCTATGACCGTTTGAGATCTCAACACAAGGATGGGGGGATACTCCCAAAATGGGGGCTACCAATGTGACGACAGAGTGCGGAAGAGCAACAAAGGTGGCCAAAAAAAAAAATAGACTCACCCAAACGGGAAAAAAATGCCACCGAGCGCATGGCTGCTATCAAAGTCTTCCATAAGCCACCGCTAACGGCGTCTGAGAGCACCTAACTGCCCTCACGTACACCTGTACACACACTACCTGACGACCTAACTGCACCTGTGTAAATAAGGCTCGCGTGCTGGCCGTTGGAACCCTCACTGCCATTCTCAAACTCAAGTTGCAACTTGCGTGATCATTGTGCTACAATGAAGTTTGGAAAGAAGTGCGTATTGCTAGCAATCATGATCGGTGCTTGCACTGCTCGATACTAACATCAGTCTTATGAGAAATGAGGTGCCGGAATGGTCAGCGCATTACCTCAACTACAAGGAGCTCAAGAAACTCATAAAAGAGGCGCAAAAAAAGTCGGACAATCTCTCCGACAAAGATCTTGTGCCTTTCTTTTATGCCTTAGACCGTTCAATTGAACAAGTAGACTCTTTTTACAATGCAAAGCTGGCTGCTTACACTCGTCAGCTGCGCCATATATCTGACAAGCATTCGCATGCTCGCATTGCAGAGCTTGATCCGGAAGAACTTGAGGATCTCATTTCTGTGTTACTTGATTTGAGATCTCAATTTCGCAATCTGCAGTGGTTTGCAGAGGTCAATAAGCATGGATTTGTCAAAATTCTGAAAAAGCTGGATAAACGACTTGGTATTTCTGCCCAAACCAGATACCTGCAATCGAGAATCCTCATTCTTCCATTTGCGAGCGGAGTCGCGTTGGATGAGAAACTGGCTTCGGTCAACGCTTACCTGTCTGACATTTCTCCTTATGCTGCTGAGGAACCGACTGCCACCTCTTCGTCCGAGAAGATTTTGTCAGAATTGACTGCCAATAGAAATGAATCTTATGGAGGCTCTTCTGCTGCTTCTGTGACTGGCAATGACATGTCAGAAATCAGAGCAGCCGTTCTCGAGGACAATGTTGAAACGCTTCGTTTGTTGACAATTGGAAGCACCGCCAGTTCTCCACCCGTTGCAGCCTCTTCTGCCGCTCCTCCGCTCAATGGCTCCTCTTTGAGCACTCTTGGCCATTCTGCTCCGTCTGCAGCCATGTATTCCCGTGCTCGTGGAGGACCGTCTGGCCCAGCGTCACAGGCTGCCACCGCTGGCTCGTCCCCACTTGCCACCACCCACAATTCTAGTGCGTCCCTGTTAGTTCCTTCGGTAGTAGGACCTTCAGGAGGATCTTCTGATCATACTGTGCGCGGACTCTTGTATGCCCTGGCTCGATCTGTACCAGCAAAATCCAAAAAGTGCATGCTGTTTGCTATTGAGCATTTAGACTCTATTGAGGATTCATCCGACGTCAACGGTAGGAATGTGTTGCATCGAGTTGTTATCAACCACGGAAGAAATGTTGGCTCGAAGAGCAATTCTACACCCGATCAATTCAGATCGTATATTAGACCTGCCGAGATTCCTAGGGATACTCAGACCCATCGCGAAATTGGTCCTGACGGTGGTGAGCTTCATGAGAATCCGTCTTCCAGCAAACAGGAGGAAGAAAATATTTTTGAGTTTCTGCTGACGTCTTTGAAGCCGTCGCAGCGCAGCTCTCTCCTTTCTCGCGATGATCATGGTCGCACGCCTCTCCACTATTCTGCGCAATATGGACTCCGTTCAATGACCCGTTGCATTGTGAAGTATTTGACTGAGTGGGGCTTGGTTCCAAAATCGACCCCACTCGATGGATATTTGTGGCACGACAATGAAGGTTATTCTCCTATACACTTGGCGATTACGGGAAACCATCCTCGCACTACGAGAGCTATTCTCGATGTGTTTCCTTCAATCAATGATGATTCTGGATTGCTAATTATGGCTGCTCGTTTGGGGTCAGTTGCTCTTATTCAAGTTCTCCTTGAAGTTGGCAAACTTGATATCAACTATCGCGATGAAAAAACGTTGGAGACTGCGCTCTATATTACAGCACATCTCAATAGTCTTGAAGCTGTCAACTACCTCATTACTAAAGGGGCTGACCTCGATATTGGTGAAGGTGTTTACGGCTGGACCCCAGTTATGATTGCTGCCGTTGATGGAGATATGGAAGTTGTTGAAGCACTCATCAAGGGTGGATGCGATGTTGAAAAGGAGGACTTTTCTGGTTGGAATGCGAAGGAGCATGCGTGTTTGAGAGGGCACTTGAATATTTCTGATTACATTGAGAATTACATCAACAGCAAGAAAGCGTCGATTTTTGCGAGTCTTGATGATGCCACAAAATCCAGCGAGAAAATTTCTCCTGTGACATCAGGCAGTAGTGTTGTGAAAGCGCCGATTGACGAGGAGGCGTCCATCAAAACATTTGGCCATAGATACTTGGATGGAACAAAGAGTATGCTGCTTGTCACCTTGGGGTCATCTGACACGAGACGTTCTGCAATGCCTGTACAACTAGACCGCGTGCCATTTTCAAAGGCTCACTCGACGCAGCTTGATACTGCCTTGTCGTTGGTTGTTTCAGCGTCGACGTCCAGTGACGACCCGGTGGTGCTTGATTTACCATTGTCGGAGGGGCAAAACTCGGATCCACTCACCATTTTGTTGGACAGCGACAAGAATGTGAAGTTGTACTTTGACTTGGTGCCCACGTACTCGGCCACGCGCCAGGTATTTGGTCGTGCTGTGGCGCTGCTTCCTAACGAGCTGGCTGCGAGCCCCTTGCACCTGCACTCGCTCAACAACCAAATCACCCTGCCCATTCTTGAGTGTGAAACGCTTGAGGTTTTGGGCACGCTCAAGTTTGAGTTTATGCTTGTGCGGCCCTTCAAGCATCCCAACATGGGCATTCAAAAGTCGTCCACGTACTGGAGGTCGCTCATCACGACGAGGGTTATTGGGCACCGCGGCCTGGGCAAGAACTTCAACACGAAGGGATCCTTGCAGTTGGGCGAGAACACGACGTTGTCCTTCATTCAGGCGGCGAACTTGGGTGCGTCGTATGTGGAGTTTGATGTTCAGCTGACGAAGGACTTTGTGCCCGTTATATATCACGACTTTTTGGTGGCCGAGACCGGCATTGATATTCAGATGCACCAGATGACGCTGGAGCAGTTCAAAGGCACCGGGGAGATGCGCCACCACGGGTCCAAGATTTCGAGTCTGCCGCACAACAACCGCGCGCCGTCGCCTGACGGGCCGAAGGCTCGCGGGCGGTCCAAGTCGCTGTTTGACTCGACGGAGAACGACGACGAGTTTGAGAACATGAGCGACCGGATGCGCTACACGCGCGACTACAAGATCAAGGGGTTCAAGGGCAACTCGCGGGGCATTTCGATTCAGTCGCCGTTTGTGACGCTCGAAGAGGTGTTTCGGACGGTGCCGCAGCACGTGGGGTTCAACATTGAGTGCAAATACCCGATGCTGGACGAGTCTGAGAAGGAGGACATGGACGGGATGGCGATTGAGCTGAACCAGTGGGTGGACACTGTGCTCAAGTTTGTGTACGACAATGCGAAGGGGCGCGACATTATTTTCTCGTCGTTTTCGCCCGACATTTGCATCATGCTGTCGCTGAAGCAGCCGTCGATTCCCGTGCTGTTTCTGACCGAGGGAGGCACGCAGCATATGGCCGACGTGCGGGCGTCGAACCTGCAGGAGGCGATCCGGTTTGCGCGCCGGTGGAACCTGCTGGGCATTGTGTCCGAGTCGACACCGCTGGTGCAGTGCCCGCGGCTGGTGCAGGCGGTGAAGGAGAGCGGACTGGTGTGCGTGACGTACGGCGTCAAGAACAACAACCCGCAGATCTCGCGGATGCAGATGAAGAGCGGCGTGGACGCTGTGATTGTGGACTCGGTGCTGGCGGTGCGCAAGGGCCTGACCGAGGAGGAGGCGAACGAGGCGACGCAGGCCGTGCGCAGCGCGATCGCGGCCGGCGCTGGCGTGCACGGCGAGCCAGCCAGCGTGCCGGCCGCCGGCGTGCTCAAGCAGGCCGCCAAGTAGACGCATGCAGTGCAACTCAATCAGTTACAACTCAATTAGTGCAGTTACAAACAGTTACAACTCAATTCGTGCAGTTACAAACAGTTACAACTCAATTCGTGCAGTTACAATTTCAGTTACAATTCAATTAGTGCAGTTACAATTCAATTCCTATATAGTTACGGGCTAAGAGGCCTCGGCCGCGGCGGGGGCCTCCTCCTTCTTCTTGAGGTCGGCGAGCCGTCTCGCCTCGTTGTGCACGTCTGTCACGTTCTTGACCACGTCGGTGTAGTACGACTTGAGCTTCGAGCCGGTCGGGGACTCGAGCGCCTGGTCAAAGTACTTGAGCAGCTTACTCGACTGCGCCTTGGCGGTGTCGGAGATGGCGTACGCATTGTCAGTGGCGACGGCCTTGTCCTTCACGTGATACTTGCTGTCGAGGTCGGTGAGGAACGACAGAAACTTCTGCGAGTAGCCGTTCTTCTGGTCAAGCGCGAGGCCCTTGGCAATGACCTGGTCGCCCAGCACGTAGCCGTGCGAGAGGTACTCGGCGAGGATGGCGGCCTTGGGCTTGTGCTCCTGCGAAATGTCCTGGTCGGCGCCCGGCGTGTCGGCGGGGGTGTCGGCGTCGGCGTCGGCAATGGTCTTTTCGTCCGCGGAGACCTTGACCTTGGCGCCGCCGAGCTCAGAGTCCGACAGGAGGAGCGCCGTTTTGACGGCCGCGGGCTTCTCAAACGTGACGGTCGCAGAGTGCGCCGATGCGTTGAGGTCGACGCTCTGGACCTTTCCGCAGAAGGAAAAGAACTCGGTGATTTGCTTCTCGGTCGTGGCAGGGGAGAGACCTTCGACAGTGATGGACGGCATGTTGCAAAGTGTGTGTTGGAGACTGCGGTGCAGCTGGCCGGTGATGAGCTTATGTAGGGCTGGGCAGGCTGCACCAGCCCCAGCGGGGCGGGCACCTGGGCGCCGCCGCTGGTGTCAGCCTAGGGGGAAAGTTGGGCAAGCGAGGCGGCCGCGAAGCGCTGGGTTGCTAAATTCCACCAACAATTCGGAGGAACCAGCGGCCGCCAGCTTCCAAAGCGTTCGCCGCAGTGGCGCGGCAGCAACCTCCCTACATCGCGCTCCGCCACAGCAAGCCCGCACGCTACCAGCGCGCGCCCTCTTCGGCAACTGCCGCTGGCCGGCGCACCAGCTTGGTTCCCCCGAATTGTTCCAGCCTGCAGTGGTTGCTCTGCTTCTGCTTTGGGTGCGCCAGAGATGAGCACAGTGCAGCCCCTGTGCTTGCACCCGCGGCTGGCGCTCCAGCGCGATGGCCAGCTCGCCAAAACCACGTGTAATCTGGCAGCAGCGCTCGTCCTCCGCCAGCGCTTCTGCGACACTCGTTGCACCCTATTTTTAGCCAGCTTCTCCAAAATCTTCCGAGCCCTCCTCCCACACGTCGCCTCTCGGCACCTCTTCGCCACCTCGGTTACGTGCGTCGGCTCCTGAGCTTCTTCCGTCAAATTCTATTCCATTCTCGCTGCGCAAGCAATCTGGCGCAGCCGACAGCACCAGGCTCCTGCGCGAATAAGCGGCAAACTGCAAATCATTCGCGCACGCTGGCAATGGCCTGCCACAGCAGCGAGTGCCTTATCCGTATCTCGCAACGCAGAAACGACATCCCTGCACGGCAATTGCCCGTAGTTTTTCCAGTCGATCCCACTCAAAATACCCGTACCCCGTCGCATCCCGGTACTTTTCGTCAAACATTAGCCGCCCTCAGTTGAAACCCGTTGCATTCTGCAATGTCCATAACCCACTCAAGCAAAAAAAATATCCGACTTGCCCCAGACAGGAATCGAACCTGTGATCTTATCATTACAAGTGACACGCCTTACCACTTGGCCACAAGGGCTACGTCGAATTGCCTCAGGCAGGAATCGAACCTGCGATCTTATCATTACTAGTGATACGCCTTACCATTTGGCCACTAAGGCTTATATCTACCGACTAAGATGATTAATTTTTATAGCAAATTTGTTGGGTCTTGTAGGTTATCGCGCAAGTTGAGAGATTTTCACCTTGAAAATACGACATACTGTGATTTATTTGTCAAAAAGTACTAGCATGGCTTTCAAAGCTTAATGACTGGCCGTTTTGGTCGAGTTTCGGGTGAAAAAGGTGCGTTTTTTGGCGTTAATTTTGGGTTTGCCGTTTTGTTTTATTTTAATAAATAGGGAGAAACTAAATCTTTCAAGTATGCTTAGGCTTTTTCACTCTCGACGACTCCCCCGGCGCTTGTCTAGCACCAAAAAGACTTTTTCCACCGGAGTGCTGAACAAGCATGAACTTGCCCATTTGCAAATTGCATCTCATAATCGCCGTCTTGAGTACGAGGTCGGACGGCCCCTGAAGAATATCAAAGTAATCAAGCAAACAATCTATTCTCTCCTGTGAGATAATTCGACACTGACCCTTGTTGCCAGTGGGCCTGGTCTGCAGTTGCCCAATTCCCCACTTGGAACAATCCCATGATGCAAGATCATTAGAGTCATAGGACAACGTGTTGGTGACTAACGAATGCAAAGTCTTTTCACGGTCAAATATCCAGGTGACATCATCCTCGAGAATCAAACACATCATTTTGCCCGACGACTTACACGCTTTCACCACTTCTTTGTACTTGTCTTTGAAGGTCACTTCCTGTGAAGTATATTGCTCATTGCCAGGAGATACCTGCCCAACCAGCGGATTGGACAAGAACTTAACCCGATGGTCCTTAGGCAGCTTGCTCTCTAGTGCTTCACAGGACGTGTCATTAATGAAAATGGCGTTTGGAATATACTTCACAATCTTATGCGAATTTCTCGAACAGTCCATGGTAGTTACATACGTAACAAATCGATCTTCAAAAATACCTTCAGCATCGATATCTGTTAATACCAAGACCCTTAGATGCGATTTGACCATGTATAAAAAGATCACGATAAATGCAAGGTTGCACACAATCAGGATCTTGGTCCAATAGATACGGGTCACGCGCATGTTCAACACTCAAACAGCCAATAGCAACTACAAAAATGAACAGTACCCCGATCTCCCCTACACCCTATCGAGGAATATATTTTCACTAGTCGCGCGCTTAGACGGTGGGGATGGGTACAGGTAACAATCTCTGGTTTTAGGACCATCAAGTGGAACGATTCACGCAGTGGGCAAAAAAAAAAAAAGTCTAAAAATATAAATACAGCCAGCATAGTTTCCGAGTAGTGCAAGTCTTGCGATACTAAACACCCCTCTAGCACTGTCACTGCTCTCTTTTCACATGCTGATCTCGAGTCACTACCGCGTAAAATTCCCTGCAATTAGCCATTATCCGCAAAGAGCGAGCCACGACTCAAACTGGATCGTGTAAGCTACATCTGTAACTTGGCGATTAGTATAAAATTATAGTAACAAGAGACTCTGCATTGAGTCTTTCTCATTTTATTGTAATTAGACGACTCTTCAAATCCTCCATCTTCAGAAAAGCTCTGCACTGCACGTGATTGCTTTTTTTTGACACTAATGTACTCCTGTTGAAATATTGATTGAAACTCAATCCTTTCGATTTACGGTACGAGTGTGCTTCTCTCTACAAGTTACATTCTCCACATTCCAAGTCTATTGCCAATTTGCATCCTGAGTATCAGACTTGTGGGTTTGTGTATGAAGCAGGTGAGTTGATAGAGATAGAAGCCTGGTTGTTCAGTATCGTCATGCGCCTAACAGTAGACGTTGTTCTTAATGCTCATTCGAGTCTTAACGCTGTTAGAGACCGTGAACTATCTCTGAGAGGTCTAGGCATTTCCATACTGGAAAATTTACAGGTTACAAAGGATTTGAACGACACAATTGATCTGACAGATAATGAAATTCTTGCCCTGACTGGTATCCCTAAGGGCTTCAAGCGTTTGAAAACATTGCTTTTATCCAATAATTCAATCGCATCGGTAGATTCCCACCTCAGTGAGAGCTGCCCAAATTTAGAAAGTCTAATACTCACCAACAATCGGCTAGAAAATTTAGCAGATTTAGATTTCTTGAGGGGACTAAAACATTTGAAATCGCTTTCTCTATTGAATAATCCTGTTTCTCGAGAAAAGGGCTATCGTAAATATGTCATTTCGTTGATTCCTCATGTGAGATTTATTGATTTTACGCGTGTGAAAGAGTCAGAAAGGCATTCAGCGGACATCAACACCGAAGACCTGCAAAAAGAGACGGCGGATTCTATTGAAGTTGAGTCGTTGGCTGAGTCAAACGAGATTGTCGTTGAGGAAACGACTGCTGAAGTTGAATCCACCGAAGTTAAAGAAGCCAGAAAGCGGCAGTTGAGGAAACTTTTGGCAGAAGCTAAGACTATTGACGAAATTGAACAAATTGAAAGTCAAATTTCATCACTCCAAAAGTAGCATGCATTCCCCTTTACTAGAATATCCTCCTAATTTATCGGTAGTATTTCCGTGACATAATTTATAAAACATTAACTATTTTATTGATCCTGAACTCAATTCCTTATCCACTTCAATGGTACTTTCTTTATAACTAGACAACTCCCTGCTGGTTGTTGGGTTGTCCTCTCCATTCTGTCACGGCAGCCATTTGCGAAATCGAGCTATTGACTCTTCCAAATGCTGAGGCTAGCGTTTTTGGTAGTCTGGGAGAGGCATTCCAATCCACGTCCTGAAATTTGTCTACGCGATCATCCTCGTCTTTGGAATGGCAGAATTGACACTGTAGCTCTCCATTGTCAAGTTTCCACCAATACGGAGATTCATGACGTCCACAGCCGCAGCGAGTGATATTGATTTTGGAAATCGGGGGCCCGTTCACAACCATACAGTATCTCGTAGATGCTGTTCCTTCTTCACTCTTTTCAAAATCCTTGCTGAATTGGAGCGCATATTTTGCCGGTCCAGAAACACCCAAACCAGGAGACCTTCTATGTGCCTCACAATAGGCCGTGATGAACGGAGTGCCTGTTGAGAATTCCTCGGTTGGCAGCCGAAACATTCGCCTAGCTGTACCAAAACCTCCACCTCTCCATCGACAGCTGTATTCAGGATGGCGTGAACAGACAGCTAATAACTTGATCCGCGTAGAAGGTTCTTTCAGCTGTTCATCCTTACCATTGATGACTTCACCAGCATAGGCGGGGGTCTCAGTAGAGTTGACCAACTCTCCATTTCCAGGGTTTTCACTGGAGTCTTTCTGTTGTTCATCAGCACCCTTTTCAGCAGGTTGTCTATTTTTGTCGGGGGACTTTAGCTGGTCCTCAGTAAATCCAAATAAATATGACCCTGCGCAACCAAGATGAACCTGATCGTCGCAAAACGAGCACTGTCGGATGTATCCAACAGTTTGCTGGCAAATTGAGCAAGGTCTATGCACTGTTTTGGCAAAGGCTTCAGCAGCAGCTCGGATTCCTTCCACTGGTTGCAGTCGTGCTGGGTTACCAAATTTAATTTCCTCAGGACCCCATATAGCACATCTTGCGTGTGCCCACAGTCCGTCATATGTCCGCTTCATGGCGCCATTGATAGAGGAGCCAGTGATACCGCACAGTGTGCAAGTATAGCAGGTAGATACGACGGGATGCTGATCATTGCAGCAAACATCACAGAACCAATGCTTGACGGGTTCGTCGGAAACTCCATAACACGGTGGATGGACTTTTGTACCACACTGATAACATGACAACAACAGAGAGCCACTATTGGTATTACACACGTCACACCTGGGCTCAGTTGGAGTCAGAGGTGCATCTTCAGAAAGGGCACGATTGTCAATGCTCTCGACTTTAACTGCCGCCTTTCTTCCCCTCCTCCCGGCTGTCGTCGACTCCTTCGGCGGCGGAGTAGCACTTGAGCTCTCGCGACTCGTAGAGTTTTTGGTGGAGGCACTTCTACGTTTCGAACTAGAGCTCTTTGCAGCTGTTTTAGTTGGAGTAGACAGTGGGGTTGGAGACTTTTCTGGCGAGTCATCACGAGCGTTTTTGGGCCGTTTTTCAGCTTTGCTGAAAATAGCGTCTCTTTCTGCCAAAATTGCAGTGGCGTCAGCAATGAGTTCTTCGTCAACCCTACGACGCTGCGAACCCCTAACATTAGCCTTCTTCAAAACCTCTTCGGGGTCTTCCCATTGCACAGCATATCGTCGCCACAAGAGAGCACACCTTATGCATAGTGAAGGGACACTAGATAGCTCGCCAGCACCACCTGGAGCCTTCTTCCACACTCTAGATTTTTGAGTTTTGCAAAACTTGCAAACCAGCTGCACCTTTCTTTTCGCAATTTTGTTATTGTCGTACGCTGACTCGTCTCCGACATCGACGATTTTCTCCGCGATACCACTGGCGTCTTTCGCCATGCGTCTGTTTTTCGGCCTTCCCTCGTAGTTATCCCATATAGCGTGGCCGTTCGGCGTCTTCTTCCATAGGTAATAATACCGGACCACCTCCCATGGCTTATGCTTTTTGGATTTGGATCCCATGTGCTGGTACACCGGCCAAAGCTCGCTGCCGTACAGTTTGACTCCCTCTTCGAAGCGCTTCTTTTCTTCGGAGTTGAACGTTGGTTCTTTGAGGGTTTTGCGGGTGAGAGTTTTGAGCTGTTCAAGGGTGGGTTCCACTTGATAGCCATTCGACATGAACTCGTACAGACAGGCGTCGTAAAAGTTTGGTGTATCAGGGCGAATGTTGAGGTTTGAGGCGATGGGCTTTACCTGGTCCAAGAACGCGTCAATGTCGACGTTGGCCTCAGGAGGGGGGTTTTTCCACATGAGGGTGGCTGTGGAGTCGTCTACTCCGCGTTCCACATAGCCAGCGGGCCGTTCCTGGATCCAGGGCCGAAGAGGGTCGGGGCCGGTTGGCGTATCGGGGTTTGTTTCTGCAGTGGCATTGGTTTTTCGCTTTTTTTGTTTGCGTTTATCTGTGACTGGGGGGTTGTAGTAGACGACGGGGTGCGAATACCAGTCAGGAATAACTGCCTGGTGCTTGCTTCCGAGCCGCGAAACGACGCGGGGATGAATGCGATCGTCAGCGTCGAGGGCATCTTCGAGCTTCGCGTGCATGCCGAGATAGCGAAAGGGCCATAGTTGGAACTGGTGCTGTTGGAGCGCTGTGAGAGGGGCGTGATTTTTGAATGCGAGCTCCAGCTTCTGGTACTTTGTGAGGGCGCCTTCTGGCGGAGGGGAGTCTGCGGGCAGGTCGGCGGAGCTGGAGGCCGTTGTGCTGGACGGCTCGTCTTCGCTGGGCTCCTCGGACGGGGCTTTGGGTTTGCCCGAGCGGAGCTCGGAGCCCTTGGCGAGCTCCATTTTGCGCTCGACCTCGAGGGCGCAGGGCGCGCAGCTCCAGGCGAAGCCGCGGGCCGGCTTTTTTGTCATGGGCGGGTCGACGCAGGCCATGTGGTAGGTCTTTTTGCAGCGGGCGCAGGTGACGGAGTCGGTGGTGGAGCACCACTGCGAGCACTTTTCGCAGCTCTCTGGCGAGGAGCAGAGGTCCTTGCCCATGCCGGCCTCGACGATGATGTACTTGTAGCGCGATCTGATGCCGTTGAAGGCCGCCTTGGGCAGGCTCTGCAGGTTTTCTGTGGGCACCATGTCGAAGAACTTCATAATGTAGCGGTCGTAGTACTTGTCGAACCAGAAGTGGTCCGGGCGTCTGCGCCACTCGTCGAGGTTGTGGATGTGGTCGAGGTGCTCGACGTGGCACCTGCCGCGGAGCGACTGCAGCGGGCACTCGTCGCTGTGCATGGTGACGTAGAGCGTGCGGGTGTCGCGCTGGTGGCGGGAGACGTCCTTGGGGCGGTAGAGCCAGTTGACTCTGACGTTGTAGACGAGCGCGACGGCGTCGGTGTTTTCGGGGGCGGGGTTTTTCTTGACAAACTCCATGATGCGGCCAATGTAGTAGGGCTCGCCCGGGGGTTCGGAGAGGATGTAGACGTGGTCGCCGGGGGCGAGGCGGGCCCTGTTGGCGAGCACGAGCGCGTCTGCCGTCATCTTTGCGCCGTCGAGGTTGACGACGGAGGAGAGCTGCGCGGCCGGCAGCTTTGGCTGCCAGTTGAGCGGGAAGTCTGCGCTGGCGGCGGCGCTCTGGGCGCCCGGCGAGGGTTTTGCGCCGCTTGTTGCAAACGCATCGGCGGGGGTCCTGGCGGTGTCGTCGTTTTTGCGTCGCTTGTGGCCGGAGGAAGGTGCCGGGGCAGGAGCGGCCGCGATGGCGTCCAGCGGGTCCTCGGCGTAGTTTACACGCGAAACGTTGCGTCGCGAGCGCGACGGCTCTTCACCCGTCATTTGCGTCGTGTGTGAATGCCGACCGAGTATGTGGTGGTAACAAGGTTAGTTTCTGATTAGCCACCTATTAGTACGGTGCATGTGCAGTGTGTTGGGCACCACTAGGGTTGACGGTGAGGCCGAAAAAACGGGAAATGGGTCGTGGATTTGTCTGGCTGCGTAGTCTACTTAGTTTACGTATATTTGATTACGTAGATTTGTTTTGCTACTTTTTGTTTGCGTAGATTTGTCTGGCCGGCAGTTGGCTGCTGCTAGGTTTGGCTGTGCATTTTTTGCTGGCCGGTTTGCAAAGTGTCACAACGGGCGCCGGCCGTCAATCATGAGAGAATTGTGAGAGTAATTGTGAGAGTAGTTGTCATATATTGATGAGCGGCCGAAGGATGGAACCGTGGTGCTGGCAGGGCCGTGGTGAACCCAGATGCAATGCCGTCAACCTGTAAGCCGTCAACTTGTAAGCCGCAACTTGCAAAACCGTCAACTTGCAAGATTGGGCGCAAGGGGCAATTGAGAATTACTAGTATTATTATTATAAAGCGACAATGTCAGCGGGCTTGCGATGAGTCTACACGGTAGTGAAACAGGTTCTATGGTGCGAGGAGTGCGTTGGCCGCTGGGTTTTTGGCTGGGCGGTGGCCGGCCGCGCAGCGGGGGCCTGGTGGAGCGGTGAATGAGGGATGGGGAGCGTGGGCGGCGGCTAGCCGCAGCAGAAGGAGCCGAGCTTGCCCCAGAAGCCCTTTTGCGCTGGCTCGGGGTCGTCCTGCTGGCCGTGGAAGCCGTTCTGCTGCTGCTGCTGCCACTGGCGCGCGCTGGCGCCGGCGGCGTACGGGGGCTGCTGGATCTGGTACGACGGCTGGGAGTAGGCCTGGGACGGGCGCTGGCCCTGGGACGGGCGCTGGGAGGCCGGGGGCAGCGCAACGTTGGAGCCGGCGGGCTGGGCCGCGGGCGGGGCGAGCTGCTGCTGCGACTTGCGGACCTGGCGGTTTTTGGAGGTGTGGCGGATGAGCGCGGCGTTGGGCGCGGAGGGCTGGCCGCCGAGAAGGCCCGTGCCGTTCTGGCCGGCGGACATGTGGGCCTGGCCCTGCGCGCCAGAGCCCTGCGCGGGCTGGCGCCTGTCGTGGCCGGGGGGGTACGGGTGGCCGTAGCCATGCAGGTTTGGCTTCTTGTTGTTGACCGAGTCCCAGCCCTTGCCGCCGTTGAGCTTCATCCAGTCGTACTCGCCGTCCTCGACCTCGCCCTTCTGCGCGAGCGCCTCGGTGAAGAGCCCGCGCAGGTAGTCGTAGTCGGGCGGCTCGTCAAAGTCCATGTTGCGCACGTACGCGAGGTAGCGCTCGAGCTGGATCGGGAAGCCCTCGCAGAGCTCCTTGATGGACGTTGTCTGCTTCTTTTCGCCAATCTTTTCGTACTTTTGCTTGTTGGTCGCGGCCTTGAGCCCCTGCCACGGCAGCCCGCCGCGCAGAAAGTACATAAAGACGTGCCCGAGCGCCTCGAGGTCGTCGCGGCGGCTCTGCTCGCGGCCGAGGTGCGTGTTGATCGACATGTACCGCGCGGTGCCCGAGAGCGACTTGCGCTCGCGGTACGGAATGTGCTGTTTTGTCTTGGGGTCGCGGTACTGCTTCGCCATGCCAAAGTCCACGACGTAGATGAGGTTCGCCGTCTTGGTGCCGGGCCGCCCAATGAGAAAGTTGTCCGGCTTGATGTCGCGGTAGATGAGGTTCTTTTCGTGGATCGTCTGCACGCGCGAGAGCATCTGCTTCGCCACCATGACGACCGTCTTGAGCGAGAAGTGGCGGCCGCACCAGTCAAACAGGTCCTCGAGCGACGGGCCGAGCAGGTCAATCACCAAAATGTTGTGCAGGCCCTCCTGGCCAAAGTAGTAGACGTTGGCAATGCCGACGCAGCCGTTGAGAATCTTGTACGTGCGGTACTCGTCGCGCAGCTGCGGCGCGTCCGACTTGCGCGGCTCAAACTTGATGGCCACCTGCTGGTTGTTGAGCAGGTTCGTGCCCTCAAAGATGACTCCAAACGAGCCCTCGCCAATCTTCTTGCCCACGCGGTAGTGGACGCCCACAACGTTGGACGACTGGACGTGTTGCGACATGCTGAATAGCTAATAAACACCTCAGTACCAAGACCAGGCTGTGAAAGAGTAATAGCCTTGGTAAATAAAGTGGAGGGTAGAAGGTTGGAAACGGTTTTTTCGGGGGGCTGTGTGTGGGCTGCCAAAAGGTGGGCAACGTATTTGGATTCCTCCCATATGCGTGCCTGAAAGGATTGTCGAGGGGCTGGCAGGTGGTTGGGAGGGCGGCCTGGCCCAAGAAACAGCTAGCAAACAGCTCAAACGGCTCAAGAAAGGCTTGGGAAACAGCGCAAGAAAGGAAACAGCCCAAGAAAGGCTTGGGAAACAGCTCGAAACGCTTGAGAAACAGCTCAGGGCCAGCGTGGACCACCCGGCCCGCCGCAAGCAAGGCCGATCGCAGTCGCAACCAGGGCCGGTCGCACAGTCGCAGTCGCAAGCCAGGCTGCTCGTTGCAACAGTCGCACAGTCGCAGTCGCAAACGGCAGTGCACTGCACCGCATCAGCACCGCAGCGCCGCTCGCTCCTCCCTCGCTCCTCCCACGCTCCTCGCCCACGCTCGCACACGCTCGCAAGCGCTCCTGCCTCACGGCTTATTTTTAGTTGCTACAGGTGGCCTGTCCATCACCACCACCGCCTCAGCAAACCACCGCACCACCGCTCGCAAGCCTTGGCCCCGGCCGCACAGCGCTCGAGCCGAGCTACCCACCAGGCCGCGCTCGCGCCGCCAGTCGCTCTGGCAGCCGGCCTGCTCGCCGCGCAAGCGCTCTTATCGTCGCCGGCGCTGCGCAACCTCCCCCACCGTCGGGCCCCATCCGGCCACACACCCACACCCCCCGCCGGCTGCCAAACCTTGTAGCGATCTCTGCCCCCCGGCTCCAGTACGCAATGGCGTTCGGCCGCTCGAGATCCCAACAGGCTCACCACCGTCGCGATCGTGCCCTGGCCGCCGGCGACCGCCGGCGCTCGCAAAACTGATTACTGATTAATTCATTACTTCCCACACGCTAGACTAAAAATACAATACTTGTAGCTAAATCAAAAACTTCGTGACTCATTATCGCTTTTGTCGGCACGCTACAGAACCAGCTGGAGTGCAACACCCGCAGCCGCCAGCACAAACGAGCCCTGGACAGCAGCAGCGCCGCCCTTCGACGTCGAGGTCGACGACACAGCGCTGGTCGCCGCTTCAGTCGTCGCCGCCGCCGACGTCGTCACGGGCACAGCGCTCGACGAGCTCGAGTGCACAGACGTGCTCGTAATGTTGAAGTTGGTCGACGTGCGCACAGACGTGCTGTTGTGGAACGTGCTCGTGTGCGCAACGGTCGAGTTGCTCGTCGAGTTGTGCTTGGGAGACACCACAGGCGAGCTCCACTTGCTCGACGACGACGGCGCGGAAGAAGAGTACTTGGACGAGCTTTTGACCACCGACGAAGAGTACTTGGACGAGGAGGGCACCACCGACGAGTACGACGAAGAGTACTTGGACGAGGAGGGCACAGACGACGACGAGATCTGGCCGGACAGGGCAACGGCCAAGATGCCCTGCGCGGGCAGACTGGCAGACGCGATGGCACTGCTGGTGGCCAGCGCCTCGGTCGACGTCTCGGTCGACAGAGCACCGGTGCCAATGGTCACAACCTTCACAACCGTGATGTAGGTTGTCGTGGTGGGCGAGGCCGACGCCAGGGCACACAGCAAGGACAGGGCAGAGGCAGACAGAGCGGTGAGCTTCATGGCTGCAAAACGAGTCGGGGTATAGGAAAAGGTCAGAGAAGGTCCCCTTGGTTGGGCAGCTGGTGGGTAATGAACGACAAAGGGTGAGAGGACAACTGGTGAAAAAGGAGCGGAGCGCGCAGGGGGGAGCCGGTTGCTTATAAAGAGGCGCCTTGTGAAAAAACCAGACTCAAAACATCACGACAAACGTTCCACGTCTAATTGGCACGGAGAAAAAGCAACGTTTAGACCTTTTTAGGGTTTTATGCACAGTGCCTGATTGAGCCTGGACCAGACGCTATTCGGTCAGGGGTATCTGGCCGGCCGCTGGCAAGCGTTTGAGTGGGCCAGTCGCACTCTCTTGCCACTACTCAGGCCATTGCTCGTGCCATTGCTCATATCATTGCTCTCGCAGCGCTGTCGGCCTGCTCTCTGCTCGCTCCCAGCATACTCCGCACGCGTCCAAAGACCATTGGAATGTAGAGGTTTGATCGGTTTTCCCAAACAGGCAGGCATGGGTCCCGGACAGGCAACCGGGCGAGCCAAATTCGACACTGGGGTCCTGCACTACGCTGTAAACAGCAGTAGTTAAATAAAAGACCAGATCCACGACCTGCACTGCGGGCCATTGGGCAAAGCCGTTGGCAGACACCGAGCCAGAAAGAGCACTCGCCAAACAAGCAAAAGGTTAATTTCGCCAGCGTGCGTTGCTCGGCCGCCACCGCTCTAGGGCGCGCTTGACGCCAGCCGAAACTTGTTCTTAGCTCTGGTGGATCGTGGGTGGATCCCCCTGATGTGGCTCCACTTGCTTGAGACAAGATTCGAGACAGACCGATAGGCCCCTTGGGAGCTGCCAAACTGGAAGGCAGCCGACAGGCCATTGAGCAGCCGCGCCATGCTTGCACTGCTCTGTAATGCGGTGGCTTCGTGGCCAGGTTCCCGGTGGCTCGCCAGCGTTGCAGCTGCACAGATACGGTCACATGGTCCCACGACCAACAGCGCTCGTGGAATTCGGACGTGTTCTACTGCACATAATCGTGACGCTGGTGGAGATGCTGTCGCAAGTGTGTCGCGGAGCTGGTGAGCTGCCTGGCCGGTGCTGGCAGGTGCTGGCAGGTGCCTGCTTCGCGAGACGGCCGCTATGTTCTCTGCGTCGTGCGTCGTACGTCTGCGACTGACAGTAATTTCAGAGCCTTGTCTCATTTTTCTGTTTGTCCGATATGCACCGCCGTTATCACCACTGTATGCCAGCTAATTACGCCTCGCACACTTGGGTTCGGTACCAACTGACTCGGGACCACAACAGAAACAGCCAGCTGCCATCGAAACAACAGAAAAACACCAAACGGCCCCAATCGTTGTGAAACGAGGTCTGTGAATAACTTGCTGGACGAAACTGGCCAGGATCGAGCGGTATGGTCACCCCAGCGTGAAGCCAACGGAGCGAACCCACGGGGAACCCACTGGGAACCCACTGGGAACCCACTGGGAACCCACTGGGAACCGCTGGGATCCCACTGGCACGGCGAGCAGACTCGAAAGGAGCCAGCGCTGCTTTTCGTGCTCGATATCTGCGCCGCCAGTCATGTGACAAACGCTCTGCGCCCCGCTGCCGAACTCCGGCGAGCAAACAGCCATCTCCCCCAGCCAGCGACCCGCTGCGAAGCAGCCGGCATGTCGCGCACAGTGCCGGATGGGCGCTGCACGGAGAGAGCGGCAGAGAGCGGCAGCGACGGGCTGGCCGTGAGACAGCGGCGCAGACATTGAGCACGAAAGCACCGCGAGCACGAAAAACAGCGCGAGCACGAAAATCGGCGCCGGCGCGCTGACACCCCGCAGCTGTCGCCAGCTGAAATCCCGCAGCCGCTCCATCGCACGTTGCGTTGGGCCCATCCGCATTTTTTTCGCCTCGACCAATCATCTCTGGGATATTCGTGGCACAGCCGCACCATCCCGGTTCATACACACTGATTGCTGGGCCGGCGCAGAGGTAGCCTTCTTACTAACATCCACATTACTAGCCGTCACCATGATCCGAAGTCTTGGTAGATCCACAGCTGCCCGCAGCAGTCTGAAAAGCCTGAAACACAATGCCACCGCGTCCGCCAGAACCCTCACCTGCCTTGCCGGCGCCACGGCCAGACCGTCGCTCGCCAGCGCCCTTCGCTCGCCAGCCATGAAGCGCTTCTACGCAGAAGTTGTAAAGGTCCCCGAAATGGCCGAGTCCATCACTGAGGGTACCCTCGCCGCTTTCCTCAAGGAGGTCGGCGACCACGTCGAGCAGGACGAGGAGGTTGCAACAATCGAGACCGACAAGATTGACGTCTCGGTCAATGCGCCGTACGCCGGCACCATCACCGAGCTCCTTGCCGCCCCAGAGGACACCGTCGAGGTCGGCCAGCCGCTCTTCAAGATTGAGAAGGGCGAGGGCGGCGCCAAGCCCGCGGAACCAAAGCAAGAGGCCAAGGAGCCGGCCAAGGAGGAGCCCAAGGAGCAGCCCAAGGAAGAGACCCCAGCGCCTGCTCCAAAGAAGGAGGAGCCGGCCCCCAAGAAGGAGGAGCCCAAGAAGGAGGCACCAAAGAAGCCGGCTCCAAAGAAGGAGGCACCCAAGGAGGAGCCCAAGGCTGCAGCCGGCCCCCGCTCCGAGAGCCGCGTCAAAATGAACCGCATGCGCTTGAGAATCGCCGAGCGCCTCAAGGAGTCGCAAAACACCGCGGCCACGCTCACGACCTTCAACGAGGTCGACATGTCGGCGCTCTTTGAGATGCGCAAGCTCTACAAGGACGAGCTGCTCAAGAAGACCGGCACCAAGCTCGGCTTTATGGGCGCGTTCTCCAAGGCCTGCACGCTCGCCATGAAGGACATCCCAACCGTCAACGCCGCCATCGAGGGCCCCAACGGCGGCGACACCATTGTCTACCGCGACTACGTCGACATCTCCGTCGCCGTCGCCACGCCCAAGGGCCTCGTCACCCCGGTCCTCCGCGACGTTGAGAAGCTCTCCGTCATGGAGATCGAGGCCGGCATCCATGACCTCGGCGTCAAGGCGCGCGACGGCAAGCTCACCCTCGAGGACATGGCCGGCGGCACCTTCACCATCTCCAACGGCGGCGTCTTTGGCTCGCTCATGGGCACCCCCATCATCAACATGCCACAGACCGCCGTGCTCGGCCTGCACGGCGTCAAGGAGCGCGCCGTCGTCGTCAACGGCCAGGTCGTCGCCCGCCCCATGATGTACCTCGCCCTCTCGTACGACCACCGTCTGCTCGACGGCAGAGAGGCTGTCACATTCCTCAAGACGGTCAAGGAGCTCATCGAAGACCCAAAGAAGATGCTCTTGATGTGAGTGGGTTTATATGCATGCCTGCCGAGTAACCCGGCCCGCGATAGCGGACAACATTTACTTGTATATAATAATCTATTCATTGAGACTAGGCCCGTTTTGTAAACTAGCTTTTATGAACCAGCTTTTGTAACCCCGTTTTGTGAACCACCTTTTGTAAACCCGTTTCGTAAACCAGCTTTATAAACCAGCGTTTGTAAACCAGCTTTTGTAAACCAGCTCGACGTTTGTAAATGCGACTTGTATTCTATGATATAAATAAAGCTACCTACAATTAAGCCCACTTTCCAAGCAAAGCCATGAGGCCACAGCCAAGAGCAGTGCAGCCAACCATAAAGTTGAGTCTCGCCAGCGACTTTGTGCGCTTGGCGTTGAAAATAAAGTCTCGGGCAATCAACTCCACCAACGACGTGTAGATGAGAATGCCGGCAGAAATGGCATCCAAAACACCAGAAACAATGTTCGCAGTAAAAGAGTTGGCGTCATATGCAGTGCGCACACCAAGGCCAATGGCAATGGAGATGGGAGTCGTCAAACCGTAGGCAATGCAAAGGGCATATGGCCACCACCTCTTGCTCGCGGGGAACGGAATGGCAGACAGACGTGCACCAATACCAAGACCCTCAAAAGACTGGTGAAAGACAAGCACGGCATAAAGCGAGCCAAACTCATCACCGGTCGAGCCCAGGTTCAGACCAATCATGACCGAGTGGAACAGAACGCCAAACTCAAGAATCAAAAATGCAGCAAACTGCTCTCTAAACTGACTCTCAATGGATCGGGAGCTAACAGTCTCGCCGTCTGTGCTGATCTCGTCGCCGAGTTTACCTTTGGTAATGGAGTTATCGGCGGCACTCTGGTCGTGCTGACAGTCGTTGTGCACCTGAGAATCAGCCATGTCCCTGCCATCAGTAATCAGCTCCTCAACGTTGGGCTCCTCAGCAATCGTAGAGCCATATCGCTTCTCGACATAGAAAGACGAGTAGAGATCCAAAAGGAAAATGAGAAAGACAGTCACCAGCATAATGGCAGGGCACCAGGAGTAGTCGGCCCAGTGTCCAGTACGGCCAACACAGGTGGTACCGCCGATTTCGCCGTAGGCTGGATCAATCAAGTGGATAAAAGCAGTAGCAAGAATAACACCAGTACCAAAGTAACGGGCAATCAAGTACACCCAGAGAGGAATCTTAAACTTTGGGTTGCGGGCAGAAATGACCGGGAAAAGGGTGCAAAAGGATGAAGTGAAGAGAATCACAAAGATGGAAGAAATACGAGCACCCAAACTTCCGCTGTACTCGTTTCCACCAAAGTAAACGCCGTCGATAACACAGACCTTCCAGGCATCGGAGACCACGTCCGAACCAACAGTAATGTTGTCGGGATCATAAGCTTGCCACCAAGGAGTACTCATTATTGTAAAATTAGATAAAAGTCAAAAAAAAACACACAAACGAATGTTAGTTGAATTAATACCAAGAAACCAAGGTACTGTCAGTGAGAGGAAAGCTGGAGACTTGATGGTGGTTCAAACGAACGACTGTATCCCTTTATAATAAATAAAATACCTTCAAGGTATCCAAAAATCTTTTGACCGATGGTTATATCACACATTAGGATCCTGCCTGCCTTTTATTCGATAACCTCCAAGGTGGTTGACTGACATTGTGCATAATTCGATGCATCCATCCCGAACGGTGCGAAAGAAAAAATTATCGGAAAATACCTTTTGGCGGTCATCACGGATGACAAGGAACAAGGTGAAACACCACTGTTACAGGGCATTGGAAAGACAACCAGAGCAATGAGAAGGCCAACTTCTCCCAAGAAATGCACCTGACTGATAGCGCCGTCGTTGACCTCGGTATGCGCACTATTATTCTCGTGTACGGCCATGTGCTCATCACGTTTCTGCACGGCTATTTCCACCAGCCTAAGAGAACCTTGTCGGACACCTTGGCGGTCACTCCTGTGCCAAGTTTGGGTCAATTGAGTGACGATGAGAGGGAGAACGTTTAATTTCAAAAAAAAAGTATACATGGATTGTGAGCCATCCAACGTCCGTGCAATGCCCGCCTACATACGACCCTGAAAGTTTTTTTTTGCATTCGTCGGCTTTGGTGCTCAGCTCAGTTCACCACCGTCTGCCTTTACAAAAAGCCGCCTGTGGTGAAATCCCAGACAGGGTCTTCTCTCCATGATGGCATCGGAAACTGCCAGCGAACCAGCCAGGCACTTGGCAAAGTAAAAAATTTCTTAGACTTGGCTTGCACTGGGTGCAGATTTCTCCACGTCAACGGCCGGCCAAGCAAACTCTATACTGCCATTTGAACTATGACCCGACAGAGCACATGTGCGACCTTGGCACGTGATTGACAAAAAAGATTAGGTCTCGATTTGCAGACCCTGTGCATCGACGGCAATTCTATCGCCCATGGGAAAATATCATGGGACTAGCAGAGTATTTGGCCAAGAACTACCTGTCTGAGGATAAGCCCGACGGAAAGAAGAGGAAGGGACATGGTGCTGACTCTCGGTCGTCTGGCAAGGTTGCCAAAACGAGCAAAAATATTAAAAAAAGCAGGGAGTCCAAGGAGTCTGCCGGCTCCTCTGCTGCAACTAAGGCACCAGCGACAGCTTCAGAGACAATCTACAGAGATGCGTCCGGTCGCAAAATCGACCTGTCGGTGGCAACTTCTCAAGAGGAAGAGCGCCAGCAGCGAATTGCTGAAGAAAATCGGTTGGCCCGACAGAAGCTCAACGAGGGGTCTCTGCAGCAATCGGAACGGGACAAGCAGGCCTTGAAGCTGGCTCTGATGAAATCTCAGCCCCTAAATACGCATGCTGATGACGCTGGCTTGAATCAGGAATATAAGGAAAAAGAGCTGTTTGAAGATCCAGCGGCCATGTTCCTCTCAAAGAAAAAGAAAAAGAAGACCAACGACGACTCCACCAAGCTACCCACATATCGAGGTCTCTACCCTACGAACCGTTTTGGTATTGCTCCCGGTGTGCTTTGGGACGGAGTTGACCGTTCAAATGGATTTGAACAACGTTGGATAACAAGGCAGTCCGAGTAGCGACACGGCTTGTAGCAAACCCCTATAATATAATTAATTATTTATTCTCTACACAATTGGTGCGTGTGGCTCCATCCTGAGTCCTACTTTTTAAGATTCAAAGCTGCAAGAATCTCTCGCGCTGCCTCAGGGTCATCCTTAGAAGGGTGAGGGACAGGTGGAAACTGGGGTGGTGGTGGATATGGCATTTGTCCAGGGTGTGGAGGCAACGAGCCCGGATGGAACTGCGCTCCAGGCGGCACAGGAGGTCCCGGAACGAACGGCGCCGGTGGTGGTGGATTCATGTAAGTACCATACACAGCTCCCAGAGCATTCTTTTTGGAGCGACTAGATCCCTTGCCCTTCAAATTGCTAAGAGCAGCTTTGGATTGCTTCTCAGCTTCTGCAGGTGAGGGTTCAGATGCTTTTAAAGCAGCCATCAGATCCATTCCGGAAAGCTCTTTAGCTGGAGCGGATGTCGATGGGGTGCTTGTTCCAGACGACTTGGTTTTGGCAGACTTCACCGATTCGGACTTGGGAGGGGCCTTTGATACAGGTTTCGAGCCAGTTTTCGGAGTATTCCCATTCTGACCATTTTGACCATTCTGAATTTTCGTTTTACCCTTCAATGCAGCAGTGCTGTCTGCTGCTTTTTTCTCTTTTTTCACAATTTGTGCATCTGCACTGGGCTGTTTAGCCTTCAAATCAGGCTTCTTGGCCCAGGCGGAAGTGGTTGGAGCGCCAGTTGACGCCGGCTTCTTTTTGGCAGGCGCATTCTTGGACGTCGCTGCCGATTTACCATTATGGCATACCAGCTGTTTGGAAGATAAATTCAAAACAGAACCAGTATCTATAGTCAATCCACGCTTGGTGGAACACCTTCCACCAAGAAGAGTACCCGCATCGAACTCCTTATCAAATAAGACGTCAAGTGTCACTCGATTCTCCAAACTATTGATTGCAACCACAGTGCCCTTGCTAAAAAGCTGAACTTTTCCAGAGTCCAGGGCAGAAACAACTCGATCACCGACTTTGAATCTCTGTGATCTCAGTTGATGGTAGGCATGTTCTGGCGCAAGAAGGGCATTGCGAGGAACATGTTTGTAAACAAGCAACTCGGATTTGTCAGGATTAGAGGAGTTGCTAATGACAAGTTCTTCAATTTTTTTGATTGAAGCAGTGCTCAAGCCTTCACTTTCGAGAGAAATTTTAACAAATCCTTGTTGCTTAGCCCTAATCCAGTTTACAACCTCTTTGATCATTGCGTCAGCAACTTTGGCGTCAGCATTAATCTCGTGAGTAATGTCTGGAATGGCGCTCTGCTTCATGGACTTCTCCAAAACACTTAGTAACTTACCATAGCGACTTTGATACTCCTTCAAAAGCTCGATAGCCGCTACAGAATAAGACCAACCCTTCTCATTTCTTCTCGTCATTCCCAGAACTTTTAATTTTTTGCCTTCAAACTTCAAGTCTAAACCAACATTGTACTTCTTCTGTCCTACTGTCACCATCAATCCACTGGTTATCTTTGACAATAGAAGAGGATGGATTCGCAAGCGCTTCGAAACTTCAAACGAAGGAAAATAAGTTAAAAGCTTGGACTCAACATTGGCAACTTTGACTCCGAATTGAGGATCTGGCTGTTGAGATTTGCTCAACTTGACATCGACAGAGTCGTCGTTACAATGTGTTACCGTGACTTCAGTTCCAAAAGCAGACGGTCCAAGGTAAATGGCCTTCAAACCCACTGGGAATTCATCTGAAATAGCAAGAGGGGCACGCTCTTTGAATCGTTCATCTTCGTTAACCACCGACTCAACCAATGTCTGAAGTGGAAATTCACGGATTGGCGTCTCTTGTTGATTTTCACCAAAGTCTTTCACTAATGAGCCATCTTGAGCCTTCACAAGTCCTTTGATTACCTTGACTTGAATAAGTAGATCAATTGCACCAGTATCAACACCCTTGTGCTTATAACCGTTCATGATACGGCCAATTTTGCCACCCCACTGTTGAAATGTCTTTTCATCTACAGGCTGTCCAGAGACATGTCCATGTGCAGAGGCAGTGTAATTCATCGATCCATCACAGATAGATACCACCTTTGCCTCCTGTAGATAAGGCCAATTTACAAAAACTTGAGTGCCAATCAGCTTGGAAGCAATCTCGTTCACACTTTGATCCTTGAAAGAATTTTCAAGATGGATTATGACAGAATCGGACCTTGACTCAAATTGGAATACCTTGACACCTGCCATTTCAATAGTGTAGGTATAGGGAAGAGTATTCAAGGACGGGAAGCCTGCCAACGCATTTACACCGACCTTAGTGTTCTTTAAAAGCCCAAATACCGGCGTCAAACCCAATGCTGCAAGATCATTCACCGGCCGAAGAGGAACTTCTTTGCAATGAGTATGGGGGATGTCCAAAAACCTGCCGGGAAGAGAAGATTTGTAAACAAAATCAAGTTGGGGGTTGAATACAAACTGAATGTTGGCTCCAAATGAGTTTCGTTCTTTTTCTTCCGGAGTCAACTTGGGTAACTGTGTCGTCATTGCTTCCAGTAAACGTTTCTCGTCAACAAAAGGAATTTTTACTACAGCTTCCCAGTCATTTTTCTTTCCATTTTTATCAAGCTCAAAGTGACGAGGATAGAAATCAATAATTGGTGAATGTTCATCAATCATTAGACTCTGAAGAGGCACGGGAACAAGCTGGCGGGAACGATCTGGTAATACTCCCATGAGCTGCTCAAACGGCTTAAATGGTTTACCCATTGTGAATTTGAATTCATGTTGAAGTCCCTTAGCGATATCGGAAATGCGTGGTGCGTAATGGTAACGATAATACCAGCCCCAAGATTGGACTCCACGATAGTAATAGTAAAGGACCCATTGTAGACCTTCTAAATAGTTGTTTGCAACGTCACGAACCAATTCCTCGCTGTAATACCCAAACTTTTCCTTGTAGTACTTTTCCTTCCAAAGTTCAAATTTGGAATTGTATGTCTTCTCCTTTTTAGCCACCAACTTAGAGTCAACAACGGGCAATGATTCATAAGCACGGAGAACTCCGTGCAGCTGTGAGAGCCTTTCATCTTCTTGCTCTTCTGTTTCATCTGGCAAAAATCCGTCAGAGTCAGCAACCAATGTATACTCGTTTGATTCACTGTCTTCATTCTTGACCACTCTAGTGGACGTTCGCTGGGCCAGGTTTTGCATAAAGTTTAGCTCCGCTTTGTTGAGCTTTCCGATGGGAAACACATCTGAGGAGCCACCTTCGTTGTTCACAGACAAGATGTACTTTTTAGCCTTTTTGAAAAGCGAGTGCTGTTTAGGTGTCAAGGTCAAAGTTGAATCAACATCAACTTTATTCTCCAAGGACACCTCTCCAAGATCCTCGTTGACCCATTGGACGTCAATGGCATTGTCTTCAAATTTCTTGAGTTCAAATTTTCCCATTTCATCAAGAAATACAGCCAGACGCTCAAAGTTGATTGTTCCGTTTTCAGTTAAATAGCCATCCACTTTCGTGAGCGCTGTCTTGTAGGCTTTGTAAACAAGAGGGAGAGCATCGTCATTGATGTGTAGTGAGGGTAGCTCGGGCAGGAAATCGTTACCAACAAAATAGTTGACCAAAATGAAATCGTCGAGAACCCTCTCAAAATCATATTCAAAATCTATCAAGTCGGCCATGTCTCTGAACTCCATTTCAAGATACTCGCGGACAAGCGAGAGGTGCATGAGGAAAAAGGGCTGGTCTACCAGCTCCTTGTTCGCGGACTTGCGGCCAAAAGTAACCTCTTCACGGAGCAAGGAAAAATGGGGCTCATGGGATAGCAAGCCCAGTTGAATCAAGTCCGCATCCAAGCCGTATAGACAATGTCTGACATTGGCATCGTACCCCGGAGTCGAGCGAATAAATCTAATATGCTCCATAATCTTGTGTTCTCCTTCGCCAGGCACCTCGTGGCCAGAAAGAATGATCTGAATGTTCTGCCAGGCCGAGTCCTCAGACACCTTGCGATTGATAAAGTACAGCAACTGCTTTGTCAACTGGGCCATAAAGTCTGTTCCGGGGGTGATGGCGTTGGAGTCGAAGGGGTCCGAGGCCGGCAACTCGACGCCGTCCTCGAGAGCCTTTTTGCGCGCATTCTCAGCATCCAGCGCAGTTCTAAATCTTCGGGAACGCTGTTGGTTCATCTTTGCTCTGGGCGCTACGCCATCGATAGCCATGTAAAACAACTTCTTTGGGCGGATCAGAAAAAACAAGTGCTCAATGTAATTGAAAATGGCAACGTACATGTCTTCTTCGGTAAGCCTGTGGGTTACGTCTGCATCCTTGTGCGTACAGTTATGGAGGATAGAGTTCATATCCAAGTAAAGATTGTCAAACTCCGGGGTCGGCTGCTCGCCAACCAGCTGCGAGATCATTGGCCATCTCTCTGAGATGTACCGAAAGTATTTTGGAATTCCCATTTTGTAAAACCGGGCAAGGAAGAGTTGTAGGAGGGAGAGTGTCGCGAAGCCTAGGCGTGGAGGAGCGAGGCAAATTCATCGTTTGGGTCTGACGGTTTCGGGCCAGATTGTGTTACAATCTGTGTTACAGGGCTACCAGAAAAATACCACGAGACCAGCAAGCAAAAAAGAATCTGAATGACGAACGACAGAAACAGAGCACCGTATCCCAAGCAGCAGGCTTTTTGCTTCCAGCTGCCGGAGACCTGAGCGCCGTTCCGCTCGAGAGCTCGCCTGGCACGCGGTGCCAACATCTGGCACAGCCGTACAACAGATCTCAAAAAAACAAGTGCCCGCATGAAAAATCGCTTCCTTTCCCCAAAAGTCGGTTACAAGACGCATTTCGTGCCCAGCTACTGCGTTGCGACCGTTTAACTGATATTGTGGATGTTTTCAAAGCCTGGGAATAGCGGAGGATTTGGTTCCGGATCGACATTTGGCTCGTCGTTTGGCAACAACAACAACGCCAACAACAACAACACGGGATTTGGTGCTGCAAGCAATGCCAATTCCAACTCCACATTTGGCAAACCAGCTGGAGCCTTAGGTGGTGCTTTTGGCGCCAACAACTCGTCGGGTGCCTTTGGGTCCAACAACAATGGAACTTCCAATACTGGCAGTTCCTTATTTGGTAATAATAATACCAACACAATGGGCTTTGGAAACAATAACAACAGCTCTGGTAGTGGAGGATTTGGTGCTCAGAATCCGACTCCAAGCGGAGGGCTCTTTGGTGCGAAACCTGCAACAAGCGGATTCGGATCGGGTGGCGGCTCAACATTTGGATCCACGACGAACGGTGCCAGCGGGTTTGGTGCTAATAACAATACGGGCGGAACGTTTGGTGGCAGCAATAATACCACTGGTGGTTTTGGCAGCAGCAACAACACTGGAGGCTTTGGCAGCAATAACAACACAGCGGGGGGACTATTTGGCGCCAATAGCACAGCAGGAAACAACGCTGGAGCTACCAATAGCTCCGGCGGCCTCTTTGGCGGACAACAGAATTCAGCTTCTACGGGCCTCTTTGGCGCCAATAACAACAACAGCACCGGTACCGCTGCAACTGGTGGTCTCTTTGGCGGTCAGAATGCTGGTGCAAGCAACAACAATACTGGGTTTGGTGGGTTTGGCCAAAACAATTCAAATACAGGCACATCGGGCGGTCTTTTTGGTGCCAAACCTGCCGGTGCAACAACTGGCTCTAATTTATTTGGTGGAAATGCTACTGGCAATCAGACCAACAGCAGCAACACTGGAGGCTCATTATTTGGCGGACAAAATAACAATTCAAATCCCTCGACCTCATTATTCAACAAGCCAAGCACCACCGGCGGTGGGCTATTTTCGTCAAATACTGCGACGCCCGGATCTTCTCTATTCAACAATAATGCTAACGCAAACAACAACACAAATACTAGCTCGAACACCAACTCATTTTCGAATTTCATGGCACCAAGACCCACTGCATCTTTGAACAGTGGAAACAACAACGGCCTGGGTGGTGGTTTGGGCTTGAATGCTGGTTTGAACAACGGCTTGAACGGTGCAAACGGCCCGCCCACCACACTGAATCCAGCTCTTCAAATCACTCCACTGGCAAGGCCAAGCGATTTGCCACAAGCCGCCCAAGAGGAACTGAAACAGTTAGATGCTTATATTACGGAGCAATCCAAGATCTGCGATGAGCTCTCAGTGAAACATGCTCAGCTTGGCGAAAAGATTGTGTCTGTTCCTAGAGATGTTCAACTGTTGGAACGCAAATACAGAACCGCCAGCCAAGCATTGAAGTATGACTCCACTCAACTGGACAACCTGAAGGTTGCTTCGGATGCCAATGCACAGGATGTTGACGTTTGTGGCCAAATCTTTGTCAACATGAGGGCACCAAACAGTACAGGATTTTCAGCAGCTGGATATTCTGCCAGATCTGCTAACGATGAGCAGCTGGCAATGTATTTTGCGAATAAAGTGCAATCTTTTGAGGAACAGCTACAACATCTCGGTTCCAACATGAATGAGGTTGAAAATGGTCTTCAATCGATCGAAAATGAATTGGCAAGTGGTACTCTCTATTCAACAGAGAGTTTGCTGGATTCCGTTAAGGAAGAGTACAAATTATTTATGACACTTGGAGGAAGAGTTGCAGAACTGCACCAACAAGTTTCCAGGTTTGAGAGAGTTGGAGATAAAGAGCAAGCTTAAATTAATAGTAATAAAAGCCATAACGCCAATGACATTTGGTATCGACAAAAAGCATAATCATTACAGTTGCACTCTCCATCAGACAGATACCTCTGTCTGTCTCAGTTCAATAGTTACAGCCTTTAAAATATCTAAAATTCTATGTAGCTATATATCGATGCTAGCTGTTACTTTTGGTTGTGTTTGTAAGTTTGAAGAAAACTTCGGGAGGGGTCAGGGCTCCTAGTGCTCTTAAAGCATGTTTATCAAGGTAGGTCATGCCAATGGTATAGGACGCATTGGTCCACCCGAACCCCTCAGTAGAAACTCCCTTGAAACCAGAGCCTTGATTGCCGTACTCGGCGTCAACCTTGTGGGATGCTCCCTTTTCCACAACATTGTACTTCTCAACAACAACTCCATTGTAGTCGACAAAACATTTTGTTATCATATAAACCCACCGATAAACCAGTCGATAAGCTTCGGCGTGATAACCATAGTCGAAAAGTCCTTTCCACGCAAGTATTTGTTGAGGAGCCCATCCATAGGGATAATCCCATTGGAGGTGTGGTCTCACTAAACTAATTTTGCCACGAGATTTTTCAGATCCTGTCACCAAGCCACCTGCCTTCTCGAATATTGGAAGTGCTCGTTCAACCATGCAAGCTGCTTGGTGTGGGGAAGAGATGCCTGCCCAGAGTGCCCACAAAGTAGTTTCACTCTCAAACTTGTGCTGTTGCTTGCTCTTTGTATTGTAATCAAAGTACATCCCCGCTTCTTCATTCCATAAGTATTTGTCAACTGCGAGCTTGCGTTGGTGAGCTCTTTCAGTCCAAATTGCAGAGCTTTCAATTGAGCCATCCGGCATTTCCAACTTGTCATTGAACGTGTTGGAGATGACATTGGCGATATCTTTTTCATATTTGTACAGCAAAGAGTTGAGGTCAATGGTGGCTAAATCTGCGCAAACACCAACTACCCGATAAGAGGTATCATGGCCTGATTCACGAACACCACGGTCATGCAAAAAGAATTTGTCCAATTCTGGCTCGCTGATTTTTTGATCAGTGTAGTCTCGTTCAAAGTTTTCCAATGACATGTGGTGCTTATCGGCATACGGTTGGAGAGTGACCTCGAAATGTGATGCCTCTACTTCTGGGGGTATACCTTCACCCACAGGACGATAGCGCGACAGCCCCGTAATGGGATCTAGTCTGGGTAGAGAAGTCCAAACAGTCTTGTATTCTTTGATAGCGGCTTGCATTGCATGCTTCAGTAAATCCAAAGCCCCAGCAGGATCAGTTTCCTTCATCGCATCATACACACGGATCGCCAAGTCTGTCAAGAACGGAGGCTGAGATCTTCCAAGAAAATAAGATCTGTTGGCGTTTGGAATTTTGCCATAATGCACAATTTCATAAATGAAATTGACAACAATTCCTCGCGCCAAATCTACTCTGCCGTCAGTTAGAAGACCCAGCGAAGAGAAGTACGAATCCCAGCCGTAGAGCTCGTTAAACCGATCTCCCGGAACAACATATGGGACACCCTCCAGCTCTCCGTTGGCATTTTTCTCCATCGCAAGAGCCAAAAGACCAGGTTTTTCATTCAAGGAACGCACATATGCTCCGTCCACTTTATCGGTGGGCGGCAACAAGCAAACGTCCAGATGGAGATCCGGCTGTTCTTTTGCAACTTGCTTGTACCATTCGAGAACCTCCTTGTCGCCGGCAGGCACATATACCCGAGGACGGTGGTCGTTGGTTCTGTTTTTGGGGTCGGCAAGGATCTTGGCGACCGAATTCTTGTCAACTTTTCTCGTCAAGTTGACCCAAAATTCAGTTTTGATTACTCTGCGCAGACGAGACACAGGGTTCTCGTTCAAGCGACGCTCGTCCAAAACAATGGTCTTCTTGTGTCGACGGTGCGCCAAAGTCAGTTCCTGCAGCAGATTGCTCAACTGGTAGGCTCCCCTGATCTCATATTTGTTGATCCCATTGGAGTTGGCAGTGCCAACGGCGTAGACCTTAGGACCAGCGTCGTCCACAGTGATTTGGTAGTTCCCATCTGTGTCCTCCGCTTTGAGCAGTTTTTCAAGCGTCGGTTCTACATCTATCAAAAGCTGCTTGGGCTCCATCGAGAGATCTATCGAGCCCCTTCTAGTTGGTTTAATGTCCTTGCCCAGTTCGGCATCGCCCTCAAGAGGGGTAGGATCCGTTCTGATGGACAGCGCTCTTGGCCTGAAAGCCTGGCTGTTTTTAAAGTCGCGCGAGTAGTACGTATCCGCTGTGACATAAGGGTCGTTGTTTGCAAATCCCATATCCATGGCCAACATGGTGATGGTCGGACTTATACTACTTTATATAGGATGGTGTGCAGTCGGGACGATGAGCAGGGACACGCTTTGAGGGGGAGTCGCTTTGCAGGAAGAATGTCTGCAAAATTGGTGGGCGCGAGCTTGTAAAAGCCCTGTTAGTAGGCTAGTAAATATAAAAAATAGGGACGAGTTGGATTGAAGACACACAAGTGCCCTTTGTTGTGATTAGAGTGGAGAAACCTAGTCAAAGCACCGGCAGCAGTGACAATAGTTCAATATACAAGGGAGAAAAGTAATATATGTGGGCAGGAGTGGCTTATATAGTGTGGGAGGGCTGCAAACATGTCAGGGAAAGAGCATTTCAAGTAGCTGCCATGGCGCATCAAACAATGCGGGTGCCCAGTGTGCGGAGGTTGCGGGAGTGTTACTCAAAAGTTTACTTCTAGTCATGGCGCACGCAGTGCTGGCTCAGAGACAATCGGAATTGCACACGGGGTACAGTTACACAGTTCCCACGGAAGCCAGTACAAAATGAGTTTGATAATCTTCGCTGAGAGTGGTCTTCTTTCCAATAGCTCCACCTTTGACTGGCTCAATTTTCCGAAGACTGGTGATACTGGCATTTGCATTTCCTATTCGGTCCCAACTGGGGAGCAATCGGTCCGTTTAAGATTTTCTGGGGTAACGTGAACGGCCCGATTTTAGCCCTTGGCGTCAGATGAGTGAAAAACTTGGCTGGCAGTGATGTGTGGATAGATTCAAAAGGGAAAATATCAGCGTGTACTTCGAGTGGCGCGATGCCAGTTGAAATCAGGTAAGGGCCAGATTTAACGGTTCTACTGATTATGCCCTTAAGATGGTTTCAACAGTCGTGCCGCCGCCGTTACAGTATTGTTAAAGGCTTAAATGCATGGTTTATTGTTTCTAGTCTAATAGTTAAGAGGATTTCAGATCTGACCACTTCTTGTCGCCGAGCTCTTCGAGGATTCCTCTTTTCACCTGGCACGCCAGGCCGGGTCCAACGTAGGCAAGGCCGCTGTACATTTCCACAAAGTCGGCGCCTGCTTTGGCAAAGTCTACAGCATCCTTTCCGCTGGAGATGCCTCCGCATCCAATTAAGGTGACGTCATCACCAATATGCTTTTTTAGGGTTGTCAGTGCCTTGATGGACAGCGGTTTGACGGGCTTTCCGGAAAGACCGCCTGCTTCTCTAGTTATGTACTCCGGGGATTTGAGAGTGTCGGGACGAGCAATGGTGGTGTTGGAGACAATAACACCTTCGACCTTTGACGCTTTCACTGACCGGGCAATAGAGGCGATTTCAGTTTCAGACAAATCTGGAGCAATCTTGACAACGATAGGCGGGAGCGTCTCTTGTTTGTGGGCGTCACGGGCCGCAACGACAGACTTGAGCAAAGCCGTCAGCTTTTCGTCGGCCTGCAAATCACGGAGGCCCGGGGTGTTTGGTGACGACACATTTACGACCAAAATGTCGGCATAGGGAGTAAACAAGTTGACTCCCTTGACAAAGTCGCCAATTTCGGCTCCAGTCTTGTTTTTGCCCAGGTTGACAGAAAGGGCATGTCCTGGCTGGAGCGAATTGGGGATGCCGTCCGGCTTTGGATAGGCGTTGGCAGCGGCCAGACGTAGCTTGAGTCGTTCAAGGACGGCAGCATGGCCGTCCGAGTTGAATCCGTAGCGGTTGATGACGCCCTCGTCTTTGAGCAGACGGAAGACGCGGGGCTGGGGGTTGCCTGGCTGAGGCAGAGGTGTGACGGAGCCAATCTCGACCATTGAGAAGCCCAGACCAAAGCAGGCATCAATGATTTCGCCATTTTTGTCAAAGCCGGGAGCGACACCGACGCAATTGTCGAGCACAATGGGCTTGACACGGGGATTGGCCGACTTTTTGAAGAGCTCGACGGACAGCTGTCCCTTTGGATCGTTGACATGCGTCCAATCAGAGCCCTCACGCGGGCAGAGAGCAGGAAACTTGTAGGTTTCGATGGTCATGCGGTGGGCAGTTTCGCCGTCTGTAAAGAGACGGACAGTAGGCATAATGACATACTGATGGATGCCAGACTCTGGGTTTCTGTAGAAGTAGTAACCGACGGCGGACGCACCGCCGAGGACGGCCGTTGCGGTTGTGATTTTGGAGAACAGAGAGCTTCGTAGCATTGCGGTACCACGCGAGAACCAGGTGCAAAGAGCAAGAGCTTTAGGCTTTTTACGACGAGCACCTTCTTGCCAAGTGCTTGTGGGCCGAGTCGAAAAATCGGAAGGTTTGGAACCCAGCCGGGACTTGGTCCCAGGCGTGGCAATCAGCTGAATAAGCAACCCCTGTAATTTTAGTAATCATCTAGATGCAAAGCACCAGCGCTGGGCCGCGCACCAACGAGCTGTGCTCACGGGCGCGGTCGCCAGCGTGTTTGTGTTTCGCGTCGTTGCACGCGTGCTGGACGCTCGAGTGCACCCTCCTTGTGGTTAGCATACCAGTAGCGCATCGTCACCAACGTTACTCGGAGCGGGTTGCATCTGGTCCAAAGCAGGCACAAATGGGCCCGAATCGTCAGGGACGATCCGAATGTGCACGTTGGCCAGACGGCCCGCAGCCCGATGGCAGCTGGACGTGGTGCTGCTGTCGTGGCAGCCGTTTTCCCAGCGCAGCGCGGCCGGGGTGGATCTGCAGCGAGAGTGGAGTCTGGCTGGCTGAGCAGGCTTACTCAAAAGCTCGCAGTCACGCAGTGCGCGCCGAGCCGGCGCTGACAGCTCTGCCTGGCCGCCAGACAAAACACTGCGCGTAACCTTGGCTACCCTTGGGCCTGCTGGCTGGAATGTCCGGTACTTGCTCAGCGGTGCGCTAGCATTCCAGTCGATGGCCGCTATGCATGCGGCTGTGTGATGGTGGATCATGGGTTGGAGGGCTCTGGCTGGCTGCTGATGCGCCGCAAATAATACCGCCAGCCATGTGAAACACGGGAGTCATTTCACCAGTGAGGTATTTCAGCTGACCGCACGCGTGCAGTGCACCCGCTGGTCATCGCTGCTGTGCGCTCGCCAGTCCCAGCTTTGCAGTCGGTCCAGCACCGCGCGCGACAGTTTTCCCGTTTGAGCATTACGTCCACCTACACGTTCCAAGCAAAACAAACGGGTGGCCATATTTCCCAAAGCAAGTGCAAAAAAAAGCAACCATGCCGGCACGCTCTTCGCGAGGTTCCCAACTGGGCAGCCTGGGCTCCACTATTCTCGTCAGGCTTCCTCTGAAGCTTCCCCTTTTTTTTTTCACTAGAGACTCAGCTTGACACCTACGGCCAGGTCTTACAAAACTGCGAAAAGCCTGCCCAGCACCTGCCCAGCACCTGCCCAGCACCACCGTTGCAAAAACACTGCCAATTGCCCTCCCGTCACTATGGCTCTTTCCAACAGGAACCTGGAATATGCCTTTCCTCCCTTGGTGCCTGGGGTTCCTATGAAATCAGTCTACGAACGGGCTGGCTTCGATGTCAACCGCGGGACCCAGCAGCCACCGTCCAGCGGCCGGCTCTCACAAACGTCCCTCTCGCGCCCACACCCCATGCCGGCCGCAGCTTCGTCTCGCTCCGGCTCCAGCCTGAGCAACAGGTCCAACAGGTCCAACCGATCCAACAGGTCGGCCGCCGCCGCCGCCGCTTCGGCACCCTTCCAGTCGTACGCTGCTCCGCTGCAGCGCAGCCCGTCTCCGCCAGCGATCCCGCCGGCCTCCGTCGCGCGCAACCGCCGCGGCTCCATGTCGTCCACGCGACCGCTCTCCTTCAAGGACGTCGGCGAGCAGGCCAACGACACTTTTGACTTCTCCGACGCCTCCCCTGCCTCGCCAAAAAAGCAGTCAAACCCGCAGCGCTGGACTCGCGGAGAGGTCTCGCCGGTCGAGGACAGCTTCCCGAGCCGCTACGACTCCACCGCAAGCTCCAACTACCACTACTCGTCGCACTACGACGGCCCGGTCGGCCCAGCAAACCCTCACATCAGCACAGGCTCCGCCGTTGAGGCCCTCGACTCGGTGCCCCCGCTGCGCGGCCTCCCCGCCGACGACGCCCCCAGCAACGACAGCAGCTTCCTGAGCCCAGGCAACCCGTCTCACAACCGCACCTCCGGCGCCTCGTCGATCTACTCGATCCCTACATCCCCAGATCAGCTCGAGGAAGCAAAACCCTACTCACCCCTCCCTCCCCCGCGCAACCGCAAGCACTCGGTCACTGCCCACCACCTGCGCTCGGCATCCAACCTGCCCGAAGTGCAGTCTTATTCCCATCACCGCTCGCAGTCAAAGAGCAAAACCGGCGCCTCGTCGCCGTCGTCAGACACAGGCTCGTTCTTTGAGCACTCAGCTCCCTCGGGCTCGTCCTCAGCAAACACGTCAATCACCTCGGGCAAGTCCAGCAGGGAGTCATCCAAAATCGACCAAGCGCTGCAACAACCTTCGCTCCCGCACATTGTCATGTCGCCAAGCTACTTGCAGGAGCACTCTCCAGATCAGTCGCCGGACCCATCACCAGCACAGTCTCCAGCACGGTCACCAGCACAATCGCCAGAGTACCCAACACAAAACACTTCTCGTCAAAAGCCATTCATGGACCGTCAGCCCACCCTTCCCACCTTTGCATTCGACGATGACGAGCTGTTGGGCAACGAGTCAGCCCTTGACAAAGAGCAGCCGCCAGTCTCTGAGCCGCAATTGCCCTTACCGTCCCAGCAACCTCCATCGCCCATCCAAAAGACACAGGGCGCTAGTGGCACAACAAGCGGCAGCTGCGTGGGCAAAAAAGTGTGCCGTGGCTGCACCCAGCAAATTGTCGGTAAATCGGTGCTGTCAAGAGACGGCAAGATCTCGGGTCGCTGGCATAGGCATTGCTTCACCTGCCACCGTTGCTCCAGCCAGTTCAACACTGGCGAATTTTATGTGCTCAACGACTGGCCATATTGCAAAGAATGTTATCATTTTGAGAACGATACACTCTGTACCACCTGTGGGTTTGGCATTGAAGGGGCATGCCTCGAAACAACATCATCAAATGTGAATGGAACTGGAACCTTGCGGTACCACAGCGACTGTCTGGAATGCTTCGAGTGCAATACCCCAATTCGGGATGAAGAGTACTACGTAGTCGATGGAGATACTCTGTGCCGCGACCACGCCTACAACCGTAATTTCCAAACCACGCCGGTTGTTGAAAAGAGGCGGACAAAGATGCTCATGCTGTGAGGAAAGCACTGGAACGGTGCAGAGGTAGTCGAGAATCGGCACCCACGCAACACAACTAGCATCTAAGAGGTTCACTTACAGGTTAAACTCTTGCGACTCGATGAGAAGGTTGCGATTATTTTTATACGTTCTCTAATTTATTTATTTGAGTTTCTAATAGAGAACTCATTGGCATATATTAATGAATGCCCTAATTAGCAAATTAAGCTTGCATAACAATGAAACTGTAAATAATAAGAAGTTAAGTCAGTTTAATAGTGTGAAATATTTTTTTTAAGTCTTGGCCAAAAAAGGAAGGTTTTCTGTAAAGCTGACCATACACTAGTTCTTTCGTCAATGGCCAATTCAAGAAAAGGAACGAAAGCCAAGGTGGGCAAACCTGGAAAGTCGGTGACTGCTGCCAAAGCAAACCAATCCAAAAAGTCACGCAAAAGCTCCGACTTTGTGATGACCATCTCTGACTCTGACAATAACGTTGATGATTTGGATGACGATTCGGACGACTCAGATAATGAAAATTCCAAAGAATCCAAGGAGGGTGAGCAGAAACGGAGCAAAGACCTTAATGATGACTTTGAGTTTTCGCTAAATGGTTTCACAATCAAAAAAACCGCTGATGATGGATGGGATTTTGAAATAGCTGAATCGACTAGAAAGAGTGTGGACTTGGAAAAGATTATCAAAGAGCACCGTGGTGATGAATTCATTGATACAAAAGATCTGACAGACAAAAAGAAAGATGATGATGAAGATGAAGAAGATGATGGAGAAGAAGATGAAGTTGATGATGAAGATGAGGATGAGGATGATGAAGAGGATGAAGATGAAGAGGATGAAGATGAAGAGGATGAAGCGACAGATGGAGAGATGGATGATGATGAATTAGCCCTGGATGGATTTGGTGGTGGTGCTGAGGAGGAAGAAGAAGAAGAAGAAGAAGAAGTGGAAGAGGACGAAAATGACGAACAAGAAAGCGATGACAAGGAAGACAATGATATTCAAGAAGAATCAGCCCCGGTAGATACTGCTGAGGAAATTGCTGAGTTTTATGAAACTCCTGAAACTGAAAACACGGATTCTATTCACAAAACCTTTCAAACTCTGAATCTTTCAAGACCAATCATGAAAGGAATAGCTGACCTTGGTTATACCTCTCCTTCTCCAATTCAGAGGTCAACAATTCCAGTAGCTCTCATGGGCAAAGATATTGTTGCTGGTGCAATCACTGGTTCTGGTAAAACTGCAGCATTTTTGATTCCAATTATTGAAAGACTTCTTTATCGACCCAAAAAGGTTGCTTCCACCAGAGTGGTTGTCCTTGTTCCTACCCGTGAATTGGCTATCCAAGTGGCAGATGTGGGCAAAAAATTGGGCAAGTACGTAGGGGGTCTTAGATTTGGCTTGGCTGTTGGTGGTTTGAATCTCAGGGTTCAAGAACAGGAGCTTAAATCACGTCCAGACATCGTGGTTGCTACGCCTGGTAGATTCATTGATCATGTGAGAAATTCGCCTACCTTTACTGTAGAGACGGTGGAAATTCTTGTAGTTGATGAGGCTGATAGAATGCTTGAGGAGGGATTTCAAAAGGAGCTCACTGAAATTCTCACTCTTATCCCGTCAAAGCGTCAGACAATGCTGTTTTCTGCTACAATGAACAACTCGATCAAGGACCTTATTCAGCTCTCTTTGCACAAGCCAGTGAGACTGGTTGTGAACCCACCCAAACAAGCTGCCAGTGGTTTAGTCCAAGAATTTGTGAGAATCAGAAAGAGAACAGAGAGGATGAAGGCAGCGGTGTTAGCATTTTTGTTACAAAAGATTGACGTGATGCAAAGGGTTATTGTTTTTGTTGCCCGTAAAGAAGAAGCCCACAGGCTTCGTGTTATTTTAGGACTGCTGGGTAAAAGTGTTGGTGAATTGCATGGATCTCTCACTCAGGAGCAGCGTCTCAAGAGTGTTACCGAGTTCAAAAATCTAAAAGTACCGGTCCTTATCTGTACTGATTTAGCATCAAGAGGTCTTGATATTCCAAAGATTGAAGTTGTAATCAATTACGACATGCCCAAATCACATGAAGTGTATCTGCATAGAGTTGGCCGTACTGCCAGAGCAGGCAGAGAAGGACGTTCCATCACACTCGTCGGTGAAGCTACAGCCGAGAGGGCAATTGTGAAAGATGCCATGAAATCTGCCGGCGCCACCAAGTCGAAGATTGTTGCACGCAATGTGGACTGGGAGGCTGTAGGAAAGATCCAGGCCAACATTGACTCAAAAGAGGATGCAATTGCTGCTGTGTTGGAACAAGAACAAGCTGAAAAGCTGTTGAATCAAGCCGAAAGAGACTTGAAAAAGGGAGAGAATTTGATCAAGCATGAAAATGAGATCAAGTCACGTCCAAAGAGAACTTGGTTTGAGAGCGAGGCGGAGAAGAAGGAAGCAAAGAAGCCAAAGCTTAACAGAAAGCAGAAGAAGGTACGCGAAACTCAAGATTCTCAGGTGTCTTATCACAAAACCGCAAAAGATCGTTCATTGGATCGTAGACCTGCAAAGGCGAAAAGAGCAGAGGCGAAGGCTTCCAACAAAACTACTAAAAAAACTCTAGAAAAGATAAAGAGAGCGAAAAAGTATAAGCAGTAGTTAGTCTTTAGCCGACCATATAAGTTATTATTCACAACAATTTTATACCTAAATAGAACTATTCTTTTGCCTCTGCACAACAGGTTGCACAAGTTTATTTCTGCAAAGTCTGTTGGCTATTAAGCACAAGACCAATTAGCCAATATCTTTTGTTACGTTACTCATAAAAGAAATTTGAAGTGATTTCCTGGCGATTTGAATAATCTGAACGTTGCAAGTTTCTGGCATACTCCAAGTCGGCAGGAGTGATATTGAGCATCTGGATGTTCAGTTTTGTTTCTGTGAGTAAATCTATAAATTTCTTTGTCTCTTGGGATTGATAAGCACGCGATTTGAGCATGAGCAAACCATCTCCCCAAGCAGAGGCACTTTCTGGTGTATCAGTGTAGAATACAAGAGATGCACCTTCTCTTGCACCACCAGAAACAAGAGAGATTTTTGTGTAATTTGTTCTCGAGCTAAGAGAAACTCTTTTCAAGCCCTTAGGAATTTCTGGCTTGGCAAACGTGATTGGAGTTACATTGACCTTTGCGACAGAGCTCAGATCAACAGACCTGGTAAGGGACTCTACAGATGGGGTTTCATCCGTCTTGTTGGGAAATTCAGAGTACTGAAGTGTCTTTCGAGATGGCGACAGAGCAATGTAATATCTTCTTGTGGGTGGAGGGCGGTGGGAACCGTTTCTAGTGTGTGCGGTAGGATCGTCGACAAAAAACCAATCACCACGCAATAAGAGCCGGAGTCTTTGTTCTCTGACAAAATCAGTTGATTCAGTGTGAAACGTCTTCTTGACATTATCGAGCTCCAATCCAAACTGGTTCGCCAACTCAGAATCAATGAGTTCTAATTGTCTTTGTCTCACGTCTGCGTACGGGATGTCTTTGAGCTTTTGAAGCACACCCTCACCAGGAGAGACAGCAGAGTTTCTTTCGGCAACAAGTGACATCTCGAACAGAATTTCCATAACCTTTTTGATATTGTCGAAGTCATCATACTCAGCCGACGACGCTTTCCAGACTCTCATAAAGTTGACAACACCACTGAGATGAAGCGGGTTCCACTCAAAGAAAAGTGGTCTAAATGAGCCCATTTTGGCCAGCTCAAGTTCAACGGCACTGTTATTAATGGACATGTTCTTCATAGCATTGGTAGGATCCGCCGATGGCAGGGAGGCAATGTAAGCTGGTGGAACAAACGACTCATCAGTGCCATCAAGCAGGGAAGGGCTGAGCTGAATCTCATCTACCGCAAAAACATGGTAGAGGATTTCGGTTACGGCCAGAGAAGCCTTCATAATGGGGAAACAGTAGCCTTTTTTTGCGAAAGCGGCCTGTTCCAAGTATGATTTTTTGAATTCCATTGTGTGCTGCGACAAGAAATCGTTGAAATCAAGTAAACCAGCCCAGCCCATCGCCGAATTGAATTCTTCCTGCGGCAGCTGCATGTCTTCAGGGAGACCGGCCTTGGACCAATTGACAAGATCAGTTCCCTCGATTGTACCGACCAGATTTTTGAGCAGGTCTTCGGTTGCGGCGAAAGTGACTCTGTGGAATTCTGAGCTTTCAACATCCACACGAATGCCGTGGGTCTTCTTCATTGCACCTTTGATGAGCTGTTGGAGAGTATGCAGTTGGTTTCGGCAAGCGTTAGCAACTGCTCTATTCTCAGACAAGATGGAAGAGGCCTTCCAAAGCCCTGCCTCACGAATGGCACAGTAAACGTGGTTGGAAGAATGTGGCTGGAGGAAGAGACCGGCCAGCAACGAGTTGATGAGCTGCAGAGTGACCTGGACAGTCTGCACATGAGTGGATGTCAGACGGGAGACCATGACAGCAGCGAAATGAGGATACACCTGCATGGAGTTGATGATGGAGGCCCTATTTGGACCAACGGTGCCCTGGCCCTGGGCGGACTTAACCGCGATTAGGGCCAGGTTGGAGATGGCGGGGCAGACGATGGCCGCCTCCTGTTCAACAGAAGACACAATCTCTACGATTTTGTCAACTAACGACTGGTCGAGAATGTTCCACGCTGCAGGGTGGACCTGGAGGAGAGTGCACAGACAGGCCAAGTTGGAGGCCAAATGGGCTCCCTGACACTCATAGACGCCGTACTTGATTGCCAGGAGTGCAGCAGCGGTCTTCTTGGGATCCGCGAGAAGAAGTTCTTGGTTCTTGGTTAGCCGGAGCTGCTTGAAATTTGCAATTTGCAAACTAAATAGGAAACTTACAGTAAATGAGGGACAAATGCTAGGACAGGGAGTAGTAACCAGTACTTACCAGTCTCCTGAGGACTTTTCAGAGCCTCGTACACGTTGCGAAAGTCCATTCTGAAGCGTTATAATGGAGAGTTTGAGATCTGAGATAGTGAAAGACGCTGTCGAGAGCGATCTGCTTAATTATATCAGCCAACGCGCCGGATGCGGTGGACGCAGGCGCCTTGGGGTTTCCAGGGTGCTGCAGTTTTTGCAGCCGTTTCCACGTGAGAAATAGGGGGCTAGGCGGGACGAGGTCGAAGCGCGAAGGATAGCCAGCGGGAGCTATGAGATGAGCTAGCACCAAACTGCACTGGCATCTGAGAAGCCAGAATGCAAATTGACTCCTGCCCCGCTCACCGGCCCTGTCAGCATCTCCCCGTTGCTGGCACAAGGATCAGGAGCATGTCGGTGCACCCCCGACTGCTTCGAGCAATTAGGCGAATTGGCGGGCAGACACCATTTGCAGGCATTCTAAGACCCATCTAATTTGGCTAGTGCGAAGGGTACGTGAAACGATAGTGTAACAAGGGCGTGTTGGAGACGGGAACAGTCTTTGCAAAAGTGGCTACTACTGCGTTACAAATCCTCGGCTGACCCTTTGAACGCGTCGCCGTTATCAACATGTCAGACCTGTCTGCGATACAAAGCTTGACAAACCAAATAAAGCAGGAGTTTAAACAACTGCGCAACCAGCACTCTGAATGGAGAGAGCAGCAAACCAAACTCGCGTCTACTGCCAACGAGATTCACACATTATTGGTAGCAGCGGGCTCGCAGGCAAGGAGAAGTTAGGTGATCTAAATAAAATAAATCTTCATATTGAAATAACTCTATTATTTTCGTTTCTTTTTGTTTTGTCTCCTCTTAGCAGATTTCGACAGTGGTTTAGAGCCGTTGACAGCAGTTTTCTTTTCATTGGGCTCAGTTTTTCCACTTGCCACTGACGCTGCATCTACATCGTTGGATCCAACTTCATTTCCCTTCGAGTCATCGCTCGCATGTAGCGGAGTTGTCTCGCCACCTTCATTCGCTATTGTCTCAGAAGTCTCAGATTTCTCGGGTTCAGATTGTCCATCAGATGGTCCATTGACTGTGCCCACGTTCTCCTCGCTGGGCGTGGTAGCTGTTGAATCCTTTTCTGCTGTTGGTTCAGAGATATCTCCGATCGGCAGTTTCACATGCTCTTCATGATTTGTGGGAGGTACACGGACAACAGAATCATTACTTTGAGGTGGGGATGGAACGGTGCCTTGCAATACGCTATCACTGATAGGGCTTTCGGTTGCAAGTTCCTCAGCGTGTGTGTTAGCTGAATCGTTGTTAGATACTTCAGCATGCTCATTGGTGGATGACTGGATAGGTTCGTCAACAGTGGTTGTGGAATGGTTTTGAACAGGTTCGTCGACAATCTCTTCAACGGGTTCTTTGGCGTGCTCAATGGCGGAATCTTTTACAGTCTCTTTGACGGGCTCTTTGACGGGCTCTTTGACGGGCTCTTTGACGGGCTCTTTGACGGGCTCTTTGACGGGCTCTTTGACGGGCTCTTTGACGGGCTCTTTGACGGGCTCTTTGACGGGCTCTTTGACGGGCTCTTTGACGGGCTCTTTGACGGGCTCTTTGACGGGCTC
>PPME03000018.1:0-174238 GCA_003706695.3 Limtongella incommunis
CACCATCAAGCCAACAATCGCGCCGCCCATGAAACAACCAATAAGCAATCCAGCCAACAACCCATAGAAAAAGCCCCTGGATAGAATATACTGTTGTAGGTCCTCAGAACAGTATTTCACACAAATATTGAAGGCAAGAGCGACAAGCGAGAGAGTGTCGTACTGGCCTTCAGGACGGGGAGCATTGATTTGCACCGGAGGGCAATTAGTTCTATTCTTCAGCAGGTAAGAATAGAGCTCAGCTGATAGATGAAGAAAACCAGAATCACGAACAAGTGGATAAGCCATCACCACAATCTCGCGAAAAGAACGAACGTGCCGTTCGCAAGCAGGGTCACTAAAAGTGACGGTGCTTGTGGCGGCCAGCGCTCGATTCTGCAACGAGAAAGGATAGAGGTTAGCTGATATTGGACGAGAACTAGTTTTAAAAAGAGCACTATAACAAGAAGAAACAATTGTACAAACATAACCCACCGATTTCTCCATAGCAGACTTCTTAATAGGGAGAGGACCAGTACTGCTTGCCATATGAACACATCCTGTGCTCATAGAGTGATGAAGGGTGGATTTAAAGATCTCGCAAATGTTTAATCTCATGCAATAAAGAATAGCAAGCATCATTCCAATAAAAAAGACAGAAATCATTCTGCCTTTGTAGCAACGACCATTCGGCGTCTCACGATGGTGATTGCTAGAGGAATGATCAATAGAGCGCCCACCGTCTGGGGATGAACGCTTTGACACAACATGCTGATTGTTGTAGCGCACAGGGGCCGAGACAATGCGACCTGCCCTAACGCGGGGAAGGTTGAGGTCACGATGAGGTTCAGCTTCTTCGAGAGCTGGGGTGGCATCCGAGCGGGATGCAATGCTGGAATGATTTTTAAAAACGCTTGACATCGTTTTTTTGAATCGTTCTGGCGAGTGATGTGAGAAGGTGCGGGGGAAAGGGCTGACGGCTGAAGTCGCTTGGGCTACTTGGTCTACTTGGACTTACCCAATGTGGTAGTAGGGCTAGTGGGTACTTGGGTCCTTAGGTCACTGGGTTTCTAGGTCCTTAGCCACCGGATAACCATTTTGATCAGGCATTTTGCATCGTGGAAAAACCGTCGTGGAGAGGTTGACAATGCATTTAGAAGGTTAGTTCCATTTCCCGTTTTGATTTCCGTGATGATGCGCCTGTGCATGCGCATCTATCCAATTTTAACGAGCTCATCGCCTCCATCAAGCAGGGGTTTCACCGATTGCATTCCATCGCTGTAGCCATGATGTGCGGCTGTGCCACTTGGTGGAGTAGGAAACAGGAGATACTGGGTAACAAGTGTGCTCGAAAATATTTGGCAGCATTCAAGTATCGCTCTAGGTATTGCTGATTTTCTATATTTTCGTGTTGGCTGTGTTTGTGCTTTTAAAGTTTATTTAGTTCTAGATCAGCCTGCAAGCATGCGTCGTTTTGTCTCACAAGCTGCAGGCGCGATTCCAGCGATTAGTGTAGGCCCATCTAAAAGATTTGGGAGCTGGTGCCTTTGCAAGCCAACGAGAACAGTACATGAAATTCTCAAGTAGCGGAGGGACTTTACAACAGCTTGCAGAAATAAAAACGTGATTTGTAAAAATAACAGTGAATTATCAAGAAAAGTATGATAAATAAATAAGTTGAAGAGCCAAGCTAGAAAGAAAATCTTGTAATAAAGGCAAAACGACAGTTAGCAAACTTTCTGAGTAGAAGCCATCTCTGTATAGCCATTCATGTAAAGCGTGATAAGTACCTGATTGTTGTCATGGAAATCGCCACAGCCGTTCCTGGCTCAGCATTTATGAATATAAAATAAAACATGCAAACCAAATCTCGGCATGATATATGAATTGTACTTACAGTGCGTTTGCAATTTTTTCTATCAGCATCGTTAATAATTTAGATATGTCAACCGACCGTCTACAGCTCCATGTAAGTCAGTTCTATGCAATTTCATATCTCTATTTATTATACCTTATTGTCACCTACATCAACTATACAGATGTTTTCACCCATCATTACAAATGTGGAAGCACTTCATTTCCTTTATTAAGAGGTTTTTGAAAAAATGCCCAAAAAGGCATCAACATAACACTTGTGAATATAGCGAGTAGGTGAGTCTCAGGCAAAAAAGCATCTATCACCTAGATCGTGAAAACCTCAATTGACCTCAGCCAGCATAATGTTTTTTACAAATGAGGGCGTACTCCCTTTCATAACTCTTCCTATCCAATCCCAATTGTAAAGGAAAACGATCGCAGCTCATTTTGCCCGACAGAACTGTGCTCTTCGGAGTTGCACACTGAGTCACGAAAGCAGGAGTTTGACAATGGAAACAAAGATCCACAGTTTTGTATTGGTGACAGTAGTATCAACCCGCAGGATTCCACGGACAATGTTATAGGTTCCCAGGATCTTGTCTATAACAATATTATGGATCCGAACATTCCTATTGCTGACGATCCAATCACTAGAGAGCCTGGTTTGCTAGAAAATCGTGATGAAGTTTGCAAAGGAGAAGCTGAGTCCAACTTCGAAGATAAAGATGATAGTATGGTGGTACTGGCTGACGTATTTAATTCTGCATCTATCTTTGATGATGATGACATAGAATCAAATATCAGGGAATCAATTGCGCAAGCCAATATTGAGCAAAATAAAGTCTTTCACGCTCATAAAAAAGTCTTTTATCATAAGTACAGCTTTGCAGCAAGAGATGCTGTAATCCAAACGTACTTAGGCAATCCTCACCTAACTTAAGCCATGATTGCTAGCAAGCACAATGTCAACCCCAGAACACTTTCAAATTGGATCAAGGAGTATAAAAGGAATGGCTGTACAGCTGTTCCCGAAGAAAAGAAACGAGGAAACAAACCGCTCCTCGAAGATTGTCACAAACATTTTCTTCTCCAGGCCGTGGCAAATGATCCCACTGCGACTCTTCAGGAGCTGATTGACCTTGTCAGCAACGAATTTCCTGAATTCCCTGGTTGCTCAAAAGCTACTATGTCAAATTTTTTGACAAATCACTGCTCATTGTACAAGATCGTCCGAAAAGATCCGGTGAGACGCAATCTGAACAAACCAAGATCAAAAGATACGAATAGCGAGTCAACGAGAGGATGAAACAATCGCCTTTATTAAGCTTGTTGCGGAGTGGCTAATTGCTTTTCATTTTGTTTGTGAAACTTCAAACGAGTAGTTAAATACTCTACTCGCGAGCTTCAGATTTGAATCTTCTTGACAGGTTTCAATTCAATACAGATCTATCAATAAAAACAAATTACTAATCAGTCAAATAGAATAAATTCATGTCTAGTGATAATCAAGAACAGATAGACATGGTCGCGAATTTGTGATGAGCGACTCCTTGACAATACTTTCAATGACACCCCTCTGAATGACTTATGCAACAAAGTGAATGGCTCTCAAATAAATAACTTTGTGCAAATTGTTTCAGTGACCTGTGTTGACTGTATCGGGCCACTTGCGAAAAAGCGATATTCAAACTCGCACCTTTCAGCAATACTGCGTCATGCAACACATTAAAGACTCTCTGTGGCCGTGAAAAGAGGGATAATGTGAAGTAGAGACATTTGACTATGTTACCGATAAAATATTCAATTCGTTCAGTACGTACGGCCACGTCTTGCTCCCCATGGCCACAAAGGAGCAATAGTGGCAAGACACACCGTCAAAGGTTCGCCTTGCTGTAACTGAGCACAGTTAACGTCAAACAATATCAGAAATTGCTGAAAGTATGAAAAATATGAGTAGTCAAGAGTTTGAAAAGTCGATGAAATGAACAGTCTGAAAATCAAACCAATTGTTGAGAAAAATGAGGACAGTATGGCTCACACCCTTTTTGAAAACAGTAACCAATATATCGATAGCATATTTATGCATTCAATCGCTAGTTGAGCTTTCGTCCTACTAAGTTCATCTTGTTGCAATCAGTATGGCACCATGGCAATAACATCAGCAAGAAGCTCAGGGCAGTGTGATATATTGAGCTGGTTCGCAAATTACAAGACAGATGCTGCCATAATACTGATAGCATGATGAGCAGACACATTAGTTGCTGCCGTCAGATGACAAGTTGGCGTCTTCTCGACGCTTTAAATTGTTTTGGTTTGATGAAGCAGCAGAGAAAATAAGTTAGGTGAACTCAAAAATGTCAAGAGAGAGAAGTCATTAAAAATAAGCGGTCTTATAATGATTACCATAGGTCAGTATTTCTTACGCACTATATATTTCTAATCATGATTGACCAGTAGACGAAATCGCATAACCAGCACACAAGTGGTCCTGAGTATATCACAATGTTGCCATCTACGTTTCTTGGGCACTGTCAAACCTACCCCTTGTCATGTTCCGACCCGAAACTACATTCTTCTTCTATCCGCCGTTCTTGGCTTGGCTCTGATAATATCGTCGACTCTAAGCAATAATTCTGCTGCCTCTGACGCAGAAGACACAACAGCATGTTTGAGTTTATAGGACTCGACAATTCCCAGTTCTCTCATATCAGCAATCTTACCATTGTTGAGGTCAAGTCCTGAGGTTGTGATGCCAGAATAGATGGACGATCTCAGTTTGGCCACCAATTCCGAGGAATCAAAGCCAGCATTGTCCGCTAGAATGGTAGGCAGTTGTCGCAACGCAGCCGCAAAAGACTCGACTGCCAGAGCTCTCTTTCCGTCTTCGTTTTGTGCCGCACTTTCAACGGCCTTGGCCATCACCATTTCTGCACAACCTCCGCCAAGCGTGGTGCGAGTGTCCCTTGTAGTCTGTGAAAGAACGGACAACGCATCGTGAAGAGATCTGTCGGCTTCTTCTATAACTTGTTCCGTGGCTCCTCTCAGCACAATGGAGCACGCCTCTCCCTTGGCAACGCCAGAAAACTTAATCATTGTATCCTCGCCCACCATAACTTCCTCGATGGAATCACAGTGGCCCAACTTGACAAGTTCCGGGTGGTCAAAGGTGGAAACAACCTCACCACCTGTTACGAGAGCGAGACGTTCCACGCCGACGAAATCGGCATGTTCGATAGAGTTAATTCCAGCATCGGTGAAGAGCTGCTCGGGCCAGTTGTAGATGAGCTGTCTATTTACAAAACAGTTGATACCGTGTGCTTTGATTTTTTCAACCTTGGCCTTCATTTTTTCCTTTTCAGCGCGCTCCAGCTCGGCCAGTTTAGTGGTTGAGTCCACCTTAATTTTTGTGCCAAAAATCTTGACCTTGTCGGCGTCCATTGGCGTGTTTGCAATGAGAATCTTGGCATTTGTAATCTTTTTAGGCTGTCTGACACCAAACTTCTTGTCCAGCAAAAATCCTTCTTCCAGATATGAGTCCTCCAACTTGCCACCCACCTTCTTGATGATCTGAATGTGTTCCAAGTTGGTAGAGCCCTTCAGTCTCAATATGGCGTCCACTGCAAGCTTTGCAAAGTGCTCCTTGTCTTGATTCAGGATTTTGGAACTCAGTGTGGTCTTGGCAATGTTGATCAGATCTTCCCTGAACAACTCTGGGTTGGCTGATCTGTCAATGGCGGTCTTTTCGAGAGCAGAAAGCGCGGCCTTCGAGCCGATTCTGTAGCCTTCGATGATGGTCTGCGGGTGGATTTTCTTGTCAACCAGCTTCTCGGCCTCACGGAGAAGTTCCGCCGCCAAAACTGTTACTGAGGTGGTACCGTCGCCGACCTCGTCGTCCTGCGTCTTTGACATTTGCACCAACACCTTTGCAGCCGGGTTGTTGAATGGGATCTGCTGGAGAATCGTCGCACCGTCGTTTGTCACCAACGAGTTTCCGGTGGATGCAGATTGTAGCAACTTGTCCATTCCCTTTGGACCGAGGGTTGATTTCACCAGATCGCCGACAGCGATAGCTCCAATAAAAGAGGAAAGTCTTGCATTTTCTCCTCTTTCTTCTACTACTTCGTCACCAAATACTTGAACAGACATTGTGGTTTTCAGTTAGTTTACCGTCGAGTGTCAAAAAGGCAAAATATTTTGCTGGGACGTGGTTGCAAAACGTGGATGGTGTCGATGGATATGAGGATGTGGCCGGGACCGCAACACCGCTAGTAATTGGAACCAGGCCAGTTGTGAGATGATGTTCTTCTAGATTTGTTCGTTTTTGCTTCATTTTCGCTCCCTATTTTTCTTTGCAATTTTCCTTCTTGATATCCACCCTGTACTTTGCACTATGAGGGCTAAGTAGCTGCCGCACAGAACCTCGCTAGAAGGGCTCATCAACGAGGTGCAAGTTAGATTGAGGAAATAAAGGCACAGAAGGGAATGCAACAAACCGACAAGTCAACTTTCACCATACAGGCAATAAACGAGTGCTTACGAGTAACCGAACACGGTTACTTAACGGAGCACCGTTGCGGATAGTGAATGGTCGCTATGCGCGAATTCTAAAGCCACTAATCACGGGCGTCCCTTACTAGCTTACAGGACCTATTTGCTGCATCTATATCAGTATTCTTTGGTGCCTTAACTCAGTATCTGGCGTATCTAGTCTACTTCTATCCTATAACCGAAATCGTCAATGGATCTCCATAGATCGATCCCCAAAACCTTTTCACCCCTTTCCTAAGATACCACACCAGACATGTAATAAATGGTCACCATGTATATATCTATGTATCCGTTATGCAAGCACGGTGCTCGGATAATGGGGCCACAGCAGCCAACGCTGACGAGCTGCAATCTCCGTTTTATTATGGAAGCTGCTCAAAAACCTGTCCTTTAGACAGACTATCTTCCAAATTGCCACACATGGCGTGATAGTCTGTCCTGTGTCCTGTGAACTTGATAAACCGCACTGCTGACCCTATCAGCTATGATTGAATTACCGCTGTTACGCTGAGTGCCGAGATGGGTAGCGGACAAGGCGGGCGTTAGCGAGCGTTTGGTCCATGTGAAGCCGCCCATGTAACTATCGCATCATTTGAGGGAGAGCTGAGCCAACTATTATGTCCGACGGCTACACCCATTGAACCTTATGTCGAATCTTGGCAGCTAAGCACCAGGCGCGATTGGGGCTAATCTCCATTCGCAAATGACGAGCCTCAATGGCGTGACACTAGAGGCAAACATTATAAATTGAAGCTCTGAATCGTTGTTACGACCTTAGCAAAGAATCAAAATGTCTACCGCTGTCGCTTCTAAAACTCAGGCTAGTGCTGCCACCACCACCACTGCAGCCTATGGACTTCCAACCAATTTGAAGCTTCCAAGCTCCGCAAACCTAGTTGACAATGTAGAAAACTATGCAAAAATCCAAAAGACGCTCAAATTCCCACACTATGCTCCATTTCTCGACTCCACTTTCAAGGAAGAGCCATACGGGGAGTTTGAGGTTACCGAGCGCGGACTCCAAGCAAGTGAAGATTTGAAGCATCTTTTTCGCCATGGCCTGAAGGCTGCAGAGGAAGCTCAGTCACTCGACACCTCAGACCAACTTGTCAAATTTGGATACGCAGTTGAGCACGTTACTCCTGCATTTGGCACTGAGATCCATGGGATTCAAATATCTCAATTAGACGACATTGGAAAGAATGATTTGGCGCGCTTGGTTGCAGAGCGTGGTGTCGTAATTTTCCGCAATCAAGATTTCAGAGAGCTTCCTATTGAGAAGGCAAAGGAGTGGGCTGAGTATTTCGGCAGACTCCACGTTCATCAAACAGATCCGGCTCCAAAGGGCCATCCTGACATCCATATTGTGTACAGAGATGACGAAAATGAGGACGAAGAGCTCCGTAGAAACTATGGGTTTATCAATAAGATCCGTGTCTCTTCGGTATTTTGGCATTCTGACATTACTTTTGAAAAGCAACCAGCCGGTATCACATGGCTGGGTGCTTTGGAGGTGCCCAATGCTGGAGGAGACACACTATTTGTCGATACGGAGGAAGTCTACAGGAGACTATCTCCAGAGTTCAGAAAACGTCTTCATGGCCTCAAAGCTGTGCACACTGGCATTCCTCAAGTGACCTTTTCAAAGGCGCAGGGTGGTATTGTTAGACGTGAGCCAGTTGAGAATGAGCATCCCGTCATTCGCACTCACCCGGTTACCGGAAGAAATAGCGTTTTTGTCAACAGTACTTTCACAAAGAACATTGTGGGATACAAGAAAGAGGAATCAGATTTCCTTTTGAATTTCCTTTACGATACCATTGCCAAAACGCAAGATGCTCAGCTGCGAGTCAAGTGGAAAGATGGTTCCGTTGTTTTTTGGGATAACAGACGTACTGGCCATTCCGCTCTTCATGACTGGCACGACACGCAGAAGAGACACTTGTTCCGCTACACACCCATCGGGGAAGTTCCATTTGGACCAGAGCTTGAGTAGGCTATACTTATAGGAATTAAGATGTGAATGTGATGTAATGAATTTTTTTGAACTATTTGAGTCCGTTAGAAGTGGCAACCTTTACTGCATGAAACCGGCGGTTGGTAGAGAGGAAAATGTCTTTATGAATGCGAGGCGTAGCTATATCCTGCTCGACAAATAGTTGTTTAGTTTCAAGATCTATCAACTGCTTGTTGTGCTTCCCTGAGATCTCTCAGTGCCCCAGGAGATAGTACATGTGCAGTACTTTGATTTGGCAGTGTAGCTGCTTCTCTGTTTCAATTCATTGACAGCTACAACAGGATGCATCCAAATGAGGCAGTACTGCTCGGAACCTTCAAATTCTGACGTTCATAGTTCAACACAACATGGTGAGCATGTTCCGGGTCGTAAGTAGCATAGTTGGTTCATTCCATTTGGCCTATCGAACTGTGTAACCAAGTCCACTTCCACCAAGTCTATAGCGCATGTACTATTCTCTTGCGTATTATGGAGCCAAATGAAAAGCTCGATAACCACACTATGAAATTCCTATTCCGTAAGATGACTGCCGCAATATCTCTTTCTTTAAATATAAATATTATACTCGGATTACATTCCAATGCTCCGCGAGCACTAACGAACTGCTCTCTTCTTCTTGCTTTTGAGCTTGATGGCAACCTTTTGAGGTTCTTCGACTTCCATTTCGTCAGATTCTTCTTCATCTTCCTCCTCATCAGACATGGCATTCTCGGCTTCAGCCTCGGCAGCAGCTTGCTTACGAGCCTCAACTTCTCTGATTCTAAGGAGTTCGGGATGGGCCTCAACAAGCTTACGATCCTCCATGAGCTGCCTTTCTCTGTTACCGCGCATTCTATTCTTATAGAAGGCTCTTTCCCTCTTCTGTCTGATTTCTTCAATTCTGCTCATTGCTCTCAAAGTCTCAGCCACAAGCTCACGATTGTAACGAACTGGGACGTTGCGTCTAGCAGAAAAGGCCAATGTGGAGTCCACGACCATCTCCTTGCCAGAAGACTTTCTGAAGGCCTTTGTCCATCTCAGCTTTCTTGGGTTTCTCTTCATTTTGAAGTTCTTGTGGCATTTTGATTTGCAGAATCGAAACTCCTTGGCATCGTTTCTGACAAACTTCATACCATGCCCGGGATACACCGGTTTTGAGCAAAAATGGCAATTTTCGATTCTCATTTTACTCTCGAAAAGGTGCTAGCTAGAAGAATGAAAGATTGTGCTTTGATATTGCAACTTCCAATTTTTTTTTTTTTGCATTTCCGAAGGTGAAAAAATCAACTGCACGTGACTCAGGAGCAGAACCAACTCGAGAGAGATCGCGGAAGCAAACGACAGTGGATTTGTAAGAAACGGAACACCTGCAAAGCCAATGAAGTCTAGAGCTGGTTTCTTACTATTGCTATATTTTTTTTGCTTTATGTGTTCGAAAAGTTCCAGCTTCAGGCTGCTTTCTATGCGATTCGCTTGGCGGAATGGGGAAGTAGGGACGTTGAATTTGCCTCCCAGGTGGAACATTCTTTCAACACTCAAAAATGGACGGATCGCAGCAGCCAGTTCAGCAGCAACAGCAGAAAAGTTTTGGCGAAGAAACTTTCAACTCCATCTACTCATATTGCTCTGAGCACCCGGTCATAGCTGGTGCCGGAGCCGTTACGGCTGCATTGGTGCTCAGAAAAATGTTCAGGAAAAAGGGCGCTGGTATCGACGGACGTACCTTTTACACTGGTGGGTTTGACAAGCAGATGAATGCAAAAGAGGCCCTTCTAATTCTCAACTTGAGGGAGTCGACTCTCAACAAGTCCAAGTTGAAGGAAACACACCGACGGATAATGTTGTTGAACCACCCGGATAGAGGTGGATCTCCATATCTTGCAATCAAAATCAACGAGGCTAAGGATTTTCTCGAAAAAAGAGGCGGATTGCGTTAGATAGAGATGTGTACTATATGTATTGTAAATAGTGTATGAAACGGATGTTGAACTAGATGCAGAGCAAGGGCGACCTGTGTAGCCCCGTAGAAGAACGCCAGTGCCAGTTGAAGACATCAGTAGCCGAGATGACTCGACGTATGCACCATTCACGCTGGAATACACTGCTCTCGGCAACATTATGAATGAGAGTTGCTCTCAAGAGATGACCTATATTGAGACGTCTGGAAAGTTGGTATTTCAAAACGAACCCTTTCTCACGCCACGTACCAGCAAGATGACAAGCGAGGCTGCATTACTCCGTTTTACCTTGTAACGATCATCACCACATCGCCATCCTCGACTCTATGTGCCAACCCACACTTTTGCGGAGAATGCTTTGCTGAAACACCCCATACATAGGCAAATCTAAATGTGTTTTTCATGTCGCGATGAATGTGGTTGCAAACGTCCTCAATGCTCGAGTTTTTTGCACGCACAACCATTGGGTCGCTGAAATCAGGCGCAACTCCCTTTCTCTTTGTGTAGATGCTCAGCAGCGCAAGGTCTCTCCAAATACGCTCCAGGAGATCGTCAATACCCAAGTCCATAGACACAGAAATCACTGTGGAGTGAGGCTGGCGGGCGATGCGATCTGTCTCTTCCAGAGACACGGCGTCGATCTTGTTGTAGCAGTACAAGCATGGGATGTAAGACCGGTGCTTTTCGTTGATGACGTCAATGAAATCCTCTACAGTCACGGATGGGTCTCTGATGAGAACCTCAGCGTTGTGAATTCTGTAATCGCGCAGAATGGAACCGACCATCTTTTCATCCAAATGTTCCGGAGGAGAGGTGGAGTTGAACTTGAGACCGCCGGCCGTCTTGATTTTGAAATAAATATCTGGGCGTCTCTTGTTCAGACGAATGCCCACGGCTTCCAGCTCCTGTTCCAAGATCCGTCGCTGGTCGTCGGGCTTGGTGGCGTCCAAAACCATCAAAATCAGATCCGCAGTTTTAGCAGTGGCAACCACTTGTCTACCGCGGCCCTTGCCCTGAGCTGCACCCTGAATGATACCTGGCAAATCGAGGATCTGAATCTCAGCACCGTTGTACTCCAACACGCCCGGCACCGATGTCAACGTTGTGAATGCGTACTGGGCAATCTCCGACTTGGTTTTGGTGATTTTTGATAAAAGAGACGACTTTCCTACCGATGGAAAACCAATCAGAGCAACTCTTGCATCGCCGCTCTTGGACACCTCAAAGCCTTGCCCGGGCGAGGAAGATGAGCCGGGCGCAGGCTCCAGCAACTGCTGGCGGTAGCGAGCAAGCTTGCCTTTTAGAAGGCCAATGTGGTACTCGGTGGCCTTGTTCTTCTGAGTGCGAGCAAGCTCTTCTTGGATTTGTTGAATTTTCTCCAGGATTCCCATGTTGGACTAGTTGTGGAGGACGCAAATCTTTTTGGGGTGGTCTCAAATACCTTCCAAAATGGAATGTCAAGGTTGTGAAATTTGGAGAGGGTGCGAGGTGAGCGGCGGCCATCAGCAATGTGCGTATTGGCAAAATCCGTCAAGCTCATGCGTTCTATTTTGTTGAACGTATTGCACCCTTGACTGCGCTCCGAACCTTCTTCGTAGTTACTCCAGGGAAAAATGGTGTGCGGATGCACGCAGATACCCGCTGCTTCGGACACTGCCGTTGCGCAGTGCGTAAATACATGGCAGGTCATTCGATGCAAAAAATGGCCATGTCTTGTCTATCCTCGCTGAAAGCTGATCCCTGGCCCGAGATTTCTGAGACCACTTTGCCTTGTCCAGCGCTATTTCTCAACTTCCTAATCAAGTCACAATTTCAACTCTCCACCAAAATACACCAAATAGTTAAAAATATAGTCGTGGAGAGGTAAATTCAGGCCCTGCAACAGTTGAATCACGGTGCTCAATGGATTCACGTTCGCGCCAGATCTTTTTGAAGGCAAACAACCTAATTGAGTGTCTGTCCGTGCGCGAAGACAACTCGTTTGGCCGTCTCACAGAGCGCGTCCAAAGCATCATTGAGCGTGATGCTCTTCAACCCTCGGCTCGGGTGTCGCCCCAAAGTGTGATGGATGCAACGTCTCTGTTACTCAGTGACTCTGCTAATGCCGAGTTCATTAATTTGGTGGGCTCATTGGATCATGACGATCCAGACTATGTGGCTGACGCGCTGCACCTTGTGTACCTGCTGAGCGGCCAGCCAGATTTGTCGGCTGGTTCTGACAATGCTCTGGGCTACAAACGACCTCTGGATTATCCGTTGGGTGACGTGCTGGCAAAGACTAGCAATATCGGCCAATCGCTAGATGCCGAGTTGTTGGCCGAGCTGCCTTCCCTTTTGCTGCATTTAAACAGTGGAATTCTTCGCTTGAACAGTAGCGGCAAGCTTGTACCCCTGAGAAGCAATATACCGGCGCCCGTTTTCGAGCTGCTGACGAGAGTCCTGGAGTCCGCTGTACTCTATGTCCGGCTACTCAAAACGATCAAATCGGTTGACTATGAACACAGCCATTCTTCACCTGGTATTGTAAAGCAGGCTCTCTACAGTGCGATAGACAAAGAACTACAAGGATACAAGGAGGTGGTGGGGGCTCTAGATAACATGATCAATTCCTGCCACCAAAGAAACGAATATATGAGCCTGGTTAGGTGTCTTGTTCTGATTAGCAATGCTACTCTAACGCTACAAGTCTTGGACTCCATAATCATCAAAGCGACCAACTTGAAGGGGGGACAAATATTGTCGTTGCTTCACCACACTTGCTCTCACGGAGACCCTGCCGCCAGAATCATTGGGCAGAGACTCCTTGTGAAGGCCTCAAAGCCGTTCTACGAATTGACGGCCCAGTGGATCCTCAGCGGTAATCTTATTGATGAGTTTGAAGAATTTTTTGTAGTTGTCCACAATGCAGATGCGAAGTGGCGCGATCGCTTTCACCTTGAGCGTTCACTGGCCCCGTCCTTTTTTTCTACAGATCTTGTTGGAAAGATTTACGAGGTGGGCAATTCTCTGCACTTTCTGAACGTTGCATGCGATGATAGAGACTGGCTTTCGGAGCGGTTGATAGGGATGGACTTGGTGTCTGCTGCAAGCTATGAGGAGGTCCTGAGGATAGTAGATGAAGCGTACAAAATTGTTCCGTCACGGCTCATTGTTGTTCTGAAGCAGAAATTTCATCTTAGCGTGCACCTGCATGCGTTGAAGAGTTATCTGCTGTTGGGAAACAGCAGATTTGTGGACCGCTTGCTGCAAGATATTGCGCCGTCGCTTGACCAGCTGGCTCACAAGTTGCACAGGCATGATTTAACTGGTGCTCTGGAGTCTGCGATCCGCAACTCGGGCGTGGAGCATGTGGAAGTAGAAGAGGCCATAGACGCGAGAATGATGAAGGTTGAGCACAGGGATGAAACAGGATGGGACATTTTCGTTTTAGACTACCGGCTTGGAGCGCCACTGGATGGCATAATTATGGACCGAGAGTCGCGATCGCTGTACCTGCAGCTGTTTCACTTTTTATGGCACTTGAAGCACGCCGCGTTTGTGCTCAGCCCTCTGTGGAAGGAGATGAGCGCACGAGGCTCAGCGGTGCCGTCAATCATACGCGAAACGCATCAGGTGCTGAACCACTTCATCTCAGTAATGGAAACGTACGCATTCTACCATGTGATTGAGACCTCCTGGAATGCGTTCCAGGCCGAGCTGTCGGCCGAGACGATGGGCATCAATGACATTATTGATGTTCACAAGAAGTACCTCAAGTCCATTATCAGCAAATGTGTGCTCGGGAAGTCGTCTATGGCGATCCGGCTGGAGCTCATTGTGAGCGGCACGATCAAGCCGCTCAGGTTGATTGGCCGCTTTTTTCCCGCCAAGGCAACTGGTAAAGACCAGGAGAGGATTGGGCTTCATCTGCAGTCGTACCTGGCACAGTTCAAGAAGGACGTCGGAGAGCTCACCCACGAGCTGGCTAATCACGAGCTGAACGAGCTCAAGTTTCTCGGCACCTGTTTGGACTTCAACGGGTACTACACCGCTGCGCGGCGGGACGCTGAGAGCGACGGGAGGAAGGAGTGATAGAGTCTTTTCGAAATAGTTGTTTATTTATATAAAAGTACAAATGCATCTTGGATTAGAGACGCTGGGTGGGTGTGATCAAAACAAGTCGAAAAACTTGCGTGCGAGCTCGACGCCAATAAAGGTGGCGGCGTTGGCCGGGAACGAGCGCAGCAGCGCCGGCCCGATGCCGGGGAAGAAGGCCTTGAAGCCGCCGCCGTTTCTGTAGATGTTCTTTGTCACGGTGGTGATGGACTGCTTGGTCTCCGAGGACTGCAGGTTGGACTTGATGGTGTCGATGGGGAACACGGGGATCCACATGGCGACGCCGGCCATGCCGCCGGCAAAGGAGATGGCGCCGAGCGACATGGTCGAGCCCTCTGGGGTGAACAGTTTCTTGAGGTACTCGTATGTGGCGAAATAAATAGCAGAGCCGGGGCCGTCGCGCGCGAGGGTTGCAACCGAGCCCTTGAAGACGGAGCGCAGGCCGCCGGTCTTGAAGAGGTGCTTGACCACGTCGAAGGCGCCGCTGAACTGCTTCTTGGACGGGTCGCTGGACTGGCCCTGGATCTGCAAAATGACCTTGACGCGCTCAAACGGCGCGGCGATCGCGGTCATGGGGATGGCCGAGAAGAAGCCGGCGGCCGAGATCTGTGCGATGGACAGCGCGCCGTTGGGGCCCGCCGGCGCGGAGACCTGGCCGACGATGCGCTGGCCGAGGTCGTAGCCCCAGAACGACACGGCAAACATGGGTGTCACGCCCACCAGCGGCGCGGCGACGCCGCGGTAGAGGCCGCGCGGGCCGTCGCGGGCGATGGTTTTGGAAAAGACGTCGAGCGTGCCCGCGTAGGTGCCCTTGGGCGACGTCTGGAGCCGGACCTTCATCAGATCAAAGGGGTGGCCGACGAGCACGGCGCACACACCGCCAAAGCCGCCGGCCGCAAAGGACTTGATTTGGCCGATAACGGCCGACTCGGCAGACTGGACTGCCTCCGCTATTTCGGTCACAGTGTCGGACATTTTCTCTATTGCAATTGGTTTTTGTCTAGCAGCAGGCCCGCTATTTATGCGTGACGCTACCCCACACACCCTGTCAACAGTGAAAAGTGTCAGCGCGGCTGCGCTAAAAAATTGTGCGTACGACCGAGGCTGGTGCTCGGCTAGGCGCTCGGAAGAACGCAGCTGGGCGAACGTGATTGCACGGAAAAAATGGCCGGAGAAAGGCCGGCGAAGGGGAGGTGCGTTTCGCAGGTGGAGAGAATTTTTTGGCCAGTGAGCGTTTGCGAATATTTTGGCCAGCGAGCGAGCAAAGTGCCTTTCCACAGCCTGCTGAGACGTCGCGCTGTCGGCACCCGCTCGGTGAAACGGAGCGCTGCAGAGTCGTTACCGTCGGCGAGCATGGAAGCGTCAAGTGACCGCTGCAAACGTGCATTCAGATAAATATGTCTATGTACAATCTGCCCAGGCGCTCAGGACCTAATGTCTCTTACGCTGGGGTTGCTGTAGGTCTCCAGCATCTTGGAGCCTTTCCTCAGCAGAAACTCAATGGTGGAGAAGTCGCGCTTGCCAAGGTGCGCATACTCCTCGAAGTTTCGGCGCACAAAGGCCAGAAAGTTGGCCTGCGCCGGCACCGGCTTCTTGTGCACCTCGCGCACACACTTTCGGTAGAAACGCAAAACGTCTCGCTGGAGACCGCTCACACGCGCCATGCTGATCCTGTATGTTATTGCAACTCGCTCTGGTCGTCCTCTTCAATGACGGTGGCTTGCTCAATGCTGACCTCGTCGATTGGTCGGTTGTCTGGGTGGATTGGGACTTGCGACATTCTCACAAGCGTGTCGAGCCCCGACCAGACCCTCCCAAAGATGGAGTGCTTGCCGTCCAGTTTGGGGGCCGGCGCCAGCGTGATGAAAAACTGGCCATGCGGTTCTTTGGCAACCATGGAGACGACCCCTGCCCCGGTGTGTCGGAGCTCCTGGCTCAGCTCGGGCTGCGGAGCCTCGCTGGCCCCCAGCCGCGGGCTCGCATGCACTAGGGAGTTGGGTATGATTCGCAAAAACTTGGCCCCGTCGTACAGCTGCTCCATCACCAGCTCGACAAAGTACTGGCAGGTGTTGGGGGCGTGCCGGTCGTACAGCTCGAGCACAATGTCCCCGTGCGTGGTTTCCAGGAGCACCTTCATTCTTTCCGTCACAGGCGCAGGCTGTTGGCAGAAGCAAGTCCAAAGTGTGGTATCGCAAGCCGGTTTGGCGCGCTCGTGTAAGTTTTGCAGACTCTGCCACGGCCAGCCGTTTCGGTCGCTTGCCCAACGCGGATTGTACATATTACTCAGCATCCTCATAGTTGATTACCAATATATTACAAATCTTGAAATTTCAGGGTCAAACGCAGTCCCACCTCTGCTTCCTTCACTGAAATTTACGAGCATTACACACCCAGTTCAACACAGCGTTTAGAGGCTGGGCTACCAACAGTATGTATTTTACAACCCGCGGCGCCACTGTCGCGCTTAAACTAACACAGTGCCTCCCGTAACCCCCGATGCTCTGCTCAGCAGACTGAGCGATGACACCGCTGGTATCAAATCTCAGATTAACGTGCTCTTTGAGATTCGCGACAATCTGGACTCTTTGCAATCGTTTCCGGACTACGACACGTTCCTGCCGCAAATGGTCCACAAGTGTATCAAAATCCTCGAAGACACTCAACCCAGCTTTACATCCACCTCCAACGAGCAGCGGCTCAGAGTGAGTGTTTTGGAGATTTTTGTAAGGCTCCAAACAAACGAAACCCTCAGACCTTTGTCACAGCCAATCCTCAAGGCTCTCATGGATCTGCTGCGTGTCGACAACGAGGAGTGTGGTGTCATGTGCATGAAGATTATCACCAACTTTCACCGTGCTTACAAAACCCATTTGCTCGAACAGGTCCAGGGATTCTTTGATATTGTGATTGACATTTACAAAAATATTCCTCAAGTTGTCAGCGATCTCTTTGATTCTCCAAGCGGCGCGGGTAACACGCTGTCGGCGGCGGTGTCCGCCAGCGTTGGCTCCACACCCCCTGTGTATCAAGCCTCTCCGCGTCCAATATCGCCCTCCACAGGTGCCGACATTGAACAGTCCACAAAAACCTTGAATAAGGCCATGTTCTCGTTCAAGGTACTCACCGAGTGCCCCATTATCATTGTTCTTCTATATTCAACACACAAACAGCTGGTCAACGAATCTCTGCCCTTATTTATTCCTCACATTATTGAAACTTTGCAGCTACAGGCTCAGCCGCAAGCCAAAGCGCATCAGGCAGCACAGCAGGCCGGAGAGGTGTTAACTTCCATCTCTCCACAGATTCGAAATAGAACGGCTTATGGGGAGTTCATTGTCACACAGGTAAAAACAATGTCCCTACTGGCTTATGCTTTGAGAGGCTGTGGCCCTGCGCTTAGGCCATATCTAGATCAAATCCCAGACTTTGTCGTCAGACTGTTGCAAGACTGCCCTGCAGAGCTTTCAAGCGCAAGGAAGGAGCTCCTTGTTGCTACTCGCCACATTCTTTCTACAGATTTCCGCACTCATTTCATTCCGAAAGTTGATATTCTCTTGAATGACAAGGTCCTCATCGGCCATGGTCTCACAGTTCACGAAACACTGCGTCCGTTGGCATACTCCACTGTGGCAGACTTGATTCATCATGTCCGAAATGAACTCTCGTCAGCGCAAATCTGGAAAACCGTTGTCGTCTACTGTAAGAATATGCAGGATAGGACGCTACAAATCAACTTTCAAATTATGAGCGCAAAACTTTTGATGAATTTGGTAGAGCGTATTATGAAACTTCCTCAAAAGCAAGAAGGAAAACAAATAATGGTGATAATATTGACAGCTTTTGTCCAAAGGTTCTCGTCCCTCAATCATGCATATGAACATGTAATGAAGACAGAACGGAAGAAAAATGGTAATCCTCTCCCAGAAGATGAGAAACTTGATCAGTATGATGTTCTCCAAGGGCCAATAATGATTCACAGCGAAAGCAGCAGTGCTGGTGCCAATCTGCAACTCAAAGATGTAAGATTTTTCCTGCGCAATCTCATGTCGTTTCTGAAAACAGTCATGTTTGGTCTGAAATCCTGCAACCCTCCGCCTCCAAATAACTCAGCTTTCACTGCTCAACAGTGGGCAGATGTTGTTCGACTTCTCAATGCCGAGCAGATTACTTTATTTAGGAAGCTTTTCAGGGAAGGAATAGCAGGTCACATGTTTTTTGCTGTTGACAGAGAGGAGAAAGCCCCAGAAGTTCATAAACCTGGAGGCAGTTATAATGACTTGCTTCAGGCAAATATGCCTATTGTAAGTTCAAAAGATGAAAAAGAACTTATGGAATCGTTTGCTACGGTTTTCATCCATATTGATCCATCTTCATTCAATGAGATTGTGGCCTCAGAACTAGACTTTCTTTACGAATCTACTCTGAAAAACCCGGCTCTTCTTCACATTCCGCAATTTTTCTTGGCAAGTGATGCCATGTCTTCCAATTTTGCTAATTTGCTCATTCCTTTTCTGAAAGACAAGCTAGCAGACATGGGAAGTGGGGATGCTGTCAAAGCTAACATTTTAATAAGACTGTTCAAGCTTACGTTTATGGCGGTAAATTTATTTCCTACTCACAATGAGGCCGTCATTTTACCTCATTTGAGGGAGATTATTCTCAAGTCAATGGAACTCTCCACGACTTCAAAAGAGCCAATCTCATATTTTTACCTGCTTCGCACCTTATTTCGGTCAATCGGTGGTGGAAGGTTTGAGTCTTTGTATAAAGAGGCCCAACCTTTACTCCAAGTGTTGCTCGAGTCATTGAATCGTTTGATAGCTGCTGCTAGAAAATCTCATGAGAGAGATATTTATGTCGAGCTTTGTTTGACTGTGCCTGTACGTCTATCGGTACTTGTTCCGTACTTAAGCTACTTGATGCGCCCGCTAGTGATAGCACTTAATGGTCCCTCGGATCTTGTATCTCAAGGCTTACGCACCCTTGAGCTATGTGTTGACAATTTCACTGCGGAATATTTTGATCCAGTGGTGGAACCTGTCATTGGAGAAATAATGAAAGCAATGTGGGGTCACTTGCAGGCTTTGCCTTACAACCATCAACTTAGCCACACGACCCTAAGAATTTTGGGCAAGCTTGGTGGTCGCAATCGCAAATTTTTACAGCCACCCAATGATCTAAAATCAAAATTGTTTGAGTGCGATGTTATCGTCAATGTTCATTTCGATGGATTCACAAATGACGAAAAGACGTTGAGTTTGTCTCCAGGTATTCGTGCTGCTTTGACGTTGCTGAGTAATCCTAAAACCCCGTTGCATTACCAACAAAACTCTTTCAAATATGTTGCCAATGCGATTAGGCTATTTCTGAGCCATTCAAAGATCGACGCTGACAAGTTGAAGGCTAAGATTGACGCTTGTGCAAATGCTATTGTTTCAGAGAATATAGAACCTTCTGAGTTGAAATTGGGCAGTGGCGAACACACAGCTCTCAAAAGGAGGAGACAAAATGACCTTCTCCAAAAGCTCTTGGAGTCTCTTTTTTTCTCTGTATCCATAGACGACGAAGGAACAAGAAATGAAGCACGGACTCTCATCTTCAATCTTTGTGATCATTTTGCCGTCTTGGAGCTTGCTGAAATGACAATCGAGAAAAAGAAACTGAGTAAAGCTTTTTCTTTGCAAGATCACGAGGGTGCAGCAACCTTAGACCCGAAGGTATTTCTTGACGCTATCATTTTTGGTCTTAGTCATTTTGATCTGAATGTACGGCAAGTAGCTCGCGATTCCATTCATCGTATTTATGATGCTGGTATGAAAATTTTCAGTCAAACCGATAATCCTTCCGACTATGCACGTTATTTCCCCATGTTTCGTTCTCTCTTTGGAAAACTTACCCATACTTGTTTTGAAGAGCATTATTTCAGAAAGGAAGGTGCATGTCTTGGATTTGAAGTGATGCTGAAGGAGATTAATCTGCCTGTAGCGTGGGTTACATTGAAACAAATTGAATTTGCAAGGACTATGATTTTTGTGATCAAGGACACACCTACAGACGTGCCGAACTTTGTACGCGAAAGCGCTGCTGATTTACTTTATCATGTCTTGAAAATGTGTGGAACTAGTGGCAAGACCGATGATAAGCTGGTTGGCTTACTTACTTACGAACTGGGCTGTGCTAAGGCCTCGGTTCGAGAGGCAGCTTCTAAGTCGCTTGAAATCATTTCCCAACTATGTGAGAAATCGATTTCAGAGTTGATACAGCCCGTTTCAAATTTATTGCTGAAACCTATATTTGGTAAACCATTAAGAGCACTGCCATTCCCTATGCAAATTGGTCATATTGAAGGCATTTCATTTTGTCTTGGTTTAAAAGACACCTTTTTGGAACATACAGATGAATTGAACAGACTTATCATGGAAGCACTGGCCTCTGTGGATGCAGACGATGAGAATCTTACCTCTCCTCGGAAGATACTGGAGCAACAAACTATTGAGCAACTCGTCCAATTGAGAATTTCCTGTATCAAACTCCTATCGTTAGCCCTTGGAACCCATCCGAACCAACTTGCCAATTCAAGGCCGAAGATTTTGGCGGTGTTTTTCAAAACTTTGTATTCAAGGTCTCCGAAAGTTGTTGATGCAGCTCACCAAGGTCTTCGTAACGTCATTTTATCACACAGCGTTAAACTTCCTAAAGAACTACTTCAGAACGGATTCAAACCGGTTCTGATGAACCTTGCAGACGTGAAGCGTTTAACGGTTGCAGGACTTGAAAGTTTAGCACGACTTCTTGAACTTTTGAATTCGTATTTCAGAATGGAGATTGGTAAGAAACTGCTTGACCATCTGAGAGCTATTGCAGAGCCGCAGACATTACATGCATGCTCGGTAAAAACTTTAGATACTCAGCAACCCATTCGTATCATTACGGCTATTTTGAACATTTTTCACTTACTGCCGAATACCGCTGGTGTGTACATGAATGATTTGATACAAAGCTTGTTCTTTCTAGAGTCGCATTTGCGTAGACAACATCAATCGCCATTCCGAAAGCCAATAGAGAAATTCTTGGACAAGTATGCTAGTGAATCAGTCGAATACTTCTTCCCTAAACTCAATGACGCAAAGTATGGAAGATTTTTCGCCTCTATTTTACCTAACTGTCCGAATGTGCAAAAACAAGTTACTTCAAACGTGGCTGAGCTAAGAAAACATTTAGGAGAAGGCTCGACAGCAGTTTGCAACGTCATTGCTATTTTGCATGCTATCACTATTGACAATGGTCCTGAATATAAACAGGTCTTGAACGACCTCAAGGATTTGATTCCAGATCTGAAAAGTGTGGTTTCTGCAGCTCCTCTTACATCTAGTGTGTTTCTCAATATCGAACAAACGCTCGATCAACTGCAAGAGATCTTTGTCAAATATTTACGAGAGAATGATGACCCTGAGCTTTTCCTTCATTTCACTACGCAGCTCTGTGTGAATGATATTACTATTAGCATGCCATTACAAGAACTCACTTTTTCTATTGCTGATAGTGATGATGTCTCTAAGAGGAAGCTGTATTTGATGAAAACTCTAGAAACGGTAATTCGATCATCCTCTACAGTCTCGAAAACTTATCTATTGAGCAGGATAATCAATCCCATACTTCTTGTAGAGGGAGCAAAAGAAGGCAATCTTAATAGTCTTCTTGAAAAAGGAACAGGCTCTGCGAGGTCGAATAACTGGCTAGATGTGGTTCATTCTAGCCTTTGGAGAGATTCAGAAGTTGTCGGTTCCTTGGATTACTATAGGCTAGAGCTCTTGCAAATGTCTGCTTTGATAATCAAGCTTTCACCTGACCTTCTTACTGAATGCAAGAAAGAAGTGATCAAATATGGCTGGCAGCATATCAAATTGGAAGACATTATAAGCAAGCAAGTAGCCTATGTTTTGATTGCCTACTTTATTGCCGCTTTTGACACACTGAGCAAAATTGTCGTACAGATATACATGGCACTATTGAAAACTCATCAAAACGATTCTAAGAATCTTGTTAAGCAAGCCTTGGATCTGCTTGCTGGTGTTTTACACAAGAGGGTTGGTGCGAACCTCACTGCGAAGCTTCCCAAAAAGGTTCTCACTGAAGAAGGATATCAAGTTGGACAGGTAACTGTCGTCTTTCAGTTCATCATTCGTCACGAAACCTTATTTTATCCTTACCGAAACCACTTCATTTCAAACATTGTTTCTGCAATGCCAAGATTATGTTTCACGTCAAGTAATTCTCCGGATAATCATTTACTTGCTACAGATCTTGCCGAGCTGGTTTTGAAATGGGAAAAGAGAGCTAAGACACAGCAAGAAGAGGGGAATGACGAGATGGCTGTTGATGAAGTTAGCAAACCAGATAATGCTGGTAACAACTCTGAAACTGCTGCGAAAGACTACTCCACACCTTCGCAACAAAGAGAGCTTTTGTTCTCTTGCCTTCTTCGATTTGTGTGCATGTCTGGTCTTAAATCTACCGAAGCTAACATTGGCGAACGAGTGATGGCTATTTTAGGAGAGCTCCGTGACGTTTGGCCAGAGGTGAAAGTAAAGCTGACTTTATTTGAAAGAAGTCTTATCGGTGCTGATTTTACCACTGCTCCTGCTATTGCAATGTGCATCAATTCTTTGAATGTTTTGAGCATGATCCTAAAGCGCAGGTCTCTTGAATGGGTTGAAGAAAACATGGGTCATATTGAGAAGCTTCTTGAAAGTAGTATCAAGTGCGAAAATTTGCAAATTCAAAAGTCTCTGAGGAAAGTTCTGGAAACCATTTTTACTTTGCCTTTCGACCATGACGACGTTCCAGAGTCCATCAAATCACTCTTGACAACAGTAACCAATTTTACGCAAGAAAATTTGGGCAATTCTAATGTTCTCCCGGGCGTTCTTCTTGCTGCTTCTATTGGTGAATATAAAGCCAGTGCCCTCGACGCATTGTTGCCTAACATGATGAAAGCTTTTGGCAAACTTTGTCGAGAGCATGTGAATAAGGATGAGTCTGGCGGAAAGGATCCGGATTCATTGTTTTTACTTGAACTTGTTTTAGATTTGACATCGAAAAGAATATCTTTCATGAATGATCAAAGAAGAGTTTTTTTGAGTTTGTTTGCCCAATTGATTGAGCGCTCTAATGATAAGGCGCTATGTCTCAAAATTATTTCCATCACTCGAGGCTGGGTATTTTCGAAAACGGACTCATTTCCTACTATGAAAGAGAAAGCTGCTATTTTGTCAAAAATGATGTCATTTGAGAATAAAGATCGACGAGGAGGAGAAGAGCTTTCAAAGGAGTTTTATGATATTGTGGTAGACATTTACTTAGACCCGGTATTGAGCAGATCAGAGCTGTCTGCAAGAATGGAACATCCCTTTTTGGTTGGAACTAAGCTGGAAAACGTTAGAGTTCGTCAAAAGCTAATGAAGGTGCTTGGAGATAGTGTTGATCACAATATTGTGAAAAGACTTTCATACGTTATCGCCGAACAAAATTGGGAGTATATCGCGGACTATCAGTGGTTAAATCAAGGTCTCCAAATTCTCTACGGTGGGGTAGCTGATAAACCTGTTCACATAATCGGTTTCAAGTTGAACGATATCATGTCAACTGGAAATGTCTTGTCTATTAATGAAGATGAGTCGATGGATGTAGATGGTGAAAGTGAGAAGAAATTTAGTCACTTGGATGACTTTGTTGAGGGCTTGATAAGCTTTGGGGAAGAATGTGAGCAATTGACGATGCAAGACCTCATATCTCCAATTGTTGAGATGCAGTATCATTCCAAAAGTCTGGTTCATGAAATGTGGGTCGAGATTTACCCAGCTATTTATTCTTATGTTTCTCAAAAGGACAAGGTAGAGTTTATGAGGACACTGGTTGATTTGTTTTCCCGTGATTATCACACTCGCCAGGTTGATGAACGTCCAAATTGCGTCGCGACACTAGTAGAAGGTGCTTCACGATGTCAACAACTACCACCACATCTTGTTAAATATCTTGGCAAGTCTTTTAATGTATGGTATCCAGCTATTGGTATATTAGAGGGCATTGAGGCGAATTCTGTCAATGAAACTCAACGTGTCCTTGATGCAAATTCTGATGCACTGGTTGAACTGTATGCTGGATTGGGAGAAGAGGATATGTTCTATGGACACTGGCGGCGACGAGCTAAGTACCAGGAGACCAATGCTGCTCTTTCTTATGAGCAGTGTGGAATGTGGATGAGAGCTGAGCAAATGTATGAAACTGCTCAAATCAAAGCCAGAACAGGAGCTCTTCCATATTCTGAAGGCGAATACGCATTGTGGGAAGATCATTGGATTTATTGCGCTCAAAAGCTTCAGCACTGGGAAATATTGACTGAACTTGCCAAACATGAAGGATTCACAGATCTGCTTCTTGAATGTGGCTGGAGAGTCGCTGATTGGAACACCGACAGGGAGCCACTTGAGCAGAGCATAGAGACTGTTATGGATGCTCCAACTCCTCGACGCCATGTTTTCCAAACTTTCTTGACTCTTCAGGGTGTTGCTCAGAAGACTAGTACGGTTCAGGAATTGTCAAACCAATGCAATGAAGGGGTTCAACTAGCGCTGAGAAAGTGGTATAGTTTACCCTCAAGAACAACCAATGCTCATATTCCACTGCTACACACATTCCAGCAGTACGTTGAATTTACAGAAGCTTGTCAAATTTATGGAAGTCTTGCGGCAACTACAGCTCAGAACCTTGACACAAAATCTCAGGAACTTAAAGGTGTTCTTCAGGCGTGGCGAGAACGATTACCAAATATTTGGGATGATATTAACATCTGGGGTGATTTGGTCACTTGGAGACAGCATGCATTTGCTGTCATTAATAAGAAGTATTTGCCACTCATCCCTAATTTGCCTAACAATGGTGGTGCTCCGTCCAATTCTTATGCTTACCGTGGTTATCATGAAATTGCGTGGATCATTAACCGTTTCGCACATGTTGCCAGAAAGCATGGTATGCCAGAAGTTTGTTTACTGCAATTGAACAAGATTTACACTCTCCCTAACATTGAGATTCAAGAGGCCTTTTTGAAACTTCGTGAACAAGCTCGATGTCATTACCAAAACCCAAATGAAACTAATACTGGGCTTGATGTTATCAGCAACACCAATCTTGTGTATTTTGGCGGGCAACAGAAAGCTGAGTTTTTCACACTGAAGGGTATGTTCTTGGCGAAATTGAATCACCAGTCGGAGGCCAACCAGGCTTTTGCAACTGCCGTACAGATTGATCTTTATCTCCCGAAGGCATGGGCAGAGTGGGGCTATTACAATGACAGAATGTTTAAAGAGAATCCGAATGAGCTGACTCATGCAGCGAGTGCAATCTCTTGTTACCTACAGGCAGCTGGACTGTTCAAGTCTGGTCAGACACGCAACCTTTTGTCTCGCATTCTATGGCTGTTGAGGCTTGATGATTCTTCTGGTAAAGTTATGGCAGCATTCGAAAACTACAGAGGGGAGTTCCCTGTTTGGTATTGGATCACATATATTCCACAACTATTGACTTCACTTTCTCACAAAGAAGCTAGAGTTGCGCGAACAATTCTCATCAAAATTGCCAAGACTTATCCTCAGGCTCTTCATTACTATCTCAGAACCACTAAGGAAGATCTAGCTGTTTTGCAACGTCAAGTACAAGCGGTAAGGCAGAACATGTCAAGCACTAGTAGTGAGGGTAACAATAGTCCCGCTGGTGCGACTGGTAATAACCAGCCAGTCAACTCTCCTGTCAATGCCAACAGAGGTACACCCGTCAACATGCCAGTTAATGCTGGTACTCAAGCAAACACCACTTCTTCGACAAATGGAGCTAATACTCCAAGCAGCTCGAGTGCGGATAAGCAACCATGGGAATATGTGGAAGAAATTACTGGTATGCTCAAAACTGCTTATCCTCTGTTGGCCTTATCTTTGGAAGCCATTGTTGATCAGCTCAATCATCGCTTCAAAGCTCAACCAGAAGAGGATGCTTATAGGTTGGTTGTCGCTCTTTTAAATGATGGTGTTCAGTACATTGGAAGAATGGTCTATCCAAAAGAAGATGCTTCGCTTCCACCGGCAACCGAAGCAAGCATCAAAAGATTTGCAGAAACGGTTCTGCCTACGAAACATATCAAGGCCGCCTTTGAGAAAGATTTTGTTACCGACAAACCTAATTTGGATACGTACATTAAGAAGTTGAGAATTTGGAGACAAAGGTTCGAAGAGAAGTTGGATGCTAGAGTTGGAAAGGTGAATCTGGAATCTTTATCTGCTCATTTAAGCGAGTTTCATTATCAAAAATTTGAAGAAATCGATGTCTTTGGTCAATATCTCCAACTTAAGGACAACAATATCCATTTTATCAAGATTGAAAGATTCCTGCCAACTGTCGATGTTGTGAGGACATTTGGATATTGTTACAAAGTCTTTACAATCTTGGGCCATGATGGTAGCTTGCACCCATTCCAGGTTCAGTATCCCGCCGCTCGTTCGTGCAGAAGAGAAGAAAGGGTTGTGCAGTTTTTCAAGATTCTCAACTCGGTATTGAACAGAAAGCGCGAAGCCAAGCGCAGAGGAATTCAATTCAAGCTGCCTGCTGCAATGCCATTGTCACCTCATATTCGAATTGTGGAGGAAGACAAGAAGTTCATCTCATTGCAGGCAGTTTACGAAGACTATTGCCGAATGAAGGGTGTATCTCGTGATGCTCCTTTAGATTTCACGGTAAAAAAGTTGAGAGCGGCGTTCGCGCCCAATCTTCCAAAGCCGTCTGAGATCAACAGCATCAAAATGGAAATTTTTGCGTCCATTCAAGCGTCGATGGTTCCTGCAACTTTATTGAGAGGCTACTTTTCAAACAATTATCTTTCATTTGAAGATTTTTGGCTGTTTAGAAAGCAGTTTGCGTATCAGTATGCTGGTGTCACCTTCATGACGTACCTGATGAGCATCAATAACAGGTACCCCTATAAGATTCTCATCAACGTTGGTTCAGGTGATGTTATGACAACCGAGATGCTTCCTGCACTACCTCCCTCCAAGGTAGGACCCTCGTTCCACAATACAGACCCAGTCCCATTTAGACTGACTCCAAATTTGCAGAATCTCATGGGCCCTACCGCGGTTGAAGGGCTTTATTCTATGGTTGTCTTTATCATTTCCAAATCCCTAACTGAGCCAGAATTTGATCTTGAGCAATGTATGCTGATATTCATCAGAGATGAGATCATTTCATGGTATAATCAGCAGCAGCGTCAAACTATCCCTGATAGTCAATTGAGAGATATTGTGAAGGCAAACGTGGACGCTATCGTTAAGAAGGCAGACGCTTTGACTCAACAAGGACAGGGAAATATTCCTGCGAATCAAACTGTAATTGATTTAATTTCACAGGCAGTTAACCCGAGACACTTGTCCATGACTGATAACCTGTGGATGCCTTGGCTATAAAATTTGAACTAAAATCAAACTTACTTTTTATTAATATATTATTGTTTATTGTTTATTTCGAACTGGCAGCGACCATCTGCACTGCATGAACAAGTTTGGCCTTTCAATGACTCTGAGTGAATTGAAGGTAAAGGAATAGGTCTAATAGTATTTGCTACACATTGCTTATTTTTATCCATTATTGCCCCCATAGTTGGGGAGATCATTGTGATGTACAAAACCCTGGAGATTTCGATATAGAAGAGCGTTTAAAAAAAGGGCTGAGGTGAAGTTTTTGTTTTACTCTTGCCCTATTTTCTTTCCGGCCTGTTGTAGCCCTGAGAGGGGTTTCTATCTAACACATTGTTGAGGTTGTAAAGCTCATCATGCATGTCCTTGCTCAAAACTCTCAATTGTCACAACAACGAAACAACTGAGCCGTTACAACTTGTCATGCTTGACCGAGAAAAATACATACCAGTGCTGGATGCACTGCTTCCAGTGGTGGACCTCGAAGTTGTTTCAGTGAAACGCATACGGCTGGCAGTGCAAGCGCTATTCCAAGAAGATCTGACTGCAGAGAAAGCTGAATTCAAGGCACTGTTCTGGGAGCGGTTTGATGAGTTTGAGAATTCAAGAGTCAATTTGAAAAAGAACTCCGTGAAAAAGCAAGACGAAGGAGAAATATTTATTCCTCAAGGGACCCCAGAAGGATCTTTGGAGGAGACCCCCGAAAGAGACAGCTCGGAACAAACTGGATTGAATTCCTCGAATAAACGCTCACTATCCAATGAAAGGCTGCAAGACGACTCTCGTGATGAACTATCTGCCCGCGAACTTAAAAAGGTGAAACTGGCTGAGAAGAAGGAGAGAGAGGCACGGAAGAAGGCCAAGAAAAAGGACACCAATACAAAAGGTGATGGTACCAAGAAGAAAACGGGGTGGAATTCAGAGTATCCTGTTTCTTCTCAGCTCAGCGAAGTAATTGGCAGAACGGTTTCGTCCAGGCCAGCAATTGTCAAGTCGCTTTGGCAGTATATAAAGAGCAATGACTTGCAAAATCCAGAGAATAGACGGCAGATTCTCTGCGACGACAAACTCAAAAGTGTGTTCAACACTAGTAAAGTTGACATGTGTACAATGAATAAGCTTATTGGTAAGCATATTCTGCAAAACGAGTGAGTAGCTAAAAGCGCCGTTGCAAGCTGGTCTTGCTAGGCTTTATTTACATTTCAATAGGGCTAGAATACAAATTCACACTATGTCATGACACTTCTTGTTAGGGCACTACCAAGGTTGATGTCGTTTCCAGGCTTGGCCATTAGAACTTCTTCCATAGACTTCAACTTCTGCGTCGACTCAAAGTATTGCGCTTCCGCGTCTTCCAGGGAATAGACGCTATATTCGTTCAAATCTCTATCAACAAAATGGCGATGTGCACTCTCCAAGTCTTCCGGAAGATGTTCGAGCGTCTCTTGGGTATTCTCCTTGATCATTTCGCTCAACTCTCTAAACGCTAACTGAAGCGCTTCCTTGTCCGTTTCCAGTGGTTCATGGGCTTGCTGAGAAGAATCATTGGTCTGCCCAGTTTCCTGGCTTTGATCAAATGACTCCCCATACTCTAGCGTTTCCATCCGAGATCTACAAATAGATTGAATCATGGCAGTCGATAGAATATTCAGCTGTACAGAGGCTGGAAATCCTTTGACAATGGCTAATGAGTTATCACAGTAAATGGGGTCACTCAATGCTTCCTGTATGATGCGTTTCCAAACCAGTGGTTCACAGTACTCTCCCATTGATAAAACCTCATATGACTCATCTTCTTGATAAAAGTAAACACCGTTTTCACTAGTTTCTGTCGAAGATTCAGGTGTGGCCAACTGAGGTTCCGCATCCTTGTTATCTGAAGAAGGGCTATCGCCCATAATTTTGTTTGAGGCCCTAGCAGTTTTGTTTGAAGACATATCTTTTCTCTCTTTATCCAGCTTGGCTTTTTCGATACTAACTTTGTCTGCATCTGATGTGACATTTTTTACTTTACGCCGTGTTTGACTATCATCAGCGACCTTCATCAGTGGGTCTTCGGTAAAAGCTCTTGTTTGCTGGAGATCAGTGTTGCTGTGAGTTTCCTGTTTATTATTGTTTTCAGTTTCTGTGGATTCATCATCACTTTCAGTTTCAGTTTCACTACTCGACTCTTGTTCAAGAAGACTGAATACATTGCCTTTGATTTGGCTGAGAGATGAGGCGCGCGCAGCAGGTGTATCATGCCTCGGCCGGTAGCTATCGTGGGAGCTATTCACTTTCAAGAGCTCTTTGTTAGTTTCGACGCTGCGCAAATTACGCAATTCTTTTTCCTCGCCGGTGGCAGCAGGTGTATTATTGTCTAATTTTTGATCCGAAATTCCATCTTTCATAGGTATCGGCGGCTTCTCCGGAGAATTCAGTACGTCCTGTCGGCGACTGTCATTTGCCATAGGCCTAGGTGGCAGTTCGACGTCTTTGGGATGGGGAACAGGAGGCAAGTTAACTTTAACTTTAGGAAGAGCAGGAAAAATGCTATCTGGAGAAGCAACAGGCAAGGAATCTGACTTGGTTGATTTGGTTTTCGGATTCTTTGCTTTCTGAGCTTTTTGGCTGTCAGTTGTAGGCGTATTAGCACGCGCATCTCTGTCTGATCTGGACTTCTTAATATCAACGTCTGTAATTTCCAGCTCAGGTGCAGAGTCTACTATAGGGTATTCGTCATCATATCCCTCAGAATCATACCAAAGTTCATTGGATGATGTATTCAAGCCAATGAATTTAGAGTCAACCTTTGATTTTTTACCATGCACAGACTTTACACTGACATGGGACGTATTGTCATCACTTGTTTTAGATTTTGGAATCCGTTCTTTTGCTGGGGAAGCTGTTTCTTCAATTTGCTTTGTCAAGCTAGAAGAGGCAGTCATACTTTCCCTCGCTGGCTTTTGCAAATGCGATGGCGATCGACCTGAAGTGCCAGACTTTACAGAATCATTGCCAGTTTTTTCATTTTTCATTTTTTGCAGAAGCTTTACTTTCTTCTGGCCAATTGTCAGCAACCCCTTTCCTCCTGAGAGGTGATCATCTTCAACTCCACGATTTGACGTGGCCGGTGGTGAGCTGCTTTGCTTATCGGCAGATAATGATATCATTTTATCAGGTGTTTCACGAGATCTAGGTAATCGATCTATTTCAGTGAGCGCTTTTAAATTTTCAATTTCACCTTCTGTCAGCGACGAGCCCTGTTTAGAAGTTTGACATGTCTCCGGGTCCTTTGAAGGAGACGCCTCAACAGGAGGTTGTAGTTGATCTTTCAAAGCAGTGGCTGACATTCTTGGACGTTCAGCATAAGATGAATCGTCGTCGACGCCAGCACCTGAAAGCAGTAGATCAGCGGAAGAAACGGCGACATGATAGTCTAGCCCATCTTTCACTACATCTCTTGCCCCAGCGCCAATCTTACCGTCCCTTTTACAGACTGTGTCTACAAATCCGGAGCCAACGGGCTTGATTGACAATGTTTCAGAGTAAGAATCAAAAAACCCTCTTCGAGATGAGCTCTGTGACGGAAATCCCTTACTAGCATTCACAGCTCTGTCAAAAGCTATCTTATCGTCCTGCTTATCGCTTTTTTCAAGATTTCTGCTTGGCTCCGTGGCTGGAGCTGCCTTGGAGGCAAACAAGTCATCAACGGACAGAGATATTTCGGTATTTGAAGTAGCTGTGATTGTTGCATTGTCTGGCAGCGGTCCTGGCGGGGACGGCAACAGTCCCGGCGGAGGCAACATTGGCGGTAAGGCAAAGTTCTGAGGCGATGGGTGTGAATTAGCCGCTGGCACGAATGGGAATCTGGGGTCTAATCCAAAGTTCGTCAGGAATCTGTGATCTGGGTTAGTAGGGACAGGAAAAAAGGGAACGCTAAAGAATCAAACAAGTTTTAATCAAAAGTTAAACCTACGTAACTAGAGGATCACTACGCAAGGCCAGAGCAATTAGGCTATGGTGTGGTCTAGCTACACATTTGATTCTTTAGCCTATTGTAGTAGTCTCACCTCTTGTGCCATTCATCAAATGAGCTAGTAGCTCGTGCGAGCCGCTGTTGACCGGCGGATGCTGGGGATGGCTCTGCCTGCCATAAATGCCTGGTGGTGGAGGAGTTGCTGCCTTTGCGGTGGTCTGGTACGCGTCTGCATTCACGATGGAGAAGTCCTCGCGCCTTGTGCTCAACAGCACGCCGGACTTGGGGGACAAGCCGCCAGTGAGACCGTTGAGGTAGGAGTAGAGACTGCTCTGGCGGGGTTTGGCCTGCTGCTGCTGCTGCTGGACCTGGGCGCGATGGAAGGAGCACAGCGATGGCATGTTGGCGAAATCCGGCTGCGACAAGTACTTTGAGTTGAACTTGAACGTGACAGCATGCGAAATAGGCAGCACCGAGTCGAGCATGAAGTTTGCGGCGGTGGGCGGGGCTGCGACGGGGGCAGTTTGGGCCGCGGGCGACGGAGCGGGCGCCGGGGCCGGAGCGGGAGCCGCCGACTGCGCGGTGGTGGCAGGCGAGGCGGCGGCGGCCTTTGCGAGCTTGTTGTTGACGGTCGGCGGGGATGCTTTTTGCGCCCACGATGCGGTGGAGGGGAGAGCCGAGACCGTGTGCGAGTGGTCGTCGTCGTGGGCGGCGCTGGAGCTGTGGACCGGCGGATGCTGGATGACGGGCGACTGTGGTCGCGACGAGTGCTGCTGGATGACGTGGGCGGGGCCGTGGTGGGCCTTTGACGAGGACGACGAACCGCTGGTGTTTTGCTTGGCGGCGTGCTGGATGGTGGAGAGGTCTTGGCGGGTGTAGGAGTCGGCCTCCTCGCCGGGCTCGTGCAGAAACATGCAGTGCGGGTTAGGGCATGGCTGGCCGCGGAGGTAGGACGAGCAGTACTTTGTGGTGCCGTAGGCGGCGCGGAGGTACTTGCCGTCGTTGATGGAGCCGTCGACGGCCTGGATGCAGCGCGTGGCGTCCTCGCGGCGGGCAAAGGTGACGTAGACGCCGAGGCCCGGGTTGCCGTTGGCCGAGTGGCGCTTGTTGATGACAATCTTCTGGATCTTGCCGTACTGGCCAAAGAACTGGTCGCCGCGGAGCGTGTTGTGCAGCTCCTCGGTGGGGATGTTGGGGTTGAGGCCGACGACGTAGACGAGGTTCTTCTGGATGACGCGCATGCCGCTGAGATGCTTCTTGGTGGCGGGGTCGGTCTCGCCCTTCTTTTCGCGTTCCTTCTGCTTCTTTTCCTTTTCCTTGCGCGACTGCTTGGCGTGCTCCTGCTTCCACTCCTCGGCCGAGATCTGCCGGTACTCGACGCTCTCGTCGTCGTACGGGCGCCGGCAGCCCGGGCACTTGCCGTTGAGCTGCGGGTTCTGGCGAATGTTGTTGTAGCAGAACTGGCAGACCTGGTACCCGCAGGGGCACGGCTTGAAGTTCTTGTCCGAGAGGTCCATCTCCTCGACGCAGAGCGGGCAGAGCTCCTCCTCGTCGTCCGAAATAAACGAATCTGCCTGCGACATAATAAATAGATGTGTGTAATGTGTTTGAATGTGTGAATTTGTTTGCAAATGTGTAATGTGTTTGCAATGTGTTTGTAAAGGGTTCGGCTGGGAGAGTTCCACACACGTGACCTGGTCACTTGGCGTTTCCTGCCCAATCACAGCGAGGGCCATTCACACCTCTTGAACTTTTCAAAGCGTCTGCAAACCACTCTCCACAATGCTCAGAGCCGCGACAAAACAACTGGCCAAGCCCCTCAGACGCAGTATTGCCAGCACCGCGTGCAGACGCGCGCCCCAGCTCGTCGCCCCCGAGGGCCTCGTGAACCCGCGCTCGCTGCCCAGGGAGCCCGTCGGCGAGCTGCACGCTCCGCTCGAAAACCCCGCCGACAAGCTCAAGCAGCACGTCGAGGACCTCCACAGGTACGGCCAGTACCTCATGACCTGCCTGCCCAAGTACATTGAGCGCTTCACCGTGTGGAAGGACGAACTGACTATTTATGTGGCCCCCAGCGCGCTGCTCCAAACCTTTACCTTTCTCAAAAACCACTCCAACGCCGAGTACAAGGCCGTGATGGAGATCACCGCGGTGGACTACCCCACGCGCGCCAACCGCTTCGAGGTCGTGTACTGCCTGCTCTCGGTGCGCCACAACTCGCGGCTCATTGTCAAGACATATGCCAACGAGACGAGCCCGGTGCCGTCCATCGCCAACATGTACCAGTCCGCCAACTGGTACGAGCGCGAGTGCTGGGACATGTACGGCGTGTTTTTCGACGGCCACCCAGACCTGCGCCGAATCATCACCGACTACGGCTTTGAGGGCCACCCGCTGCGCAAGGACTTCCCGCTGACGGGCTACACCGAGGTGCGCTACGACGAGGAGAAGAAGCGCATCGTCTACGAGCCGCTCGAGCTCACACAGGCCTTTAGAAACTTCTCCGCCGGCTCCACTGCCTGGGAGCCCGTCGGCCCCGGCAGAGACGACAGACCCGAGTCCTTCAAGCTGCCCACGCCCAAGCCCGAGGAGCAGGAGGGCGACAAGAAGTAAGTGACATACTCTGCAGAGTGTAATATATAGAAATCTTGCAAACTATGAACCCCCGGGCAGAACCTGTCCAGAGTGTAAATCTTGCAAACTATGCTGCCCCAGGGGCAGGGGACAAGAACATGTCCAGAATATAAATCTTGCAAACTACGTACTGCTACACGATAGCAACATCTCCAGCTCATGCCGTTACTCTGCAGTGTAATATAGAAAATCTTGCAAACTATGGTGACCCAGGCAACAACTAGTAACATGTCCAGAGTGTAAATGTATAAATCTTGCAAACTATGGTGCCCCTAGGGAGGACAAAGAACATGTCCAGATTGTAATCGTATAATCTTGCAAACTACTAAACGCTCGCCAACTACTGCTACACGCTGGCAATTCCAGCTCCTGCCGTTGTAATATATATCTTGCAAACACGCTACGAGCCACTACACGCTGGCAATCTGCGCCCGCAGCTCCTCCAGCTCCTGCCGCCGCTTGGCCTCGTGCTCCCGCAGCGAGGCCACTTGCGCGGCAATCAGGTCCACCTCCTGGCCCGTCTCCTCCAGGTTCTCCGCCGGCGCAAACGCGCCCGTCTCGGCCTTGCGCAGCTGGTCCTCCTTGTAGTTGAGCATCTGCTCTAGCTCCCGGCGCACCAGCGCAGCCTTGGACGCGCCGTAGTCGTCAATGCCGCGCTTCCTGCGCGCCGACGCTTCCTGCGCGTCCCGCACCATCTGCTCCAGGTCCGCCAGCTCGCGCTTCAGGCGCACCTCCTCCCAGTCCGTGCCCTTGGTCGACGAGAAGTCCGTGCCCTGCTGGCGGCGCCCGGTGCTCGTCACCCCGAGCCGCGACAAATACGACTCGCCAAACGCCGACTTGGCCGACGGCGGTGCCGAAGACGTCGCAATCTGCGACTGCTTCGAGTGGATGTCGTACTCGGGCCGCGACTTCTCAAACGTCGCGCGCAGCGACGCCGGCACCGAGCGCGGCACCCGGATGCCCTGCTGCCGCTGGTTCAAAATGTGCAAAAACACCAGCGCCTGGTCCTTGCCAATCTTCTCTTCAGACTTGGGGTTCACGAGGTTCCACGCCGACCGCAGGTCCAAGTCCGAGATCTTGAGCGTCGAGTACAGCTCCGACAGCGCGTCAAACGACAGCATGCCGCGGTAGTCTGTGTTGGTCGAGTAGATCGCGCTGTACGCGTCGCGGTTCGCCGGCGAGATGTACCAGTCAAAGTCCGACGACAGGCCCGCGTCCTCGTCGTAGTAGTCGTCGTCCACGCCGCTGCCGCCGCCGCCAGCGCCCGTGCTGCCGCTCTTCACCGCAGCGTTCGCCGTGACAAGATGGGCCTTGCTGCCCGGAATCAGCCAGTCCGGCAGCGTCTCGGGCACCGCCGAGCCGTTGATCGTGTCATAAATAAGGCGCATACATATGCAAAACTCCTCGAAATCGAGCATCCCGTTCTGGTCCACATCGCTCAGGTCCCAGATCTTCTCCAGCTGTCCGTCCGACAGCTGCGAGTTCTTCAGCACAGACGCCACCTTGTCGCCCGACAGCTGCCCGTCCGACGGGTTCAGCCCCGAAAAGATTTCCCAGTACTTGTTCAGTTCCCACTGGTCGATTTTGTTGCCTGACATGCTGGTGGTGGAGATGTTTTGCATGCTGGCCGCCGCAATAGCGTCTGCGGCGCGGCCTCGCACACTTAACAAGAGCTCGACAGCGAGCGCTTGTCGAGCGGATACGGGGCATTTACGGTTACATTTTTTGAGGGCTTTAACTTGTATTCATGCTCTACTTACACGCCACGGATGCTGCCGCGGGTAGCTCGCTTGCACTCGCTTGACAGTCGCAAAATGCAACCTCGTCGGATTCTCTACAGCTCAGCAACAGTCTCCTTGATGGACTCCACCAGGAGATCCACCATCTTCCGGGTCTCGGCCTCAGTCACAATATACGGTGGAGCCAGGAGTACGTGGTCGCCCTTGAAGCCATCGGCAGTGCCCGCAAAGCCCATGATCGACAGCCCCTTGGCAAAGGCCCTCTCAAACACCTTCTGGTTGACCTGCAGCGACGTCTCAAACGGCTTCTTGGAGTCCTTGTCCTCCACCAGCTCAACGCTCCAAAACAGACCCCGGCCTCTCACATTGCCAACGTGGGGCACGTCGTCCAGCTTCTCGTGCATCAGCTGGCCCATCAGCGCACCCTGCTTCGCAACATTGTCAAGCACCTTGTCGCGGATCATAATCTCCTGCACCTTGAGCGCAGCAGCACAGCACACGGGGTGTGCCTGGTAGGTGTGGCCGTTGACGAACGACTTGGAGCCCTTCGACAGCCCGTCCACAACCTTCTGGTTCATCAAAATGGCCGAAATTGGAATGCCGCCACCCAGAGCCTTGCCCATGGTGACAATGTCCGGAGTCACGCCCTCGTGCTCGTAGGCAAAAAACTTGCCAGTGCGACCGGCACCACTCATCACCTCATCGAGGAAAAGAAGGGCGCCGTACTTGTCACAGACTGCCTTCATGGCCTTGAAATATCCTGGCGACGCGGGCACAGAGCCAGTCGTGGCTCCCACTACCGGCTCGGCGACAAACGCAATCACCTTATCGGGGCCGATTTCCTGGAACTTCTCGTCAAGCTCGTGCGCAAGCCTCTGCACGTACTCTTCCTCGGACTCCGACTCCTTGCCAAAACGATAGTAGTTGCACGGCGATACCTTGGCGTAGTGTGTCGACAGGATGGGCTCGTAAAGCTTTCGGCGAGCCTTGTGGCCAGAGAGAGCCAGTGAGCCCAGAGTATTGCCATGGTAGGACATGTTTCTGGATATGAACTCGGTGCGCTGCGGCTGCCCGATCTCAACAAAGTACTGGCGCGCAAGTTTTTGAGCACCTTCGGTCGCCTCACTACCAGAGTTCACAAAGTAGGCCTTGGCGAGCGCACCATTGGAGAGCCCTACAACAAGAGAGGCAAGCTTCTGGGCTGCATCGCTGGTGAAATGAGAAGAATGAATATACGTGACCTTGCTGGCCTGCTCGTACATTGCGTCGTTGACCTCCTTGCAGTTATGGCCAACGGAGATCACAGCAGCACCTCCACAGGCATCAATAATCTCTCGACCGTCGGCCAGCGTGAGGGTGATGCCTTCGGCCTTGACCACCTCGTCCGGATCCTCCGCAAGCGAGCGGTTAAGTAAATGGCTACTCATCTGTGGTGTGTTGTCCGCGGCAATGGCAGAATTCGTCCACTTTATAGCTTATCTACCTTCATTACACTCTGTTGTTGCAGATAGCGAGACATTTCGGAAATACCAAATGGGGCACTTTCGAGCAGGAACTGGGGCGGATTGTTGTAAGCGGCAATTGTCTGCTGAGCCGCGATAGCTTATCGCCCGCTCGAGATGATCCGGGTGACTCATCTGCACCTCAGTTGATCAACTCATCTTCTGAGGAGATAACCATCTCGTTTTCTTCCTGGCTGGGCGATGCCGCTGCCGCATTTCCGGGGAAAATTTTCTTTGGAGTCACCAATAGCAGGTCGAGACTGCCCCGGCGCTTCTTGTGTGGTGTGCTTATTTCCAGGGGCGGTTGTGACAAACCGGTTATGGGAGCCGGCTGGCTAACGGGGTCCTGTGGTTCGCGCGGCGTGGGCTTGAACACCACGTTCACCTGCCGGTCACTGCTGAGCGGCTTCGGTTTGGCTCGGGGCTGCTTCCAGCTGTCCTCCTCGAGCGCTTGGCCCAGCGCTTGACTGGACTGGCTCAAGTAGTCCACGGGCTGAGAGTATTGCTGGCTCAGCGCACGGTCAGCGACTGCGTCAGTATCGACCAGCGTCTCTATCGCTCCTGCAGACTCTGCAGGACCCCTGTCTTCGATGGTGCTCTTCCTCCTGGCCTTCTCTCCTGCCGCGCCAGCTGAGGATCGATAGCCGACAGCCTTCTTGTGGAGCGCCCTTGTTTTTTCCGGCAGCCTCAAGCTGTAAAACGGGTTGATGACCTCGGTGCAGAACTCGACAAGCTGGTCAGCTTTCTTTTTCTCGCCCTTGAGCGCATAGTAGATGCAGAGTCGGTCGAAATGGCGATCCAGCAAAGTCGAGATGTCTTCCTCGGCGGGCGGCAGCTCGACCGTTTCCCGCAAAGTGCGCCGCCGCGATCGCACTCGCGGTCGCTGAGGACTGGTGCTGTGCGTGTCGTCCGTGGCGATGTAGCCTAGTGCAGTTAGCTCCAGCAGTAAGATAACCTGTAGCATAGTTTCTCTCATTTTCAAGCTCATCTTTTTTGCCCTCAGTTCGGGATGATCTCCGTAGTTTGTGATCCACCGCTGGTAGAAGTCGGCCTCGTGTGGCGACAGCGCGGAGCCGGTGTCGAGCCGGGCATACTTCTCGTCCATCTGGTCGAGCTCCAGGACCATGGATTTGAGAACGGACTCCAAGGAGTGCTCGGCGCTGGACTCGGCGCTGATGACTTTGATGCGCGCCAGCGACGATTTTGCAAAGTACACGACGACCTTTGAGACGTACAGGGCATCGTAGTAGGCGTTGCGGATGGTCTCGAAGGGATCGTTGGTGGAGGCTGGACACGCCATGTCGAGCTCCAGCGCGGGGGCGGGAGCCCTGTCGAGGCTCGGCCGCGCGCTCGACTCCAAAGTCTGTTTGAAGTGCGTCAGTTTCCAGTCGTGAGAGTTTCTGGCGTCCAGATCGTCGTCGCGGGGAAACCGCTCCAGCTCGCGGACGGCTTTCATTTTCACCGCCCTGTCCAGCTTGGACAGGGACCACACGTCATTGCCAATGTACTCGGAGATTGCCAGCTGGCAAGCAGAGCTTTCAGCCGGCTCGTGGACCTGGTAGAGCACGCAGTTCCAGTGCTGTGTCCTGTGCGACCGGAAGAACCGCGGGGAGGACCTGGACAGCCAGGAAAAGGGGATGCGTTTTCTATCGATAGCGCAGACGAGATCGAGGCGAGCGTTAGAGCCGTCTGTCTGGAGAGTGATGCTCATCAATGTAATTTACAACTGCCGCCTGGTCGGTTCAACGCAAACGCGGGCTTCTTCGGGGCCGCTGTGCTCACCTAAGCACCTCGAGTCTTTTGTGTGCGTGGAAAAGGCAGATTCAGCGGGATCGAGCCAGTTCCTGGATATTGGTGTGCATAAAGCTTTCCTTGCAGTCGTCGAGTTTATCCGCAGAACGCGACCACGCGGATACGCTGAAAACTGTCAGGAATTGCAGGTAAAACCGGGCTGATGCAAAAATGCGATGAAGCTATTCTTCATAATCTTTAAAGAAATCGATTGTTTCTGGATCTTTGTCAGTTTTATTTCCTTCGCTGGCCTCTTGAGAGACTTGTTCGTTTCTCGAGTCATTTAATGGTCTACATGTTACTTGCGACAAGGCTGCACTACTCGTACCAGCACTCGTACACCGTGAGCGACCCGTAGCCGTGGCCCTTGCTGATTTCCACCCACGGCTTGTACTTGTTGGCGGCCGCGTTTGTCGGCCGGCCAGGCTCCACAGCAATGCCGAGTCGTTTGGGAAACTCCCTCGTTTCGCCGCTGAGAAGGGGCACGTTCATGTACTCGGTGGTGTAGAACTGGAAGACCGGCTCGGTGGAGAGCACCTTGATGTTGAGGGCCCCGCGGCGCAGCTGCACGAGCGGTTCGAGGGCGCGCTGGCGCGTGTCGAGCTCGGGCCGGTCGAGGTCTGCGTTCGGCGCCAGAAAGGTGCGGTCAATGTGCACGTCGCGGAGCGACACGAACTCGCCGACGCGGAGCGCGGGGTGGGCTTCGAGCGCGTACGTGGGTGGCTCGGCGGGCGAGCTCTGCTGCATCATGTCGTTGCGGAAGAAGCACGCTTCGACCTCGTCGACGGGCCCGCCGAGGTCAAAGAAGTTGTGGTTCGTCATGCCGACGACGGACTTTGCAATTGGCGAGTCGCTGGCCACAGTGGCCGAGTAGTCGAGGACGAGCACGGTCTTGTTGTGCGTTTTGTACGACGAGTACGCGGCGACGGCGTCGACGGCGCCGGGGAAGCCCTCGTCGAGATGCGGCGAGTGGTACGTCAGCACGGCCTGCTCGCCGTCGCGCTTGTCGTCGCGCTCGTCGGCCAGCGGGCGCAGCGCGGGCCCGCTCCACGACTTCTTGTCCCACCCGACCCCTCCGTGCAGCGCGACGGGGGTGCTGTGCTTGGGGGTCGTGGTGAGCTTGTAGGCGGTGCCGTCGACGGTGACCTCTGCGCCGTAGATGCGGTTGGCCACGCGGCCGATGGTTGCGCCGAAAAACGGGTTTCGGGGGTCCTTGTAGTTGTCGACATTGTCAAAGCTGAGAATGACGTTGCGGCCGTCGGGGGCCCGGAAGCGGTGGATGGAGGCGCCGTGGCTGATGATCTCTGCGATTGCCATGTCTGCTTGCTGTGCTGGCTGCGCTGGCTGCGCTGGCTGGCCGTATTTATGCTCGCTTTGCTCGCTGGCCGTATTGCTTCACCGTCCTGCACACCCCGCGAAAGCGTGGGAGTCTGTGGGGTGAAATGCAACGACAATGCGGAGGACGGACACAATGCGACACCTCGGAGACTGTCAGAGCTGTAGATTGGAAAGTGAACAGAAAACACTACCAAAATGTTTAATGCAACAGATAAAGCATACTGTGCTATGGATATTTATTTGTTGTTGGCGAGCGTTGGCGAGCGTTCGACACCATCGCCTCAGGACGGCTGAATTGCAATTCGGTTCCCCCCGGCTTGCAATCACAAAATTGACAAATTTGTAAACTAGCGAGCTTACAAAATTGTAAACTGGCGGGCTTTTGCAAAAATCACAGCTGTACGGGGCACTAGGAACGCACCCACAAATCTATTTCATATCCATTTTCTAACTAGCCTACTTCAATGACAAGAAGCCGAGTGTACAATGATGTCATTAAATTAGCGTTTACGTAGGAATGCACATTAGCATTGCTGGCGGCAGCCGCGCACCCAGCTTAGGCCCGCTTCTTGAGGTTGGTGGACAGCCACTCGAGGCCCTCGTAGAGGCCGTCGCCCGAAGTGGCGCAGGCGGCCTGGATGAACCAGGCACGCTGTCTGAGCGAATGCAGGCCGAGCTTGTCGGTGATCTCCGCAGCGCTCATCGCGTTGGGCAAGTCCTGCTTGTTGGCAAACACAAGCAGGAGCGCGTCACGGAGCTCGTCCTCGTTCAGCATGCGCTGGAGCTCCTCGCGCGCCTCGCCCATACGGTCGCGATCGTTGGAATCAACCACAAAAATGATACCCTGCGTGTTTTGGAAGTAGTGTCTCCACAGCGGGCGGATCTTGTCCTGTCCACCGACGTCCCACACGGTGAAGGAGATGTTTTTGTATTCGACGGTTTCGACATTGAAGCCAATGGTGGGAATGGTGGTGACAATCTCGCCGAGCTTGAGCTTGTATAGGATGGTGGTTTTACCGGCGGCGTCGAGACCGACCATGAGGATTCTCATCTCCTTGCGGCCAAAGAGGCCCTGGAACAGTTTGGATGCGAAGATGCCCATCTGCGTTAGTGTTGCACACGGGCCAGACAGCAGCGGCGCGTCGGCTGGCGTGGTGGCGAATCGCGCGCCGCGCCGCGGCCGCGCACCGCAAAACACGCGCGCGGCCGATTTTTTTTTCGAAACTTACTTTTGTATTTCTGTAGGATGGAGAGGGATACGGAGGGTTGTTGGTGATGCGTTGTCAGAGATGGTAAATAACGAGCAGGTTGCCGTGCTCAAATGTGCTGCTGGGAGTGTTGGGAGGTCCGTAATCTACGCCGGGCGGCGGAGCGAGGGGCTCGTAGGGAGCGCGATAGTCGGCCAGAAAAATACAGCAGTGACAGCCGCCGCGCGCAGGGCCTCCGCTCGCAGAGTGCAAGCCCGCAGAGCGCGCCGTCTGCTCGTCTTGCCGGCCACCACTCGCCAGTGCCGCGCTCTTCGGCCCGTGGAGTCGCTCGCGCCCTGGCCACAGGAGGCATTGCCCGGTGGCGCCAGCAAAGGCCAGCGCGCTGCCTCCAGCGGTCGGGTGCAGTGCTGAAGCGGCCCCGAATGCAGCAGGGACAGGCTCTGGCAGCCTAGCGGCCAGACGCACGCCAGCGCGGTGTGCGCTCGCAAGACCCCAGGTCGCGCTCGCCGCTTTGCTAACAACGCCCAGGGCCGCTCCCGCCAGCGTTGGCCCGCAGCCGCGGTCCAGCAGCAGCGCTCGCCAGCTGCTCAATCACAGTGCGTGCATTATTGCCTGTTTCGGAAGTGTCGCTGGATTGTAATCGCTCGGGCTTGCTGGCCTCAGATGCCAGCCTGGCGCTCGCCTGCCTGTTGCTGCGACGCACGACCTCGTGATGTAGCATGGACCTGCTCGTTTGGGACATGACACCTGGACGCCACTCTGGGCTGGCCTCATTTTGCCTCTCTGTCTCTGCCTCTCTGTCTCTGCCTCTCTCTGGCTTTCTGCCTCTGCCTCCCGCTCTGCTCTGGGTTGGCCATCCTCTGTCTCTGCCCGGCTCCCTGCCAGGCTCTCTGCCTCCTGCCTTTGCTGCCTCACTTTCTCCGGCGCCGCGCTAGCGACTGCACGGCTGTGCTGGTGCTAGCGCATGTGCACACCCAGCGCGTGTGTGCCATCCACAGTCACAACTCCCAAGCCCTACATTTGTCAGTGTACATACCCAAACACTCCGGCTGCCTCTGGAGAAGTTGTCAACTACGTTTGTTAATAAAAAGACAGCAACAATGGTCAAAGCCGCTGAACTCAGAACACAATCCAAGGAAGAGCTCGAAAGCCAGTTGGCTTCGCTCAAGGCCGACCTCGCTAAGGTCAGAACCCAGGCCACCAACGGCAAGCCCATCAGAGTCGGTGTCCTCAGAAAGGACATTGCCCGTGTCTTGACTGTCATCACATCCAAGCAACGCGAGTCTCTGCGTGAGTTCTACGCTGGCAAGAAGGTCGTGCCAAAGGACTTGAGAGCCAAGCAGACCCGTGCCATCCGCAGAAGACTCACCCCTGCCCAGGCCAACAAGAAGACTGCTAAGGCCGCAAAGAGAGCCTCCGCTTTCCCAGCCGTCAAGTACGCCATCAAGGCCTAAGCAATTTGCAACGCAATTTGCAACCTTGGTGACCACGGCGCTCGCCGGCGCTGCCTGACGGCACGCGGCGACGGGCTCTAGCATAATGATGAGGATGAAGATTCAAAAGTAAAAATTGCCATAGAAATGGATGTATTTAATTTGACACACGAGTGTTTTTAGTCTTTTGCCAGCGGCGTGCATTTTTCCCAGTGGACTGCCAGCCGCGGACGTTTCTCCCGTCTCGATTTGTCGATGCGCCCGGGCTGCCCCATATCGGTCGCATTTTCCATATCTGCCCGGATAAGCTGCGTGCAGGCAAACAACGCTCGCCATTTTCCAGTTGCAACTAGCCCGGTGCGCGAAACAACACCAGCCATGGACCTGTCAGACGTGCTGAAATCAGACTCGGCGGTGGCCCAGACAACGCAGTTCAAGCGGCCCGCCGCCAGGTCGGGCAGGGCCTCGGTGGCCTGCAAATCGTGTAGAAAACTCAAAACGCGCTGCTTTCCAATCCCAGAAAAACGCTCCTGCTTGCGTTGTAAAACAAACGGCTCAGAGTGCTCCTTCCTCACCGACGACACCATACAGTTGGAAGACGACGGCGTGGGCACAAGACTCACCAAGCTCGAACACAATGTCAACGAAATCCTCGGCCTGCTCAGAAACACAAAAACAGCCCCGGTGAAGGTGCCGGCCGGTGGCGGCCGTCAAAAGATCATGATGCGCGTCTTCCCTACCCACACCTCGGACGCTGACGACAACGCTCTGCCCCTCGTGATCCCGGAGCGCCAGATTCCGCCAAATCCAAAACACCTCGTCCCTTCCTTCGGGCAGCCCAGCACAACGTTTCTCGCCTCGCCCTTCAACATATACGGATCCTTGTCTGTTGTTAGCGCCGGCCCAGAGCTCGCAAACAACAGCCTGCCCCCTCCCATCTCGCGTTTGTACAACCCGCAGATGGTCATCCACGAGCGCGACATTATTTCCCAGGGCTACATCTCAGAGGCCGACGCTATCCGGCTGCTGGACCAGTTCAGGACCAGATACAACAGATGGGTCTCGCTCCCAGAGGACGTGCCCATCGAGGAGCTGCTCGTCCGCATCAGAAAGCGCTGCTCGCTGCTACTCACAGTCTGCTGCTGCGTCGCCATACGATACTCGGACGAAACGCTGCGGGAAAACTACTCGCTCTTGCTCGGCAAAATGCAGAGCGAGCTCACCCAGTCGCTGTTTGTTGTGCCCCAGACCATTGAGTTCATGCAGGCACTGGCAATCATGGCAATCTACGCCTCGTCGCTCTCAGAAGGCAACTTTGTCATTGACGCATGGTACTACTCGTCCATAGCGCTGGAGCACTTTGTCACAAAAGATATTCTAGGACTGGTCATGTCGTACGATGGAGTGGCACCTGTCACGCAGTTTGACGAAATCACAGCGTATCGCATTTGGAACCATCTCTGTCTTGTGCACCTTGTCAACTGCGTCATGTCTGGACGCATGTGTGTTATCGATGAAGTTCGCTTAGACCAGTGTCGCAGAACCCTGGAGCTTCCTTCCGCCCTGAATTTCGATGGCCGAATGGTGGCAGAGATCTCGTTACAATTACTGGTGTACAACTTTGTCCAGGGCGGCCAGTCCCTGAACGACATTCGCGCCGACCTCGACGCATGGGTGGAACAGTGGTCGTACTTGTTCATTCAGGCCCCGGTACAATTTGTCGAGCTGAGTTATCACTTTTGCGAAGTAACCATTTTGTTCTACTGGGAATACACGCAGCAAAACATGGGGCATATAAACACTATGGATCCCTCCACCGTGGTAACGGTCCTTCAAAACACCAGCCCAGAAACTATTTTAGAGTTGGCAGACCACCTGATCAAAATTATTGACTATTTGGTGGGACTACGGGATGATGACTACTTTGCTTGTCTTAGCGACCAGGTGCATTTCTACGGGGCCTTTTCGTGTATCACCATGACGAGCATTATTCAGATTATGATAGCGCACAACATTCAGGTTCCCGACGACTACGTCAAGGAAAGCTTGAAAAAGGTCGCTCAGCTGGGCCACAGATATCGTCTCGTGGGCATCCATCCTTCAGACTTGGTTGTGAAATACGGCGCAGCCATTGGAGCTGCGGTGGCTGTAGTATCGCAGACAATCTGAGCAGAGCATTTCCAGAAACCCATACTAATGTAATGAATAACGAAGGGGATTTTTATAAACAGCTTCCAAAGAGTCAACCGCCGTTCATTAGGAAACAGCAACGTACACACCGTGGCTGAACACCTCGTCGTTGTCGTCTATGCAGTAATAGCTGTCCTCGTCACCGGGTGGCGGCACTTTCATTGCAGTTGCCGCAAACAACGCGGCATCGTCAGCCGCCAGATACTGCGATAATGAAAGCTCCGATGGCGGAAGATACTCGTAGTTTATATAGTACTTGGTGCCCTTCTTCAAAACACGGCCCCGCCTCAGGGCTCTCTGCAGAGCCCTGGTTGCGGATTGCATGAAGCGAGCGTCGATTGTCTCGGGAGACTCGCTGTCTCGAGCGATCCACTTGAATATTTGCTGCAAATCAGCACCCTCATCTTTTGAGGTGTTTGCGGCCAGCGCATCAACCATCAAATCCTCGTACCCCAGCTGCGATTGGCCGTTGATTGTGGGGAACGTTCGCTTGTTGTTTTCGAGCTGCATTTTGAGCGCAATCGAGTTTGTGTGAGGGGAATAAATAGGAAGTTTCGGGTCAATCGTTTCTGCGTACTGGATGATTTCCACAAGCTGCGCTTTCGACAACGACGACAAGTATGTCTTTTTGACCTGCGCTGAAAAGCTCTCGCCTGACGTGCCTGTTTCCAACGGCACTTCACGACGCTTGGCAGAACAGTCTTTGCAGAACCACTGCGCATCAGCCACATCCACTACAAGTCGGTCTATGGGAGGCACATGGCAGAGCTGATGATACGGGGTGTTGCAGTCGTCACAAAAGACGATTGGATTGGATCCCGGAGAACTTCCTCGCTGACAGATTTTGCAAACGTAAGTTTCTTGGCGGCGGTCGTACGCTGTGGTTAGTTAAAGTGGGTTATCGAGCATCTAATTCACTACTTACTTTTGTTCATTGGTAAACCTGCCAGATTTGATGAAAAATCGCCTCGTTGAGTCAATCACACTGAGCGTGGGGATGGAACCGTACGCCATCAATTTAACCACCCCAGCACGGACTGATCGGCTGCAAGCACAAAGCGCATGGTATTGCCTAAAGGCGAGTAAGTGGTAGAGCATGAGGGATCTACAAAGTCGCCATTGGCACGACGGCTTTTCACTGCTACGGGCCGCACTTTTTAACATGTCCACCGAGCTTGCTCCTTGTTGCGCATTATTTTGCCATTCTTGGTAATTTGATGCGTAGCGATCCTTGATAAATAGCATCCCCGAATCACTCGCTTCATTCAACATTACAATGGGCTTTAAGAATAATGCTACCATTGCCAATTGCGGCGGCCAGCTACTGAAACTCACCCACGAATCCAAAGTGCTTGGCCTCGAAGCCCGCGTCAACCTGTTTGTTCCGCCAGCAGCTGCTTCAGCCAAGGTTCCACTTCTCATCTACCTGTCTGGGCTGACTTGCACCCCAGACAATTGCACCGAGAAGGGATTCTTCCAACAGTATGCTTCCCAGCACGGGATTGCGGTTTTGTATCCAGATACTTCTCCTCGCGGCGCGGCCATTGCCGGCGAGGACGATGCCTACGACTTTGGAACCGGGGCAGGGTTCTACGTTGATGCGACAAAGGAGCCCTGGTCCAAGCACTACAAAATGTATAGCTATATAACTGAGGAGCTGCCCGAGCTAGTGTTTGCCGAGTTCCCCCAGATTGACGCAGAAAGAGTCTCAATCACGGGGCACTCCATGGGCGGCCACGGTGCACTGACACTGTTTTTGAAAAATCCAGGCAAGTACAAGTCGGTGTCTGCGTTTGCTCCAATTTGCAACCCCGTCAATTGCCCGTGGGGCCAGAAGGCCTTTGAGGGCTATCTTGCCGACAAGAGCGAGTGGGCCAAGCACGATGCAACCGAGCTCATCAAGACATATCAGGGGCCTGTGCCGGAAATCCTCATTGATGTCGGCACCGGCGACAACTTCTACACTGGCAAGCAGCTCTTGCCGGAAAACTTCGAGGCTGCCGCGAAGGACTCCAAGTACAGCGGCAAAGTCAACGTGAGGTTCCAGGACAAGTACGACCATTCATACTTCTTTATCTCCACGTTTGCGAAGGACCATGTTGAACATGCTGCAAAGTACTTGAAATAGGAAGTGAAGGCAGCCCGGGCTGTCCTCTAGTCCACTGCCAAAGGAACGAGCAGCAGTAGCAAGTTAAATAAATAAAAAGGTATTGCAGCTAGATGGCTTTGTAAATTCTGCACTGTAGCGGAACGCGGATACTTGCGGATACGGATGATTATCAATCACCACTCGCACACAACCACGTTCAGCCCCATTGGCAACGTGGTTCCCATCAGAAATATAGCTGAAACATTTGCCAGAGAGCAGACATAACACTTACAAATGTCTGCCGATAAGGAGGTGGACCTATACCACGCGCTGGATCTGGACCACGAGTTCAGCCAGGAAATGCTGCTCTCAGCCTCCACGCTCACCAGTATGAATGCATTGAAATCCATTGTTACTTGTGCTATATGCCAGGATCTCATGTTTTTCCCGTGCACTATATCGTGCGGTCACACATTTTGTTTGCATTGCTTGTCGGAATGGTTCAAGAAGAACAAGCAGTACTCGTGTCCGACGTGTCGCCACAAGGTGAAGGCTAGACCGTCACTATCGCATGCGGTTCGCTCCGTTACGCAGGAACTTGCAACGATATCGGCACAAGGCAACAGTGCAAAGCTGAAAGCGATCGGACGGTACTTGGACGAGGTGAAGCACCGCTATACGTCTGCTCGTCTGGACGAGCTGTTTGAGTACTTGCCTCAGTTTGCGCGACGCATCATTGTGGATAATGAAGACGGGGTCGTCCGATGTCCTCAGTGTAGCTGGGAAATGGAGGGAGGCTACTGCCACCACTGCAATTTCACCACTGCAATGAGCGACACAGATCTGTATGGAAATAGCACAGACGAGGAGGACGAGGACGAGGAGATGGTGCTGGGCAGCCATGACGAGGAGGACGAGGCACACACGTCAGACTTGGAATTTTTGGACGACGAGGTGTCTGAGGATCTGGATGCCTCGGACATTAGTCTTGACAGAGTGAGTGCGATTCTGCAAGACAGGCGACCCACGATAATGAACAACCGAAGGCTGCAGATATCTGACGATGATTCAGACGACTCGGTACTAGAGACCGGAGCAACATTCGTAGAGACACTCGACAGTGACGGCGATCTTGCGGAGATTGGCGAGGAGCTTGACAGTGCGCCCTCTCACGGTGCTCGGCGGAGAGCCGCTGGTCGGAGAGTCGTTGACGACGAGCCCAGCCAATCTGTACAACGGGGCCCGCAGAGCCGCCAGCACGGGTCCAGACTATACACGCCCTCGGACGACGAGGACGAGGAGTCGGACGTGGCGGTGGGTTTTGAGCATCGCCAGGGGGGTCGTGGCGTGTCTCAGTCGCATTCCACAAGCCAGACAGCTCGTGCGCGGAGCTACATTCGCGATTCAGACTTGTCGGAGACCGACGGGCAAGATGTCTGGGAAGACACTTCCGGCGACGAAGTAGAGCGTGTGTATCATGCGCAGGACAGCTACGCGCAGCATGATGGGGAGGTGTCTTCTGGTTCGGCCGGCAACGAGTACCACAGCGATGAGGACGAAGACTACGACCCCTGGTCCTATTGACCATGGAATAGTGGCAGCGGCGAAACCGGCATTGACCGAGAGCTGTCCACTTGACGGGGAGCCTTTTGACGATTTTGGAGGCTGTATTTATTAAAGAGGCTGCAAGCTTTCTAATTACGAGGGGGACAGCTAGCCACGAGGGGTGCCTGAATGGCTTTTTCTCGAAGGAATGGCTGTGCTGCACTACACTACATAGTAGCTACATAGTACTGCTGTGAGACGCTGGCAACTAATAATACTTTTGCAAAAGACCAGTGCTGCGAGAGCGTGAATCTCAGACGCTAGTGCATTGAGTACCACTACGTCATAGCTTGACAGCGTTGCATGAGGTGAGGCGATGCCGCTCAGCAGACAGACAGGATCAGCAACGGTTTCCAACTAGGGGGCAGAATACAATAGCGGTCATCGCGGCGGTGACGTCCGGGCTATAAATAAAAACATATAAAACTGGCCCGACTACGGTGCAGTTAATTTTTTATTTTGACTTGCTCGTTATCTTTTTTTTTCTTGCTTGCGCTAGCAATTTCCAGCATCGGTCTTAGGCCCCACAGCAAACCGAGGGCAGTACGCAACTCGCCAATCAGCCGATCCGCGCTTCCCCAGTCGCTCCCCAAATTTTCACCGCGCTCACCACCGCGCCGAAACCTTTGCCGCTACAGTGTTTGCGTTTGCCTTCGCAGTGCCGTCCCTGCCCATGCCCCCTGGTGCGAAGCGCTTCCTAGTCCCGAACAGCCAAGACGAAATTTTGTCGTGTGGGAGCCAAAACCAGAAAGTCCCAAAACACACAATCGTCATACCAGAAGCCTCCCACCGTGCAGGCAAACATCAACCCATCCACCCGCCCTTCTGCTTGCAACTTGCACAATCCAAATCAACCAGAGTTTACAACTTCGTTTACAAATTTCGCAAAACCTCAAAACCACAGAACCACACAGCCGCTCACAGCCCTGAGTCTCTTGGATCGCGCATACAGTCAGTGCACCAGGCGATGCCTAATGGAGACACAGTCAGCTTCTCCCACAGCGCCCTTACCGACACTATGGTATCTTCTCCTCCAAACTCAATGATGGGCACACCGCCAAACAACTTCTCGCGCTCCACGTCCATCGTACCGTCGCCCACGCTTGCGGGCGCCGCCGACCTTGACCACCCGTCCGCGCTCGGCGCGGGCCACACCCGCTCGCAAATAAAGACGCTGCACCAGCGGCTCGTCGACCTCAATTTGGACCGCGCGTCGCACCCCGCGGTGCCGGCCGGCCGCCAGGAAGCGGTCCATCTGGGCGTCCCGAGCGTGCCGTCCACCGGCGAGGGCTCGCCGCTCTGCTCGGCGCCGCCGTCGCCGTCGCCGGCTGCCGTCGTGAAGGAAACAACCCACATCTGCGTCGACTACGACCCCGTGTCGGGCCGCAAGACGCTCAACAAGTACGAAATCATCAGAGAGCTTGGCCGCGGCCAACACGGCAAGGTCAAGCTGGCGCGCAACATTGAGACAAACGAGTACGTCGCCATCAAGGTCGTCGACCGGCAGGGCCGCCCGCGCCTGGGCAGAAGCAGGTCCGAATCGCAGGAGGAAAAGGTCCGCCGCGAGATTGCCATCCTCAAAAAGTGCAACCACCCCAACATTGTGCGCCTCAAGGAGGTGCTCGACGACGTGTCGTCACGCAAAATATACCTCGTGCTCGAGTACATGGCCAACGGCGAAATTATCTGGCAGAACGCCGACGGCTCGCCCGCCCTCTCGCGTGAGTCGGCCAAGGCCGTCATGCGCGACGTCCTCAAGGGCCTCGAGTACCTGCACTTCCAGGGCATTATACATAGAGACATCAAGCCCGCCAACCTGCTGCTGGACGGCAACGGCACGGTCAAAATATCCGACTTTGGCGTCTCCTTCGCCCCCAACATGGGCGACAGCAGCGACGAGCTCGAGCTCGCAAAAACCGCAGGCACCCCGGCCTTCTTTGCGCCGGAGCTGTGCATGGCGGCGTCCGAGGACCGCCCGCCCATCACGTACAAAATCGACATATGGGCGCTCGGCGTCACGCTCTTTTGTCTCCTGTTTGGCCGCGTGCCGTTCACCGCCGACTCGGAGTTTGAGCTGTTTGAGGTCATTGTCAGCGAGCCGCTCAGCTTTGCAACCGCCGAGGACGAGGCCGACCCCGACGGCGCAGAAAAGAAACACGGCTCCACTAGCAGCACAACCAGCACACCGCTCCTCACATCCACTAGAAACAGCCGCGCCGTCTCGGGCTCCAGCGACGCCGACCTCGAGCTGGCAAAGGACCTCATCCGCCACATGCTCGTCAAGGACCCCAGCAAGCGCTTCGGAATCGAGGAGATCAAGAGCCATCCGTGGATCACCGACGGCATGAGCAGCCCCGCCCGCGAACAATTTTTGAACCTCTGCTACGCCGACGAAGAGCCCATCGAGGTGAGCAGAGACGACCTCAAGGACGCCGTGCAGGGCATCTCGGGCAAACTCAAGCGCGGGCTCACAAAAATCGGCATGCACGCCCTGTCCCTCGCAGGCATCCACCCGCGCCGGACGGGGCGCTCCGGCACGTCGAGTGCGTCCGTGTCCCGATCGTCGTCCCGCGACACCACGTTTGGCGGATCAAGCAGACACGAGCGCAGCGTCTCCGTGACCTCGTCGGTGCTGAGCGAGCCGGAATCCAAAATACCTTGGCGCTCGCCGTTTGAGCCCGCCGGCACAATGTCGCCCCCAGACAACGTTGCCACGGCGTCGCTCAAGAGAAAGCCTGGCGCGTGCTCGTCATCGACCCGCGTTCACAGGGCGGGCAGCGGCTCGTCCACCGTCAGCGACGCGAGAGTCTCGCGCACACCTTCAACCGCAAGTGAAACAACCACGCGCCGCCCAAGCAGTACCCTTGCGTCGAGCAACAGCAATCTGAACCTCAACGGAATACTCATGCAAGGCAGTGTCAACAGCTCGCCACAAGGACGCAGGTTGTCGGCCTCCACCGCTCGGCGCGGTAGCGACCAGAGAAGACAGTCAGAGGGCATACTCTTTCCCAATGCAACCAGGGTGCCCACCCATCTACAGCAACAAATGCTGCAGCTAGACAACAATGCCAAAAGCTCAGACAGCGAGAGCACTGCAGATCACGGGAATGAGGCCTTGACAAAGAGCAAGCTGCGCGGCGTTCTGTCCGATGCCTTTGACAATGATAATGATAATGATAATGGTGATGAAGACAAAGATGACGACGAAGATGGTGATTCAAGCGACGATGAAAGAGAGTTAACCCTCACACTTCCTCGCAGGTTCACCCCTTCTGCAACCCCAAGACCCACATTCAAAAGAAGAGAGTCCTCGTTGGAAAGAGAGAGTCGCGGACAGGACGCAGCTGGCTCCAGAACCAGAAGTCAGAGTGTTTCGGTGGGCGTGCTGCAATATAAATCTCTCTACCACCCAACAGAGTCTGCTTGAAATGATTTCTATTTAATTTATTCTTATTTAACGAAAAACGATGATGTACTTTGCCTACTTTTTTGAGCTCTCACGTTTCTTCCCGAAATGCTCTTCAACGCGCCGTTCCTCAATCAGGTCCAATCGCTTCACAGTGTGATATGCTTGAGATGAGCAGGGCAATGAAGTAACTCGTTTGTTGAGCTCTAAATTCAGTAACTCTAAATTCACAAAATTTACAAAAACGTCCTGGACGTATTTGTGCCGTGTAGTTGGATCGCCTGCAAAAGGTCAAAACTCAGACGCATATAATTTATTCAAAGGGTAACCAGGCAGCCCAAATCTTTATGATTTTTCTATTCATACTTACTCTCCAACACACGCCGTATCTTCGCCTCAAGTTACGCTCACCAAGTTTACCCGGCAAAACCCTGCATATTGCCAATTAACCCAATTCGCGAGAACAACGCGACAATAAGTAACAGACTCCATCAAGCAGCGCGTTCACAACACCATGTTTCGCACAACACCCACTACTAAACGGCGTCTCTTGGATGAGCGAAAAGCCGACTTTTCGGATGTTGACCGCCACCAGGAGTACCCAATGCGCCTGAACATGTACAAGCTGCCCCCGTTACAAGAAATCACCGACGAAGAGTTTGAAACGTGGGCTCTAGATCGCCTTCGGCTTCTGAGTGAAATAGACATGCTGCAGGCTAGAGGAAGATCCTTCAACGAGATTCGCGAAGCTATCATTCCTGTAATGGACAAGACCGTTCCGCTGTCAATGTCTTCCAAAAAGGCGCAGGAGGAGAGGAAAAAGGACCACTATTCTCATTTCATTCTGCGTCTTGCCTTCTGCCAAACTCCGGACTTGCAGGAAAAATTTGTGCGTCTGGAGGCCACCCTCTTCCACATACGTTTTGAAATGGAAGATGTGGCTCAGCGCCGAAAGCTGATCAGTTCGCTGGATGACGGTGCGTGGGTTGCTTGTTCTGCAGAGGAGGTACAGGAACTGTCCGACAAACTGCAGACTGTGAACCCTGGTCAAACATCGTTTTTCAAGATTGATTTCCTTCAGGTGCCGGAGCTCGTGGAAAGACGCAGAGCCTTCATCAAAAACGGCAGGGCATATGTGGCCGAAAGCGAACAGCAAGTTGTTATCGTTGAAGAATTCCGCAAGTACCTAATGTACGCACTCAACGAGACTGCCAAGAAGCTCCCGAAACTAGATGAGAAGGAACGGATCGAAGCCATTACCAAAAACCTGGCGCTTGGATTCACTGCACAACTAGAATACAACTCAAGTGGATCGCAAGGAGCAGTTGGTGACGGCGGTGATGTGAAGGCATCTGATGTCGAACTTCTGAAGCGACACTTTCCTCCCTGCATGTGGTTCATGCATGATAACCTGGTGAGAACTGGCCATGCAAAGTACGATACCAGAGAACAGTACGGACTATTCTTAAAGGCAATTGGACTCAATGTGGACGAGTCTCTCAAGTTTTGGAGACATCAGTTCAGAGGAATGACTGAGGACAAGTTCAACAAGGACTACCGCTACAATATTCGCTACAACTATGGAATGGAGGGGCGAAGAATATCCCGGGCGCCGTTGCAGTGCTCCAGAATCATTGCCTCTCAGCCGTCTGGTGCCGAGCAGACCCAAGGCTGTCCATTCAAGCATCTCGGCCAAGATGCGCTGGGCAACCTCTTGGGCAAAATGGGCTTGAAAGATGCCGACGAAAAGCAGAATATTATGGAACATGTGAAGAAGACGGAATACCAGGTGGCCTGCACGCGGATGTACGAGTGCACTCATCCCGGAGATGATCAGCTATCAGAACCAATCGTACATCCAAATGGATATTATCTGCGATCATTGAATTTTGAAAAGTCACAGGCTGCACAGAAGGCGTAGCCCACACAATTATTTTATTTAATGGAAAGTGTATGAATAGCATTTAGCTCAGAAATTGTAATTTCGGTTTACTCACATCCGCTGAGTGTGCCGAGTTGGACATGGAGTGAACACATAGAGCTCTGACCTAGTCAACCTGATTTGAAAAGTGCGATTCACTCTACTACCGCGCTGCCAAACAATTTACATTTTTAAAATTTAAGGTTTGCGCTGCACCATATTTTAAGGTTCACCATATTTTATTGGATGCAAATGGCTGTCGCTCACGCTGACGCCTGTAAAAAAGCAGGGATGCTTCGACCTTCCTATTTAGGCACTACCCGCATAGTCATTTGCCGTAGCGGACAATGCAAACGATAGGATCTTGGCCATACGCGACGCAACAGCGCAGCAACTGCCAGGTTGCACTTGTGATTCGCAAAGATCAATATCAATATGGGGCAGTGGCCCACGGGGATTCCGGCCGCCGCCGACAGCTCATCACCAGCCAAATCCAGCGCGATTGTACAAACAGCATTCGACCACAGACTTTCAACATTCAGCTGGTCTGAAACAACATGTCGTATGCACCACCAAGTAATGTCGATCTCGACAATGAGCTGGTTGAAGACGATTTCATTGTTGCTGACGACGAAGCCGTAAGAGACAATGGCCCGCCACCAGCCTATAACATTCCTCCTCCAGCCGAACACACGTCGGCTGCGGGGGAGCAATTCGAGCAGAGAAGGTTCATGGGTGGTGATACTTTGGACGAGCCTGTCTACGCGACATTGTTTAGAGACATGAGGGCCGTGGCGACAAAGCTGCGTCAGACCCTGTGGATATATCCTGAGGACTCTGAAAACAACGATTGGGATCTGTGGGGTCCTCTTGTGTTTTGCTTGCTGTATTCGCTGGCAATGTGTTTTACAGCGCCGGAAAATCAGGCTTCTGATGTTTTTTCAGGGGTTTTTTCTCTCATTTGGATTGGCGAGGCCATTATTACCCTCAACATCAAGCTGCTGGGTGGCACAATCTCCTTTTTTCACGCGCTGTGCGTGACGGGCTACTCCCTGTTTCCTCTGGTGATTTCGGCGGTTATTTCTACTTTTGTCAAGAAGTTCTTTGTGAGACTCCCCATAGCTCTAATATTGGTAGGGTGGGCTATTTATTCAGCAGCCAACGGGCTAAGGCACAGCGGTGTGTTGGAGTCCAGGGTGTTGCTGGCCATGTACCCGGTTGCCTTGTACTTTGTTGGTCTTGGATGGTTGTGTATAATTACATCCTGAGTGCAACTGGCAGTACCGCAAGTAGTTAGAAAAAGTGGTATTAAAATAAATTAAAGGATTACATGAAATAGTGTTCTAAGATGCGATATTAAGCACACATGACAAGATCGCTCACAAAATTAGCTTCGCGGAGTCCACGGAACTGTAGCTTGAAAAGTTCCGACGACGATGGCAGCGCATCCTCGCCGTTATCAGGAGAGACAGAAATGCCAACTCTTCCAGCCTTCTTGAAGCATCGAGCTGTCAGCGTGGCCTTATAAATGAGCTTTTTGGCCTGCTCATTCACAATGATGACGTGTTTCTTGACAGGGTCAGAGTCTGCGTACACTGTCAAATTGCAGACACCATTGTCGCTCCATGAGGCGAAGCCGGTGCCATCGAAGCGCCGGGTAAACAGTTTACACTCTAGATTATTGATTAAGAGGAGGTTTGGGCCATTAGATTGTTGTTGTTGTTTTGCTGCCTGGCAATTGTTGTTTTTGTAGCTGCCGTTGGTGTGAGAAGTGAGGTTTGTGGCAAAAGAGGGGCTGCTCGACTCGAGGCTAGGCGAGTAGGAAGACTGCCCAGAATGGCTTGACGCGTAACCCACACGATGGCGAGAGTACAGCAAGCTCTGGTGTGTAACGTCTTGGCGCGAGAGTTCGACCGCTTTGAAGAATGCGGCAGAGTCGCGGCGATTGCTGAGTCTAAACATGGTGGGTGAGCTGCCGGACTGCAGGATCTGAATGTCTAGAGCGGTGCTTCTGTGCACCTTGCTGTCAGAGTTGACAGAGATCTGGAGCAGGCCGTTGGACACAGACACAGTACCACCTGCAGCCTCCACAAACACTTCCACCATGACTTCTTTTCCAGCAGACAGCGGCTTCCAAACATTGCCTTCCCACTTTGACACCACCATGAGTCCTTGGTAGATGGCCATGCCACAGAAGGTGTTTGCAGAGCTCATGGACGTCATGCTGGTAGAGTGTGAGTTGAGAGAGTACTTTGAAGCGGTCGTTGAGGACGAAGGGGAGTTTACCAGCTGCGGTTTCACAAACGACACCGACGATGCCTTGCTGATGTGAATGGGTTCTTCCTTTACAGACACGAGGGAGTAGCGGTCGGCCGCGGACGACGCTCTGCTGCTGTCATTGTCGCACTCTGACTCAGAGGACATGGACTTGACAGTGGTGGAGGAGAGTCGGTTGTCGGTTGGTGCAGTTGCAATGCCTGACAGAGCCTCAACCGTCGCTTCGGACGGGGTCGAGGTGACCACGGAAATCGGTCTTGAACCTTCGCTCAGCGGCGCAGTTTCTGACGCCGGGCTGTCAACGTCGGACCCGGACAGGCTTGTTGGAGCCGTGGATGCAGCGTTGGAGTCGGCGTCGTCCTCCTCCTCTGGGATGGTGCAGCTGGCGAGCGACTTTTGCGAGCTGGTGTTGTAGGATCTGGCCGTGAAGAGGGAGACGCTGGAGGACGACGTGGAGATGGAGGCTGGGTCGGCGCCGTCGTGCTCCTCTTCCTCGATAACGTCCAGGAGCGCGCTGCTGTTGCGGCTGTCTGACTTGGACTTGTGGCCCTCTCTGCTGAGGCGCTGCTGCTGCTGCTGCTGCTGTAGCTTCTGCAGCTGCAGCAATGGCTGAAGCTGTGGCTGTGGCTGCGGCTGGTGAAGCTGAGTCTGGATCTGTGGCAGCTGGCGAGCAGGAGCGCGCCACGGCTGCGGCTGGGGAAGTTCGCTTCTCTTTGCAACGGGAGCGGACACGGCCCTCAGCGGAGGACGGGCTGGCTGCGGGGACGGCGCATTGTCTAGCAGCGAGTTAAGGGTGGGCGACTGAGCGAGCTTTGGCGAGTCTGCTCTGCGCTGCGACAGTTTGCGGAAGGGCGATGCAACGCGCTGGAAGAAGTGCGACGGGGACTTGGGGGACCGCGGGCTTGCGTCGAGCGCGGCCGACATGACTGGCGCTTGCAATGGTTCGTCGCTGTCCGTGTCAGTGTCAATGAGCGGCGGGGCGTGAGGAACGGGGGGACGGGCAGCTGTCACGCGGGGGACTGCAGACAGTTCCTTTGGCTCGAAGGAGAAGGCAGACTCTGGTGTGGACGGACGTTTCTCTACAGCGGCGGGTGCAAGGCTGGAGGCAGAGGACGGGGGAGAGGCTGGGGGCTCGTGGGCTGGAGGGCCACGGGTCTGGCCATTAGGTGAGCTGGGTGAACTATAATTATGATTGACGTGCTCATCCGCCCCAAATTCATGCACAAGTCCCGATTTGGAAACATCCTCGCATAATGAAACGTATTCCTCAGCCGGCGGCGCAGGCTCGTTAGCGGGAGCGCTCGCGCTGGGGAGCTGGGCCGGCGCGCGGGCCATTGGCGGGCTGTCGCTGCGCGCAGTGCTGGCATTGGTGTCGGCATTGGTGTTTGCGGTGGTGTATGCCTCGCGGGCTGTGTCGTCGTGGCCCGGGGCCTGGGCAGCAGCCCCACAGTCCGCAGCCGCAACCGTTGGCCCTATAGCTATAGATCCCACGGTGAGGGCTATAGGTTCGTGAGGGGTTGGTGTCCCAGATGCAAGGTGCGGCGCGTCGAGGTCCATGGACGCAATGTCTGGGATCTGCTCGGGGTTTGGCAGCGGGATTGGCGGCGGCGGGCCCGGGGCCTTGGGCATGCTGTACGAGTTCCAGGAGTAGATGGAGAAGCGCGCGGAGTGGGCATCGGCGTCGGAGGCCGTTTCGGAGTCGTCCTGCGACAGCAGCGACGGGGACGAGCAGAGCGACGCGCTGTCCGCGCTGTGGCCGCCCCTGAGTTCGCGCTCGATTCGCTGGCGCATTTTGACGGCTGCAGGAGAAGGGCCGCTGTCAGACGCGGTGGACGGCGGTGTGGAGAGGAAGGACGGGGGTGTGGGCTGCTCTTTATCAGTGTTTGCGAGCGGGCTATCAGGCGCGGTGTGTGTCGTGGAGTTAGTGGTAGCTGAGGAGGACAAAGTGCTGGAGGGCAATGTCGCCATGGCTATGGCTGGCGGCGCTTTCGCATCTGGGACACCAATCTCCACACGCCCAAAGTTGGCGAGCGCAAAGAGGTTTTTGGACGACTGGGTGAGGTACTCTTGCACGTCGGGCTCGGCGAGCATGGTGGGTGCGTCAAAGTCAATGTCGAGGAACGGCTTGGAGTCGCACTCGATAATGCCCCCAAACGTCTGCGAGAAGCTGAGACTGTTGAACGCCGGGGAGGCTAACCTGCCAATGCCCAGGCCCGAAGGAGGTTTATTGGTATCCACGTTGGGCAACGGGCTAGCGCGGGAGTCATTTTTGGCAGCGCTCGCTCGTGATGGCGATGGTGTGGGCGCCGCCTGTGGGGTATGTCTGGGGGGTGACAGCCGAGCGTTTTGGTGCAGCGGCGGGCTGCTGGGGGTGCCGAACGAGCCGTCGCGGTGGCCAAAGAGGGCCGTGATGTGTTTGCGCCAGAGCTGCATCTGCTTGGGGTCGTTGCACTCGACGAGCAGGCACGTGTCTGAGCGCGCCGACTCAAGCACCAGGCCGGTGGGGCTGCGGTCGATTAGCGTGAGCGTGGCTTTCCTAAACGGTGGGAACATGAGCGAGCGCCCGGGGCGCTCAATGCCGCAGACGGCGAGCGTGTGGGGACGGCTGGTGCTGTGGGTTCCGAGCAGCAGCAGCTCGACGCTCATGGCGCGCTGCGCCGGCAAAAAGCGGTGCCGCAACGTGAGCGAGAAGTAGTCGCGGTACACAATGGCCGCGGCGTCGAAGCGGAGCGCCGGGGCGTCGGGCACGCCCGCGAGCGAGTCGAGGTCGCGCACCGCGTCCCAGTAGAAGGTGGTGCGGTCGGCGCGCCGCAGCTGCGTGCTGAGCTTGTCGCGGGCCAGCGCCGACAGCTGGGCCCACGCCACCGACGGCGCCATGACACAGGCCAGCACATGGCATTGCTCAAACGGCTGCTCGAGCAGCTGCTGGAGCGCCCGGCCGCCGTGCTCGAGCGAGAAGCGGTACTGCTCGACGTACTCGCGGTAGAGCGCGTGCGCGGGCTCCGCCCACGCAGCGAAGTCGGCGAGCGCCGCGGGAAAGCTCGCGTGGTGCTTTCTGAGCGCCAGCACGCTGCGGTACGTGGACGAGTAGTACGAGAGCTGGCCGAGGGCCGCGTCCAGCGCGGCCACGTAGCGCGGCTGCGCGGAGGCAGCCTGGGTGAAAGCGGCCTGGCACGACATTGAAAAGACGGTCCGGTTGCAGTGTGGTTTGATTTGCAAGTGCAATGGCAAGTGCGATGAAGTGATTTGCAAGTGCAATGGCAGGTACGATGAAGTGATTTGCAAGTGCAATGGCAACGATGAAGTGTGATTTGCAGGTGCGGTGGTTTGCAATGGCCGGTTTGTCGAGTGGTTGGTTGGATGGCAGGTCGACGATGAGCGCAGGTGCAACCGCTGTGACTTTTATGACTTTTCCCGGCATCCGACAATACGCGTCTTGTCAACGGACATCAAGGCAACGATGATTAGACGATCATTTGCCCAATGAGGAAATTAGTGACATGTTTTGGGGCCTGCAAGGGATGGGTGGAATGGAAGGTTGCGCATCTTGCAGGCGCCAGAGAAGGTCTCCGGGACTTGGGCATGGGCCCGGCAGCGGGCGACAGCGGTGGACGAGTGCACCCAGGCCGTACTTTTTGCAAAGTGCCGTGCTTTTTGCAAAGTGCCGTGCTTTTTGCGAATTGCCGGCTTTTTGCGAAATCTCGCGTCTGAAACACAGCCCGCAATATGCGCAACCCTCGCGTGGCCTCGCCGTTGGATCTGGCTCGGCAGCACAGCTACATTCCTCCCATCCCTTCAGTCAGCGCGGCAACCATGCGCGTAGTTGGCGCTGCAGGAGCCAGCTGCCCACGCCCGGGCAGCAACCACCAGCGCAGGGTCCGGGGAATATGGCATGGTTGCCAACAGCACCCGGCCGGGTGGCCCGTATGTGAGGCCCGTGGGCCCGTATGGGAGGTCCATATGTGAGGTCCGTATGTGAAGCACGTATGGCAGGCACGTATGGCAGGCACGTATGGCAGGCACATATGTGCAAAAGCTTGGCTGAGAACATTACTTGCTCCGCTGAGAAATCGCGCCATGCGACTCGTGCGCGATCCAGCGCAGCTGCCAAAATGGCGCTCGGGTGCCAGCCGGCACGCAAAGTGTGAGATGCATTGGAATTTGTACATTATATTTTCGCGCTTACAAAATCTACAACTTGGCCGCGGGCTCCAGCTCGGTGCGGAACACCTCCGCCATGTCGTCGGCCGCCTCGGTGAGGTAGAACCGCAGCTTCTCCGAGCCCAGGTGCTTGGAGCACACATTGATGTTGAGCGAGTGCTCGTTGATGGTGTAGGCCAGGCCAAAGCCCTGGTCAATCACCTGCGACCAGCCGTAGCCGTTGAAGTACTCGGACGACAGCTGCGACGTCGAGAGGTACCACGACGACGAGTAGCTAAAGACGGGGTCCTTGTAAAACTCGGGCAGCGGCTCGCCGGGCAGCAGCGACTTTTTGAGCCCGTACAGGTGCCTGTCCACGCCCTGGCCGTCGGCCGCTTGCGTAATGTAGCTCCCGTGCGACCTGATGGCCGCGCGCGCAGCAGCCACCTTGGTCGCCGCGCTCGCCGTTGGGTCCTGCATCGTTTTGCAAAAGGCGACCGATTCCGTCGACACGGAGCGACAGGTCTCGGTGCGGCCCAGCGCAAACTTTCTAGTAGCTGCAGATTCGTATGTAGGTCGAGAAATGCCAAAGCACTTGTAGTAGCCCAGCTGCAAAATCATTTGCATGTAGCTGTCGGGAGAGCACTTGAACTTCTTGATGAGGCCCTTGCCGTAGCCCTGGTAGTGCACCACCGCCACCTCGTGCTTGGCAATCTCGCCGTCAAACTCCGCCTGGGCGGCCGCGATGCGCTCCACCACAGCGTCGTTCACGACAAACTTGACCTCCACGGGCTCCGGCAGGACATGGCGCACCTCGGTGCCAAACGGAATCTTGTTTTTGGCAATCACGTCGCACACATAGTCGCTCATCCGGAACGTGGGGGTGCCGTCAATCATGGAGTGCTCGCCCATAAAGCCGGCAGAGCCATTGTCGCACACAATAAACTGCGCCGGCTTGTCGTAGAAGCGGTTCTTGCCGTCGCCGTGCCAGAACTGGTGCGCACGCTCCTCGCGGGTGACCGGCGCGGACTCGTCCAGGCACAGCACAAACGAGGCGCTCTGGATCTCCTCGAGCGCAGCGGCGTTCTGCCCGTCGGCCGCCAGCAGCACCGCGCGGTTGTCGGTCCACGTGTCGCGGTTCGTGCCCGTCAGCACGCCGACGCCGGGGCCAGCGGGCGACGTCGCCGTCGCCTCATAAATCTTCTCAATCTGCTGCTGCAGCTCGGCGGTCGACAGCTGCTGGCCATTGACCTCGTGCAGCACCTTGAAGAAGCGGTTCCTGCGCACAACCACAATGTGCTTGTACACTGCAGCGTCGTACGCCGCAATGGTGTCGGCGGGCAGCGCGGGGATGCGGCAGGTGTTGAACAGGTTCTTGTACGAGTCCATGCAGAGCGGCGCCTTGCGCATGTACTCGGGCTCGAGCGTCTTCTCGTCGACCTGCTTCTTGAAGGCGAGCGCGCCGGTGAGGATCTTGGCCGCACGCTCGGCCGTCGACCGCGCGAGCCGGTCGTCCTTGAACGCAAAAAAGTACGACACGTACGGCACGACGGGGTCGCGGTACGCCAAATAAGCGTCATTGTTCCACCAGTCGTACATCCAATTCTCCGTCTTGGCCGCGCGCGCCAGCAGCCGCTCGTGCAGCTTCTGCGCCGGGCCGTTGGGCGCGACAAACTCCTTCACGAGGCGCTCCGTGTTTGCATACTCGGCGTCCGACGTCAGCGGGCGCACCGACTGCAAGTACAGCGCCGCCGTGTGCTCGAGCGTCGGCACAGGCAGGTGCGGCAGCGAGGCCTGGAACCGCAGCATCTTGCCGGCTGACAGGTCCTCTGCGTAGCCCGCCGGCACAGCTGCAGTGGAGTTGAGGCGCAATTGCGGTCTCGTCATGATTCGTGTGGATGCCATTTTCAGCAACTTCGATCTAAGCATTCGGCAGAAAAGGGCAGGTGCAAAGTACCGCGCAGGTTGCAACTTATATACGGTGTGCTGCGACTGCGTCCAACTTTTGTGGGGAAGAAATTCGTGCGCTCGGCCGGAGGGACTGTCCCTTTTATGGTTGGGCCAAATTGTGTGGGGTTGGGCCTCGGTCCGAGGGAGTCCCAGCTGGCCCAGGGCTGGCCAGACCGAGCTGCCGGCGAGCTGCGCAGCCGAGCAACGGCGAAAGGGCCACCAAACAGCCGACAAAAGGCTGGCGAGCGCAGCGCTGGATGATTTAAACCGGCGCGCAGCCCTGCCAGGCCGACGGACGACACCAGCGGCGCGCCGGGCCAGCACAGCGCTGGGTCAGCCCAGTTGCCCTCGCAAACACTTGCAAACGCTCGCCATTGCGCCGGCTGCAATTGGTAGCCCTCGTAAGCACATTTGCGCGTCGTCTGTGCTGTTGGGTCTCGGAGTGGTGCCATGTGCTCGCCGCTGTCACTGCAACAGCAGCCTCATGTATGCCCGGTCCCGTATTGAGCAGCGCAAGTGACAGCCGCCAAGCCATGCGAATGCCCCGTATCGCTTGTGTCCGACTCGACGGATTTTCGCCATTGGCGGCACTCACGTACACTGTGAAGCTAAGCATTGCCGATCCCACAGCCCTAGCGCCGGTCGCTGTACCCTGTTGTGCCTGCGAGCAGGCCTGGTGGGCCCGGTGACCACCCAGCTGTACTTGGCGCGCGCGGCCCGCGCACGGCCACTTGGAGAGTGCACCAGCGGCGGCCATTTCTCCAGCCCGTCGCAGCAGCCTGCCAGCCGGCAGCGCCAGACGCTCCGCCAGCTAGTTGCAACGACATCCGACAGTACCATGTCTTGCAGATCCTTTGCAGACTTATATGCTGAAACAGGCAGTGTGTGGCCAGCTTTATAAAGGGCGGCTCCAGCGGACCAAAAAAACATCAGCAAAGAAGAAACTTGCTGTATAAAACCAAACGGGACTTTCTTCAATTTCTCCCAGCTGTTTGCCTACGGGTTGCGATATTGTAAACACTAAACAGAGCCACGCAAACAAATCCAGCACGGCTCTCCCCTCGCACTGTCGCACCCCAACCGCTCGCAAACGAACCCTACAAACTCTGCTCCACGATCTTCACTCTCCTCGCCCACTATGGACGCTCCAGAGCTCGCTGGAGCCGGTGGCGGAAGTGGTGGTGATGAGGGCCTCGACACCGGAGGTGAAGCCCACAGCAAGCACATGGCTCCTCCAAAGCGGAGGACAAGAACCGGATGGTACGTATCGTGTGCTGCCAAACACAGTGTTGCCTACTAACTCAGCCTGACCTGCAGAGAGCGCCATCTCAAGTGCGACGAAAACATGCCCGTCTGCCTCAACTGTGTCAGATCCAAGCGGGAATGCAAACGCGGCCTCAAACTCAACTTTTTGGACATCAAGGTCGAAACACCGCCCGTCATGGCCCACGGGCCGTTCCCCTCACACTCGGGCATCTCCATCATGGACGAGTCCAGGGACATTGCATCAGAGTACCTCAACGGCGCAGAGCAGTACTCGCCACGGGACAAGGACGTCGAAAGCACAATCTCCTCCTCGGAGTCGCTCTCCATGCTCAGCCCGCTCTCAAATATCCAGTCCCGAAACGTGCTCGTGCCCTTCAGAGTACGCCCCGGCCTCTGCTCCGACTCCCTCAACATTAGGCTCGACAGCAAAGCGCCGCCGCTCTCCTCCCCCGAGCTCGCAACCTTCGTGCGGGTGTATCTCACCTGTGTCGCCCCCGGGCTCGACTATATGAGCTCAAGACGACTCTTTTCAAAGATCCTGCCCACAATAGCGCTGTCCCAGCCCTCTCTGCTGTACGCGCTCGCAGCGTGCGGATCGCTCGTGTACAACCGCGCCTTCACTGCAAAACTGGACCCCAAAACCCCGCGCCTGTTTGCCGATGCCTCAGAGCAGGGACTGACCAGAGACCTTGGCGACAAATCCCGGGATTTGGAAACTTGTATTTTAACATCCGTCATCTTAGCATCCTACGATACAATGTCTGACAACTTGAACCTAGAACGTGAAAACCTGCTCCGCTCAGCCAAACTGCTCAACGAGTTCCGCGTTGCATCGCCAAAGACAGGCGGTGCGTTTGGACTGCAGTCGATGGTTGCTGACTGCTGCTTCTGGACGAGCACCATCGCCGATATCACACAGGCAATAAAATACAACGCTGGACTCGTGTTCGACCCTTTTGTTTGGGGAAAATGTTTTGGACTCGACCCCATCCCAGAGAGATGTGTGGACGAATGGTGGATACGCCGAATTTTGTACCTCTGGACACGGCTCATCTATTTTCACCACAACAGGAGTGGCGACGAGGCCAAAGACGTGCTAGAGTGGAATTCACTGATGAGAGCTGTGGAAGGATGGGACCAGGACTCTCCTGTTATCATCAAGCCAATCATTTATTCTCCAGTAACAGACCAATCCCAGCAGTGCTATCCTGAAATTTATACTTGCGATCTAGCTGGTGCTCTAGCGCAAGTATTTTACCACACATGCATCATTTACGGCGAGTCGATTCGCCCCAGGTCACAGAGCAGCTTTTATTCTGCAACCGTTCTGACCCAGCATGTAAGCGATATCTGCGGTCTCATATTCTGCTCGGGTGACATGAATTTCGGCATGATTACATCTTTTGCGTTTGGTGTTATTGCACAGTATATTGAGAGTCAAAACCTCCAGTATGAAATTCAGGTTTACTTGAATGGCCTCGAGTCGAGAGGCATCAAAGTAGACCAAGTACGCAACAGGGTGCGAGCGGCTTGGTCGCCAGCAAGTACGTAGGCTCAAAAATAGCTTTATTTATTTTTAATAATTCATTATGCAGTTGTTCAAACACTGTCAGCGTCGTCCTCGGTTTCTGTCAGTGCCAAATACAGTGTTTCATGGGCTGAGTCCACCGATGCGGCAAACAGCAAGGCGCGAAGATTTATTCGATCTTGAGAGTGCTTGTATGTCAAAGACTCAGAAAACACATAAGCCATGGCCTCTTTCCAGGTCTTGCTGCCAGGCTGGGCGCGGGTGTTGAGTGGAGGACAGCCTTGGTAAATGTAGACCAAAACAAATTGCAGCCACAGATTGCGCAAAACGTCCTTGCACTGGGGATTAGAAAAAAGAGGTGCATTGCCATTGCACGGTAAAATTGTCTCTGCAGCAGCCTGTGTGGAGATGAGAAGTTCATAAGAACCACTCTGCGCCGCTATCAGCCCGGCAATGTACAACAATTGCTGCAATGCACTATCGAGGCTAGTAATGTCTGCCAGTAGCACTGTGGAAATCGTGTTCCATGATTCTTCTGACAATGAATTTGTAAACGTTTGGAAGTCCATGTCGGCAGCAGCAGGTTTGCAATTTTGCAAAAGCGCAGCGTTGTTGGAAAGCAATTCCAAGAGGTCCCCACTGCTTGCCTTCCTCGCTTTGTTCGCTAAGGAAACACCATGGCCAGCCAATTTGTCGTAAAATATCGAACTCATTGTCAGCGCTTGTCCAAAAAGATACTCAGAGTCAACTTCAGCTGCACATGCCAGAAAGCGCAGTCCAGCACAGTTGTTGGCGAATAGTCCCGCAAAGATGTCGGACTGAGGACCGAAAAGCTCTGGGACAAGTGTTTGCCATTCGTACTTTTGATCCTCAATAATGTCCATGTAGTAATCCAAGAAGGCGAGTTGTTTTGTTGCATTTCCAAGATAATCTGCCCGATTGAGATCTGTGATATTTAGCTCCAGGTCCTCCTCACGGGGCTCCAAAACCATGGCTGCAGAGTCAAACAGCTTCGTAAGAACATGCGGGTGTGCACCCAGATAGTAGGCAGCCGTCATATCTGCCGCTAGCAAAGATACCTTGCCATGCGAAAAGAGACGGTATGTCACGTGACTAGCACGGACCAGCTGTTCCAGCTTCTGGTGAGTTTTGGGGTCTTGAATGAGCAGACCCTGTAGCTCAGGTGGGAATGACTGTCCGGTTCCGTCCACCACCACCGGTTTGGAGAAGAAGGAGCCCATTGTAGAAAGCCTTTCTTGCGATTCCTTGTTGTTGGTTGGGGAAGTGAATGTCTCATCTCATGGAGGTTGGGCAGTTGTTCCCAATATGGATTATGACATGAAATTCATCACGTGTTGGCTTCAATGCGAGTCGCGCGGGATAAAGGCAGTGAGTCCGTTTACTGGCGAATAATGCTTGCACAAAAAGTAACACGTTCAGTGGGGGCAGAGCTGTGGCATTTACTTGTGCGTTGCACTAACAGTCAGACCGTCTGACAGTTGCTAGAGAAGGGAGGGCGTAAGAAATACATTCAGCAAGTTGCAAGAGCTACATCTGGTCAAATCAAACTCTTTTTACCATTGATTTCAATACACTTGCTGGAGTGCAGGACGCTGACGCGACATACACACGTCTGGACACGTACTTTCTGGCGGCCAAACATTCACGTGACGTCTAATTTTCCTATTTAGTGCTAATTAAAACACATAAGTGGTCAGCAGCCCAGACGGTGCCAGCAGCTTAATTAGGTCTGTTCGCAATGGATAGCAATGAATCGCAGGAGGTTCAAAAGCTTCTAAGCACATCGATGAGTAACTTGAATGCTGTGTTTGGCAGACTGATTGCCGACAATGCAACCCTCCGCCGCGAGGTGGCCAGCTTGTCAAAAATTAAAGACAACTTGATGGAAGAAAGAGCATGTTTGACAGAAGCTTTGGAGATTATGAAGTTGAAAAGGCGACAAGATAAAGAAAGGGTTGGGCTGTGGCGTGAAATGATTGAAAAATTGGAGCAGAAAGCACAAACACCCGCCGACAACCAGGTGAAGATATATCGCGACCCTGTCAGCTCTGAAATGGATGCGCCGGTGTTTCTGGAAAGCGAACATACTGAGTGGCAACCGCAGGTAATCACCATTCCTAGCAGTCCGCCAATCGGTATTCCGAGCAACGAGGGGGACGGCAGCCACGATACGAAGGGCCAACTCTCGCAAGAGGGCCTGCTCAACATTGCTTCCATGGCGGTGGATCGGGTGGAAGACGACTACCTTGAGCAAGAAAATGCAGCGAGCCTTGGCTCTCCTCGGTCAAGAGCCCAGGACTTGACCATCACACCAAAACCCTCCACGGTCAAAAAGAGAAAGAAACGGCTAGATTTCGGGCAAGAAATTGATGTCACACTAACCAGAGAATCTCCATTTTCGGATCGTTCTTCTGTCTCACGCAAAGGAAAGGCTCCAAAGTTTCCGGGGTATGCCTTGACCCCAGTGTCCGCGCAGAGGACCAACGCACCGGCGCCCTCGTCCGTTGAGCAGCCGGTAAAGAGTAGAAAGATTGAACAGCTGCTCAAAAAGGCTGCCATGGACTATCCAGGCAAAGAGAACATACCTCCAGATCAAGCAGAAACTATCGACGAACTGGCGTCGTACAGGAGCTCGCCGCCAAAAAGTTCTCCTAAAGCTTCTCCAACAAGCTCACCAAGTAACCCGCAGAGCCAGGAACGCACACAGCCGAGAAGAAAATGGAACCTGCAAGATTTTGTCATAAACCCAGACTTCAATGAAGGGCACTTCGAGGCATTTTATGAGGTGACGCGAGGCGGAAAACGCAAGTGTCTGGAAGGCAAAGACTGTCCAGAGTGTAGAGACTTCTATGCTATTCTTGGGGATTCTGCTGTTTTCAAAGAATCCACAGTTAAATCCACTTCGCGCCATCGGGAAAAGTGGAGCAAGCCCGATACTCCGCCCGGCTTCTGGAGAAGTGATTTTCCTTCAACGCAGGAAATTGCAGAAGAGAAAAAGGTAGCGGAGACGAGACGGCAAGCGGAGATCAAGGAGAGGCTGCGTGAAGCGCTTCACCAGGGTCGGTATATGTTCAGAGACGAGCGGCTACGGAAGCTGGCGATGAGAAAGGCACAAGGAGACACAGTGTCTGAAGCAGATTTCGCAAAGATTCTCGGCTCTTAGACTCGACACTGTTGCCTTATCGGCCGGCAACACTCCCGTCGCCGCACCCTAGGCAGCAGACTCCAGGGTGCTTTTGCACTTGGAAAAGGGCACGTCTGTGGCTCTTGTCACAAGCCATCGGGTCAATGCACAGCACACAATATATTGCAACTACTAAAGATAAATAAATAATGTTTGGAGGCAGCAACAAACTAGTACCTGTTGTTCATTCTGTTCATTTCATAGTCGTGGTCGTTTCCAAAACCAGAATACTTGTCGTTCGACGGAGCGTTTCCAACATGTGCATATTCCTTGTACGAGGACGGCTGTTCGTACATCATTGGGTCCTCCGCGCCTCTATAGCCAGAGTAGCCGGCCTGTGGGTAGTAGCCTTGTGTCTGGTCGAGTCTGCGACGCCCGTCCGAGGCACAGCATCCCCTCATGCAGCAGCACATAGCAGCACAGCACTCGAGGCCCATGCACAAGACACCAACGAGGGCAAAAATGATCCAGAGCGCCAGCAGTGCTGCAAGGCCGATTCCGACCCAGGAAACAATTTTGCAGGTGGTGTTTGCCTGGCATGTGTTCCAGGACTTGAAGGATTCCGCCGTTGAAATCACGTCGCGTTCGTTCAGGAGTTGGTAGGCAGCGTCGGCAATTTGTGGAATGTACATATTGGTAAACAAAGGTTCTCTTGGAAGTTAAAAGGAAGTTTCTTGATGGACTATGAAGCAGGATTGGAGACAATATTTATAGTCGCGCGTTTTCAGATCAAAAAGACGCAGTTGTGCGTCATCACACTGCTACGGGGCGGGTTTTGTATGCTTAAAAAAGCTCAGCCGCCTCAATGCCCCTGCGGGATGCTGGCTTGGGGTGAATGTAAACTTTGAGATCCTACGACAACAGCCCGGTTTGTCGGCGACCGGATTGCCAATAGGACCTTGAAAACTCTCAATTACCCAGCCATGTTGCAACCACGTTCAAGACACAAGCGGTCTACGATATTTCAGCCAGTCTAATTTTAGATATGTGTGCAGCACGTTAGGCTGTGCACCACGATATTATACACAGCCCTGTCAACAGGTTCAGCCTCGCTACTGAGGCTGTAACTACCAGCAGAGCGTGGAAGGCTCAGCAGTGATTGCGTATACTCGTTGGAGACCTCTTCACGAACCTTTTTTTGAAAGCCACCAGATGCCAAGGTATTCTGTCTCTCGGCCAGGTGGTGTTTCCGGCGGACTGCTGATGACGCGTTGGTGACTAGGCGTTAAGGAAATCTATTTCTTCGCACAGGGCTGTGATTATAGTCTAGCACAAGTACAGTCGCCCAGACTACACAATAGCATAATCCGGCGCTGAAGCATAATAAATAGAGTTATAATAAAAGTCCGATACACGGAGCAGCCCCACTTTGCGCAATGTGCAAGATGCCATGGCATTACTGTTTGACCAATGTTCACTTTTGTGAAAGATCTTATCGCGGCAAGTTTTAACTAGTGAAGCAGACATTGTGTCTGGTAAACTGTTGCTCAAATCAGCAAATCAGTCAATTCACAAGTGGGGTTTCAGGCCATCAGTGCACATTAGCTAAGCTATCTGCAACAATGAAACGCAATTTTCCAGCTGGAACCCGGCTTATTGCTAAAAGCACCGACTTCTGCCTCGTATGCGTCTCTGTGACCGCCCCTGAGCACCAACTTTCATGTTTTCAAGTTCGTCAAGCCAAAAACGAGAGAAATTCGGGCAGTCATTTTGTCATCCATCAAATGTTGAATTACAAATAAAACTTGTGATTCATAATGATATTATGATCATACAGGTTTTGGTCAAAATTTGCCTGATAGGTTGCTTCTTAGCAATTCATCAATGCCAAAAACTTTTTTTCTAAAATGCCTAATTGTATATATGAGAGATACTTCATCCTGATTATCAGTTGCGACCATACCGGGATGGAAACAAGGTTTCCCGTCCGATCAACCAATAATTTAAGCATCCCAGGGCCTAGATCAGTATTGTCGTGGGAGACCAGACGAGAACGATAGGTGTTGCAATTTTTTTGCCAACGGTATCACCATCATTTTGACGGTGAAAGGCTTATACCAATACCTGAGATGTATTTTATTTGGTCTCAAAGAGTGCTCAAAGCACTATTCCAGATTTTGGCGAAACAATCAGCATGACAGACAAGTAACGAAACAACTGTCGTGTGATAGAGCGTTTGATTGTAAGTCAGGGGGGAACCGAATTGACAATGCAATTTCAGTCGTCCTCGATTAGTTGATAATATTTATATCATTGATGTATGCGACTATAAGTAAAGATTCGTTGTTGATTTTGTAAAGTACTAGCAACTTTATTAGGCAAAAATAGATAAGTTAGTTCAGGTTACATTCCTAGAAGGTCCAATGGATGTACTCTGGGCTCTTCCTTTTCTTCAACATGGCCCAGGGGGGCCTGCGGCATGACTTGCAAAATGGGATTCTGACCAAGTGCTCGGCCCATAGTGGCAGTAGCAGCGCTGGCGGCCGCTGGATTAGGCACAACAACTGCATCGGTTTTTGCTGGTCGTCCAGGAGTGGCCCTCTGCTCTACGGGAACTTCCACGACCGATGGAGGCAGAGGTGCTCTCTGGGCTGCTCTGGCCGCTTCAACAGAGGCTGCTTGCTCTCTCATGGCCAATGCGCCAAAAGGTATGGTAGGCGGGACGAGAGTTGACAAGAACTCTAATTGATCAGTTGAGCTTACAGCCCCAGCAAAGTCCTGATATGTCAGCTTCTTTCGTCGGTCCCCAGAAGCTCTCAGCAAAGCTTGCTCCGAAAAGAATCGAATAAACATTTCTGTAGCAACAGTTGTAGCATATGCCGCGCTATTTGAACATAGCAAAATATCGTCATCCTGTTTAATGATTCTTTTGGTTCTTGATAGAGGCAGTGTTCTATTCGCGGGTGCTTTGTCTGTTGTAGCGTTCTCCTCCGCAGCACGTGCGTTTGAGCCAGATGCTCTTGCTTGCTCAGCTAGAACAGCCAGTCCTGATGCTGCTTCCGCCACGGGATTGCCTAGCGACTGGCTGGCTGATTCAGATGATGGCACCGTTGCCTCTTCTACCTCCATTTTGTCCTCGTCTCCGAGTGCGGTAGCAATAGACTCCTTTGGAGGAGCGTCCACTACGTCCTGAGTCTCAAGCATCTGCATCTACTTTCCTTTGCAAAAGAGACGTGAACTGTAAAAAGTACGTGAGCTTAATTGTGATGAAATAATCTCGCGTTCGGACTTCCTATTTTGGCCAAAGTGTATGTGGTCAGCGTTGCTTTCAGGTTGGTGCAAAAAAGCTGCTAATTGGAGGTTGGACCAGAGAGCAAGAACTACCAGACGTCAAAAGTCTGTCTGGGTATCGCACGTTTGCACAACCACTGTCTGATTTTTGAGCCACCCCTTCAGTCCTGTCACAGCCGGTCCCAAGTCACCTATACGTCCATCAAGCTGTCATCCAAAACGGACCCTATATTCGGCACACATTAGCTTCACATTCTTTATAGCAGTTAGATGGGCTATGAGGACTTCACCACCATCGACTGGGTCGATGACGCCAGGCTGGAAAATTCTAAGCGGCTGCTGCGGATTCAAAAGTACTCTACCGTGAGAGAACACAATCGCTTCTCCTTCTTCAAGTGGAACGCACAGAGAATTCTAGTGTCTATTCAGTCGTGGCTTGTCTTTGCACTGGTAGGACTTGTCATTGGTGTCATTGCGGGCCTGATAAATATAGTTACGGAATGGATGAGCAACCTGAAATCGGGCTACTGCTCAAATGGCTTTTATCTTTCCGAGAACTTCTGTTGCTGGGGGCTAAATCATGATGAGATGGAGCAGTGTCAAGACTGGGTTTCCTGGACACCTTTGGCTCCTGTCAACTACTTATTTTACACAGCAATATCAGTGGCCTTTGCGGCTTCGTCAGCTTACCTGGTCAAGTACTATGCGCCATATGCTGCGGGATCGGGCATTTCAGAAATCAAATGCATTATTGGTGGATTCGTCATTGACGGCTTTTTGAGTCCGAGAACTCTGGCCATAAAAGTTCTGGCAATGCCGCTGTCAATCGCTGCTGGACTTTCTCTCGGTAAAGAGGGTCCATCCGTTCATTACGCTGCATGCGTTGGACAATCAGTCGCCTCATTGTTTCACAGATTCCGAACATCAAATACAAAGATGCGCGAAGTCATTTCAGCCTGCACGGCAGCCGGCGTGGCCGTGGCATTCGGCTCGCCAATGGGCGGTGTTCTCTTTTCGATTGAAGAAATGGCGGCAAATTTCAGTATGAGAACAATGTGGAAAACTTATTTCTGTGCAATGATTGCAACCACGGTACTGTCCTTCATGAACCCGTTTCGCACAGGTCAGTTGGTTTTATTTTCCGTCAACTACGATCGTGACTGGCATGTATTTGAAATACCGTTTTTCATCATTCTGGGCATATTTGGTGGCCTTGCAAATGTGTTTTTCATTTCAGCAAATCTCTGGTGGCAGAGATTCCGTAAACTCCATTTTGCAAAGTGGCCAATTCAGGAAGCGGCAATACTCGCTCTGATCACCTCCTTGGTGTGCTACTTCAATGCCTTCCTGAGAATTGATATGACAGAATCTATGGAAGTGCTATTTCACGAGTGCGACAACGGGTGGCAAGAGGATGCCATCTGTGATCCACACAATCGAGGATGGCTAATGTCTAGTCTCCTGTTTGCGGTCATCATTAGAGCTTTGCTGGTACTAATCACCTATGGCCTTAAGGTGCCGGCAGGTATTTTTGTGCCATCGCTTGCTGTTGGTGCCTTGTTTGGAAGGTTTGTTGGCACTATTGTTGATTCGATCCATGCCAGACACCCAGATCTATCAGTATTTGCCGTTTGCCATCCAGACTACCCATGCATCACTCCTGGAACTTATGCTTACTTGGGAGCAGCAGCTACTTTATCAGGAATCATGCACATTACGGTAACAGTGGTAGTGATTATGTTTGAAATCACTGGTGCAGTACATTATATTTTGCCGACAATGATTGTGGTCTTTGTGACAAAAGCAATCTCGGATAGGTGGGGCAAGGGAGGTGTTGCAGACCGAACAATTGTCGTGAATGGTATGCCCTACTTAGACTCGAAGGAGCCACACGTGTTTAATGCAGACGTTGACAGGGCAATGTGTACTGATGTATTTACAGTCAATGATGGCGACACCGTTGGGCAGGTCCGGCAAACCATGGCAGATGCTCTTAGTGCTGGAAACCCAACAGGGTTTCCAGTTCTGACTGCTGGATGCCGTCTTGCAGGATATATTTTACGGAAAGATCTTGAGTATACTGTTCAAAATGCTGTGGATGGCCTTGAATGCATGTTTAGCACGCCCATCAGTGACCACACAAAGTCATTAGATGCTAAGGAATTTGTCAATTTCACTCCACTGGCAGTTCGCCCCACCACCCCTCTAGAAAGCGTTACAGATATTTTCATCAACGTTGGGCCAAGAGTCATTTTGGTAACCAGCGACGACAACAAATTTTGCGGTCTAATCACCAGGAAGGATATTCTGCGGTATGAGCATGATTTGGAAGTTCAGCATGCGCCAGCCGGAGAGCAGTTGGAGAATGCCATTTGGAGTATGCTTGTTGTTATTGGAAGCACAGCGTCGTTCTATCTAGAGCCCTTGGTGGCGAGAACAAGGGCTGTTTTTAAAAAGTTGTTGCGGAGAGGACAGTGACCGCGTTGGGGATGAACGCAGTGCTGCTGATATCTAAGTGAAGGAAAGCAAGGCATGCTTTGACTGCTAGCGGGTGTTGAGATTTGTTGCTATTAGGCTGAATAGCATGGCAGGACCAGCAATTCGTTGTTTGAATCGCAATTGTCGACACCTCGTATGTACATTGCAGATATACTGAGTACTGAATAGTTTGTGTGATTTGTGTTGTTGGCTAGAGAAAAAAATTTTATACAGAAATGTTGGAATATTGATGATTTGAATATTGCCAGTGTTAAATACTGTAGCATTTTTGATCGGGGAGCTCTTAGTCCCTATAGGGTGACCTTTCTGCATCGTAATGTACATTTGGTGATCTCTCCGGATTATAAGGTGCGCTGGAGCGACTATCCCCTGGATAGTCTCTGGATCCATGCCTGTCGTCATATCGGTCGCGGTCGCCGCGGTCGCTGTATCGGTCGCGGTCGCCGCCAAAGCGGTCACGGTCGGAACGGTCTCCGCGGTCACGGTCCCTGCGATCACCGTCGTCGTAGCGGTCGCGGTCGTAGCGGTCACGGTCGTAGCGGTCGCGGTCGTAACGGTCGCCTCTGTAGCGGTCGCGGTCATAACGGTCGCGGTCATAGCGGTCGCCACGGAAGCGGTCGCCACGGTCGCTGCGGTAGCGGTCCCCGCGCTCTCTGTAACCGCGCGGTGCTCCGCGGTCGTAGTCACGTCTGTAACCGCGCGAGTCTCTCCGGCCGCCGCGCGAGCGAGGCTTTGGAGGGCCAAAATACCGGCCAGGGGTAGGGGCTCTTGGCCGGCTTCGCTTTGCACGCTCAATGGAAACGACTTTGCCATCGAGCTCCTGGCCACTTAGCTTCTCCAGTGCCATGTCTGCCTCATCGGGGTTCTGCATTTCGACAAAGGCAAAGCCACGCGAGTCTCGCGAGTGCGGATCCAGCATGATGTGCACTCGTGTGACCTGGCCGACGGCGGTGAAGAACTCAGTCAGCTGGTCTTCCTTGACGCTCCTTGCTAATCCCGTGACAAACAAGTTGGTGCCATTGTTTCGCGCCTCGGCGTCGTCATCGACGGGTTCCGCCACGGCAGGCTTTTCTGATGCAGAGCCCGCCGGCGACAGCGACCTCGGGCGGTCGTATTCAGATTTTGCATTGCCGTTGTCTGAAGTGTCTTCCCGCCGGTTGTCGTCAACGACGGGTAGGGGCTCCTCGTCCATCATGTCATTGGAGGGAGAGTGTTCTGGCTTTGCATCGTACTCAGACATTTTTAAAACAGCGTTTGAGGTAGGAGTGCAACTCAACTTCTCTGCCTTTTTGTCAAGTGTACAAGTTGCGAATTTCCGTCCGCCAGAGGAGTTGTGGGTGGTGGTGAAAAATGCGAGGGCGGGCCCGCAACGAGCCCACCGGGCACATTAGCCAGGGTGTAAAAAGAGATGAGACTTGGACACGGCAAGTTTACGTCGACTTGGCACCGTGCGCTGTGTGCACAAGACACTTGTCGGCCAAATACTTGTTGTTTCTTGCCGCAAGACAGCACAGCTGCATGAGTCAGCAGTGTTGAGTCACACGGATCTCGTGATTGACTATGCTAGATAGTGACATTGTAATACGGTGAATTTGAGCAAGATTCGGTCTCAACAAACCGAAACTCATTAGATTATACAGAGCTGCTTCATCTAGCGCTAAAGCACGGTGAGCACTCGCTCGGGCAGCCAGGTACTACGCGCACCACAGCCAACTGCCGCCAGTTTTCAGCAAAACCCCGGCAGTGCATGTTTTTGATTGAATCGTCACGCCCTTCCATTGAAAGCAGACTCCGCACATCTCACTCTCGCTGCAAACTTCATTGGCTGGTCCTGTTGTGATTTACCCTCTTGTGCACTGGCGATGCGTTGGGCAGACAAAATTGAAAATGGAGATAATTGCAAGCAGAGTGAAAAATTACCAGCACAAAACCAAAGAATGCTCAACGTGTTCAGAAATACAGTCCTGCGGTACTCGCAACTACCGACCAGATTCCTCACTCCGCTGTCCAGAAGCCATGCTGCTGGAAATCTTTCAGTCACTCATCATCTACAGCATTACCGCGCATTTCACAACACTAACAATGTTTCTGCATCTCTCAAACAAATTCTGAGGAACGGCTCCTTCAAAACCAACAAAAAGAGAATGCAGGCCAAGCGCTCGTACTCGCCAGATCTTGAACAGTGCCCCCAGCGCCGCGGAGTGGTTGTGAGGGTAATGATTTTGAAGCCAAAGAAGCCAAATTCAGCCAACAGAAAGGCTTGCAGAGTCCGTCTTTCAAACGGCAAGGTCATCTCGGCGTATATCCCCGGCGAAGGCCACAACGCCCAGGAGCATTCGGTGGTGGCTGTTCGTGGCGGAAGAACAAAGGATTTGCCAGGTGTAAAGTACAAGTGTGTCCGAGGCTCTGCTGACCTCGCTGGCGTGCCAAATAGAAAAACCTCGCGGAGCAAGTATGGCGCCAAAAAGCCTGCTGCTGCCTAGACATGAATATGTAAATAGTTAATCAACGTGAACAGGCCCTGTCTGCGTTGGAGGATGGGTGCAAACAATCCCAAAACATGTAATAGAACAATAGAACGTTTCTACAGTCACATAAATATCATAAAGCTACAGGCTATAAACAGTCAGACTGGCGTCCTCACTTGCACATGCTAAGCGATCTCCCTTATCATTGAAACTGAGCCTGTTGATCCTCGCATCAGGAAATGTCGCAACTTCGCTCAGAACTTTCAAGTCAAAATCAACAATGATCACCTTACCACTATCAAATCCAAGCGCTACACGCTTTGTCGCCCTGGATACGTCAACTGCCGTAACTGATTCATCAAATTTCTCCTGCAGTATTTCAGCAAATTTGCCGTCCTTAAGACCCCATTTTTTAACCACTTTGTCTCGTCCAACAGTCACAAACGCATCGTTTGCCAACCATGCACAGTCCCAGATAATTCTAGTGTGTCCTTTTTCTCCCTGCATCATCTTCCAGCCATCCGTTTTCCACAAGGAAAAGCTTCTATCTCTGGAAACAGCCAGCAGCATCTGGTCGTCAGGAGAAAATCTCGTGCGAGTGACACTCAGGCTGTGAAACTTGAGAATCAAGTGCTTGCCGTCTGAGTCGCACACAGGAGGAAATATGCTACCTTTAATTTGATTGATTCGAATTCCCGCATTATCTTCAGTATTTGACCGGCAAGTACTTGCAATGAAGCTAGACGTATGCGACACATCTATGCTAGATATCTCATAACCGTGTCCGTAAATTTTATCAATTTCTGGCCAAAGAGTGTGTCGTTCAAGTTGCTCCTCTAGCGGGATGCTGTCAAGAGGAAGGAAGCTTGCATGATCTTCGTTAGACTCCTCCTCACCGGCCGACTTATTCGAAAGGCCAAGTGCAGGAACGCTAGCAATAGAAGGCAAGTCGCTTCTCACATTGGTCAGACCGCACATATTCTCCAATAGTTTAGCTACACTTTCTGGCATATCAAACACACGCATTACCTTCTCCGCACCAGCAGAAATAAAGCGGGTCGCATTGATGGGTCGAACAAGTTCCATGTCATAACCATGAATCTGGGGCCGTCCAAACTCATGAAACAAGCGGTCGGTTTTCGAAACTGCAAACAGTCTCGTTGTCTGATCCAACGATGTGGTGAGCAGATAACTGTCATTGTAGAAGCAAACATCTGTAACAGATTTTGTGTGGCCAGTAATGGCCGTCTGTGGCGCCCACGAGTCGGCACTTTGTTGCTTCCAAATACGCCACGACCCGGTCTTTCCAGTTGATGCTACAGTAATGCTGTCAAGCCACAACGCACACATGAACCCTCCAGACGACCCCGTGGCTGTAGAAGATCCCTTTATGCTCATTTCACCGAAGCGGGCGCTGCATAGCCAGACAGAGGAGGTTTCATCCGGTTGCCAGATCATGGAGCACGAGTCTGCAGAACATGACAAAAGCTTAAATTCAGTGGGATGCCATCGCAAAGAAAACACCCAGTCGTCGTGACCCATAAGCAGAGCATCGAAGGAAACATACAAAGGGAACCCAGCAACAGTATCAAGGGGATAAATTTTGTTTGAAAGAAGATTTGTTTCTGGTAGAACTGTGACTATACGCCAAAGCCGAATATAATGATCCTGGGCCGCTGATGCAAGGTAAAGATTGCCATTATGCTGCTTGAAAGCAAGGCCACGAACCCAGTTTTCATGGCCCTCAAGCGCAATTGAGGGACTCTCCAGAGAAGATGCGCCGTTTAAATCCACTGAAAATAGATGAACAACATTCTGAGTGCCACCTACAGCCACTAGAACAGCGTCTTTGCACTTCCCTATTTGAGCGATGAGAGGATAAAACCTCGCCCCGAACCTACGAGTCGTTATCAAAGAGAGTGTGATTTTGGAATCTGAATCCGAGCTCAACCGCCATAGTTTCACAGAGCCATCTGCACTGGAAGAAACCAATAAGTTTCCTTCGTCATTTACATTCAGTGACGTTACCGATTTTTCATGGGCTTGATAGCAGTGAGCATCATTCTCAGTCCATACTCTTATCTCGCCGTCCTCAGAGCCAGAAATGATAGCTCGGGCAAGTGTGCAGCAAATCAACGACGTTACCGTTGATTTGTGTCCTTTTAGTCGATGCAATTGACCATCCTTATGTCTTGCAACAGTTCTGCCGGCAGCAAAAACAATGCCATATTCTTCGCAGGAGTCGGCACAGTTCACTGAGACATTAGCACCAACTGACTCAAATATCTTGGTCACCAAAGTCATTGTAAATTAAGGTCAAGGTTTACCAGTCAAAAAAAGTTGCAAGTGAAGATCACGTGAAAATAAAATTTTGAGAAGTGTATCGGAAAAGCAAGCTCATTAGCGACTGTGGAGCAGCTTGCTCTAGATGTGGACGGAAAGGTGAGATGAAGATGACGCGCGCTTTACTTTACACCGCTTGCGTTAATTCACCACGGACTCATCAAGTCTTTGACCAAAAACATGCTGTATTCACTGGGCATCCACAGGCTGCAAGGGTGTATCTGGAGCAGACCACACGACGCGCCAGCGTCCCTGGAGTCTCTATATTACGAGCCTTATACTAGTTACACATGCTGATAGTGGTGTCCTTTTGCCTGCGATATGGTGCCATCTGCGCCTGCCTGTTTTTGGAAGTGATCTGAGAGACAGATAGTCGAAATGCTCTCTCAGGTTGCAGCACATTTCACAAACGCTCGCCAGCATTTGCGAATGATGGACATTTGCAAGCATCTGTTTCTGTATCAGACCTTTCTTTGAGTTTTCACATCCTACTGCAGCAGTTGAGTGTTTGCGTCGTTTGGTGGACACTTCATGGGCACTTCAGGGACACTTCATGAACACTTGGTGTAGTTTTTGCGTTTCTAACGTTGGAATTCGAGGATGGATAGGCTGCGGAGTGTTGTGCTTATTTCCCAAACTTGCCAATGTAGTCTACTAGATAGAGTGGCATGGATGTTTCCAGGAGTTTTGAATCTCCCCCCTGCTCAGTTAGCAATTGCTTGGGGGGAACAAGTGATGGCGATGTTTGCAATCTCAAAGATACTCAAAGAAAAGAAAAGCGTAATCAGTTCAGCAAATGGTGGTCATATACAGAATATGAGTAAAGGCTCATTTGGACCGTCCCATGAATTGGAAACACAAGATGCAACAAGGCACGCCCGTGAAGCCTTGGGGACCAAAAGTTGATGGTTATCGTTTTGGCAAGGAGAATGATTGGTTAAAGATAAACATAGACACGAGCGTTGGCTTGCCGAGGCTTCGCCTTTGTGCTTTTGCCTGTTTTCTGTCGATCGCTCCAGAGAACCTGGCCGAGGAAGTTTCATATTAGCTGGATCCCGGTTCTCATCGTTGGCACTGTTGAGTGTCGTTCGTGCAGGCGGCTGCCGTTTTACTGGTGCGACTGCAAGATTTTGGACACTGGTCTGGGTTGATATCGACGGCCGGGGTTGTTGGACCTGCCTGTTTTGTCTCTGACCAGGAGAGCTGCACTGTGGAGGTGGGATTTTTTGCGTTAGCGCCAACGTTGTTAGCATCGCTTGTGAAAAGCAGGGTCCGCATAAGTGAGCCAATTTTCCCGATCTGTGTGCGGCCGAGGAGCAGCAAACCCATGTCACTGTCAACTGGGTTCAGGTACCCGGAGAAGGGGTCTGCTGAGTCCCCTGAAAAATCCGGCTGGAGTCGACACTGGCGCTGAAAGCTGCGAGATGTGAGACTGTTGTGGAGTAGGGACACACCTGCTGCGACGCGGAGCGCGCGTGGCTCGCTGCTCGCCACAACGTCATGTATGTGTGAGACAGCGTTTTCAAAAGTGGACAAAATTGATTTTCTTCACATGTCCAGCAGGAGGTGCGTGTGGGCGGGATCTGGAGACATGCGCCAGGCCAAGTGAGAGCAGAGGCTACCGTGGATAATTATGAGCACCCTTGGAGCATGCTGTGGACACTGGCGAGAGCAGGGGGAGCGGGAATACGTGCCAGCAGAGATAGCATAGCAGGGCTGACCATGTTTGCTACGCAACGCACCCCAGGTACCCGGCCGCTGTGACAGGCACAGATACGTCACGGGGCAAATAAGGTTGACGAACGCTCCTGAGCGGTGCAAGGGGCGGAGGAGGTTTGCTGGCCGTGCGAGAACCCTGTTGCGTGTGTTCCCATTGGCCTGGTAGCGGTTGTTCCGTCTGGCAAATCCCAGCGGACGTCCCCTGGAACCCAGTTGTTGCAAGCCCGCAGGGATTTGCAGCGAGGACGGCGAGCGTTTGCTGGCCTGAGCGACTCGCGGTGGAGCCCAACGATTGCGACTGAGACCGGGCTGCTGGTCGCGGCTCGAGCTGCCAACTCTAGCCAGGCCGCTGGACGGAACCCCATAACCTAGTTTGGGTAGCTCGTTCTCGGCCGGGCACCAAAGTCTCATTTCGAGCCCATTAGCCAGCGAGCAGATTGCATTGGCGGTCCCCAAGTGGGTCGCTTCTCTCGCTAGCGCCATGGATCCATTGCTCCATTGGCTCCACCGCGCTCCACATGCTCACCCTGACGAAGCAGCTCGCCGAAGCGGTCAGCTGACGCTGGCCATGTCACTTTTGCCAGCCAGCCGGTGACGTGCCTGGGTAGCTGTGTTCCCGGCCGCTCCGTCCAGTGGCTTCTGCGGCACGCAGATTATTGGCCGCAACCGCCGGCCGCTTGCGACCTTGAGTGGATTTGTCCGCTTTTGTTGCTCCCCGTACCTGCTCCGCTGCTCTGCTCTGCTCTGGCAGTGCTGCCCGCGGTCGCTGCTCGCTGGCCAGCCTCCCAGCCCCTTGCAATGCAAGTTTCTTTTCGGCCAAAAAATAAAACAGGAAACACAAAAAGCAATGACGCCTTCCATCCCTGGAAGTTTTTTTTTTTTTTGGGTAGCTCCTGAACGGGCACAAACTCACCTCCTGCGATGGTTTAAATATGAGCGTGTCCCTGGGCCAGGCACGAGAGACACCTCATCTGCGTTGTAGGCTGGCCGTCTAGCTGCTCAGTACCAAAGCTCTCGCCCTTGCCACTTGCAGCTTACTTCTGCAACTCGCCTTTACAACTCTCCCTTTTATACAGGTCGCCCTTACAAACTACCTTTACAACTCGCTTCCTCCCAGCTCGCGACGGGTCATTGCGCAAACTTGCCACACATCACAGCGCCATGAGAGCAGCCAGAGGCCCCGAAACGGCCTCCGGCCAGCGACGTCCGCTGTCGCTACCGCAACAAACAGTGTTCCGGCCGCAAGCGCGGCTCGGCTTTGTGCTCGGCGCCCACTACCAGCTCATCTCCATCATTGGATCCGGCGCGTACGGAGTCATTTACTGCGCGCTCGACCTCCGCACCGGCCGCAAGGTTGCCGTCAAGGCCCTGCCGAAGCGCTGCCAGGAGGTCCCGGAATGGCTGGGCAGAAAGGTCAGGCACCGCCCCTCCGAGTCCGCGTCGGCCGTGCCCCTGCACCACGCTCGCCCGCCGTCGCATCTCGACGCTGCACGGCCGGCCAGGCCTGCCGATGCGCATCCGTCGCACACGTACAACACAAGCGTCAGCAGCTCGTCGAGCATGTCCTCGATCGCCAGCGTCGCCAGCGCAGCGCCCTCCACGGCCCCGACCTCCGTCGCCACGTCCGCCGCCGGCTCGGCCACCGCCGGGCTGGCCCCGTCGGCGCTGCCCATCGACCGCACCGCGCCCACGGCGCCCTTCGACCCCGCCGGCCATCGCCTCCTGCCGGTCACGCCGCTCTCGCTCGAGGCCGTCACCCTCTGCTACCTCTCGCAGTCCGCCGCCCGCTCCCCCCTCGACCTGCTGTACAAAGAGGTCGTCATGCACGCGCTCGTGCAGTCGCACCCAAACATCATCCCCATCTACGAGCTGCTCGACTCCCCGGACTGCCTGTACCTCGTCATGGAGTACTGCCCGCGCAGCGACCTCTTCCACTCCATCACGGAGCTCAACACGTTTGTCGGGCGCTTCGACCAGGTGCGCGAGGTCTTTCTGCAGCTCGTCGACGCCGTCCTCTACTGCCACAGCAAGGGCGTCTACCACTGCGACATTAAGCCGGAAAACATTCTCGTCGCGGACGACGGCGCCGTCAAGCTCGCCGACTTTGGCCTCGCAACAATGGCCGTCATGTCGTCCGACTTTGGCTGCGGCTCGTCCTTCTACATGGCCCCGGAGCGCCTGCTCGAAAACAACATGACCCCGCAGGGCGCCCGGCCGCAGTACAACTCGGCGGCCTGCGACGTCTGGGCCCTCGGCATCATCCTGCTCAACCTGACGTGCGGTCGCAACCCCTGGCGCAAGGCGTCCCTCCCCGACGACCGCTCGTTTCGCTCGTTCCTCGAGGACCCCAAGTTTCTCGAAACAATCATGGCCGTCTCGCCAGAGCTCAACCACCTCATGCGCAGAGTGCTCTGCCTCAACCCCTCCCAGCGCATCTCGCTCGCAAATCTGCGCGCAGAGTTTGTGCAGGTGTCGCGCCTCAGCGCCCAGGACATGTCGGGGCCGCGCTGGGTCCTCAACTACGCGCAGCGCCAGGAACCGTACCGCGCCGTCGCGGTGCGCACGCCCTCTCCGCAGGTCCTGCCGCAGACTGTTGATCGCCAGGTAGCAGCTGCCGCGCAGCCCACAACCCCATCTAAACAGCTCATGCCGCCGTTCGAAGCTGCATCAGCAAGCCCAGCTTCGCCAAAGTCGCCGCTCCCGGCCGGCCGCTTTGCAAACAGCACCCCCAAACGCCGTTTCCAACACAACGTCTCGGCCTCGCCCTTGTTTATGTCGCCCGTGAACTCGCCCGGAGCCCACGCACCACCAGCGGCTACTCCATTTGTCCTGTCGCCGTCGCGCTCCAAACGACTGCACTCCTCCCTCGATGAGACGGTCGCTCCGTCAGATGGGCTGCTGTCTCCACCACCACCTGCCAAACTGCACTTCACTCCGCGCCGCAAACCCGCGCCGCTGACGTTTGTGAATGCCACGCCACAGGAGCCGGTCGCAGAGGACTACCACGCAATCACCACCGACTACTCGGTTTATTTGGAGGGCGATGACATTGACCTGGCAAGAAAAAGAGCAAAACAAGGAAGGGTCGCCAGCTAGCGTCGCGCACGCGTACGGGTGTTTATTTATTACTATTTATTGAAATACTATTTATTGTTTCTGTCTCCACGACTGCCGTAGTTCAACAACTGACCGTCAGGCTCGCTGTGCGATGCGGTCCCCCTGTATCCGGCTGGGAATGGACAGCTGCCCCTTACTTCACAGCTGCCTTTTGTTCAACATCCCACTTGACGGATTGGACCAAGTTCCTGCATTACGGCGAGCAGGAAATGAGGACAGCGTCAGCCAAATGCGTTTTGCGAGCGTTTCCCAGTCTTGGCAGCCTGTAATCTCAAATTATTTTTCTGGCCCGCATCATTGTCGCAATCGTTGGTATTTGTGCGCCCAGCAGCTGCAGCTCAAAACTTGCCAACGCTACGCTGGACAATCGGACCGCTCTGTTTCAAAACAATTTAAATGGGGCGTCGCACTTGTAACTTTGCGAGACATGGTTCCAGCCTGTTGCACCTGCTATAACACTATTGACTTTTTATTGGTCCAGTTTGGTGTCTAAAACAGTCAACGCAGGGATGAGTTGCATATCCCAAAACGGAATACTAATGAGTCTTTTTTCAATTTCCATTTTTGACCGTCTAGACTGGCGGTGTGTGCTAGTTTAATAGCCAACACAGTTGTCTGTTTGCGGCCATTCTCCTTGTAGAGTAGCTGGTCCTCGTTATGTGAGGCCTGGCGAATGCCCCGACACAGACCTTAGAATACAATTGAACACTGTGCGGCAGTGCCCTAGCCAAAAGCAACAGCGCATCGAAACGATTGTTGAGCGCCAGCCAGTGGAACCAGCAAGCGTCTTTTGAGGCTTGTGTCGGAAAGGGTCTCGTCTTGTCATGGTGCAAACAATTGCACAGAGACATTCTGCTGATCCAAATTAACGACTGAGAATTAATATTGTCAATGTCAATAGAGTTTTTTAAAGATATTTATAACGGGTTAACGTTTGTTTTCAAATCCACCAGCTTGCAACTTTTACCAGATAATTAACACCACTTCCCTGGTTGCCACTTTTTAATGTTGACCAGTATAATTCTGTCCCGCTTATCCGCTAAAAGCCTTCAAACTATCAAACATAACTTCCCGCTAAAAAGGAGCTTGTTCCAAATTAACGACTGAAAATCAGTATTGTCAATGTCAATAGAGTTTTTGAAAAATATTTATAACGGGTTTAACATTTGTTTTCAAATCCACCAGCTTGCAACTTTTACCAGATAATTGACACCATTTCCCTGGTTGCCACTGTTTTAATTCAGCATAATTCTGTCCCGCTTATCCGCTAAAAGCCTTCAAACTATCGAACTCAACTTCCCGCTAAAAAAACCTGGCCCTGTTTCAAACGCCATTTCGTTTGTGGCTTTGTTGTTGCTCGTTGAACAGCCCATATCTATTCATATGAGCTGCCACTGCTATTTAATGGCTTCTGACTAACGGATAAGACTAAGAGCGACGAAGTGCACTCAATTTCCTCAGCCCTCCTTTGCTTGGCCAAACTCAATGGCTGGCTCAAAAATTACTAATCACCATCGCAAGTTACTTCGCCAGCTACAGCGCAATAATCGCAATCTGAAGCAGGCTGCTCTAATCCAAATTTTTGCCAGAGATTATGGAGTTCAGTTTTCTTCAAGCTCTGCGTCAAGAGCTCTCAGCGATGACTATCTGTTCCTTGACAATGCCAACGACGAGAGTCGCGATCAAACATATAGAAATAGACGTTACAAATGGCCGGAGTTGGATGAAATGATTTTGGTCTGGTATATCCTGGAGCTCAAAAAAGGATCGCAGATTTCCACAGAAGCAATCTACCAAAAAGCCAGTGATTTTTGGCCGCACACTTCTTATGCATCGTCGGCCTCCAAATTGCCAGTATTCAGCAATTCATGGGCAAGTGAATGGATGACTAGAAACAGTGTCCAGTATCTGAATGCTGTTTCTCAAACTCCAAACATTAGTGAAATTCTTGCCAATTATGAGCCGTCCTGTCAATATGCTATGGCTGAGGTGGGACTGCTTTATAATCATATTGCCTACTTTGATGCATCTGCTCCTGAGCCTACGTTTGCCCGCAACTATCGACTTGAAAGGTTCACGACTGTATTTTGCTGCAATGCTGCACTTTTGCAAGACATACCTCTCTGGTTCATTGGAGAAAGCACCAGCCCCACGTCTGTAGGTGCTAACGTTTGGCGATCCAATTGCAATGCTTGGATGACCCCCAAGATTATGATTGAATGGCTGACAGAGTTTGAAAAAACAATGGCCAAACAACGCAAACACGTAACCCTGGTGATGAACGATACGGCAGCTCACCGGGCAGCAGTCGCCAAGCTCTCTGACCCCTTGAATAGATATCATTTGGTACACACCAGAATTATCTGGGCTCGAAACAACCCGATAAATCTTGGAATTAGTGAAATGTGGAAGGGACGTGTGAAGCGGCTCATGCTGGAGCATGTCGTTGCGCAGCTCAAACTCACCAAGCAGCGGCCACACATTGGCGTTGGTTTGGCCATCAGTTGGGCTGTTGAGGTGTGGGATTCAAACAAGGAACTGTTTTCACGATCTTTCAGAAGGTTCATTGTTGGTAACGACAGTGTCTTTTTTGACACGAGCGGAGAAAATATGAGCAGTATACAAGCAATTGAGCTGGACGATGCTGCGGCCGAATCGGCTCTTGTTCGGTTCCGGCACTTGCACTTTACAATATCTGCGTTGCTTGAGAATGTCAAGAAGTTTGCACAAGAACTGGGAATGTGTAGAACGCCAGAAGGTGTCACTGTGAGTGTGGAGGACTATGTGTTTAATGACCAAGAAATTGTAATTGATGATTTGAAAGATGTCGATTTGTATGTCATTTCAGCGTTTGGCCACAATGGTGTTGCCCGGAAACCGATTGGTGACACGCTTACCCATGCAGAAGCACTTCATTTGCTGGATCAGCTTTACAATTACGAGTCTGCGCAGCCCCGGGAGCTAGCCTGCGAGGCTTTTGCGAGTGTCGACAACACTGTGTGCAAGGATTTGCTGAGGGTAATGTCTGACTATAGAAAGGCCATACGCTTCCGATGTTATAAGGAAAATTGGAACGCATAAACGTGCATATGTATTTTTTGTAGAAGGTATATTAGATTCCAGCTATAAGCACAAACACAGGGAGAGTGCTAATGAACGGCAAAGCTATTTACAATGTTGATTTTACTGAAACTCTCACTTTTCTTGAGCAACCTCACCTGCAAGCTTCTTTGGCGCCGTCTTTGCTCTCACATTGTCAAATATGCTCAGACCCGATGCAATGAACGAGCTCATGTCGCCGACAGAGCTGGGCACAACCACAGTGTTTGACTCCTTGGCAAGCTTGCCAAACGCGTCGACGTACTTCTCAGACACCTGGAGGGAGACCGCGTCTGTGCCGGAGGGCGACTCCGCGATGGCTTTGGCCACCTTTTCGAGGCCCTGAGCGGTGGCCTGCGCTCTGAGCAAAATAGCCTCGGCCTCACCCTTTGCCTTGTTGATGTTTTCAGCCTTGAGCGCCTCCGAGGCAAGAATGACAGACTGCTTCTCACCCTCGGCCTTGTTGATGGCCGCTTGCCGGTGGCCCTCCGACTCGAGGATCTCGGCGCGCTTGGACCGCTCGGCCGAGACCTGCCTGTGCATGGCCTCGAGCACTGTTGCCGGCGGGTGAATGTCTCTGATTTCGTATCTGAGACACGTCATGCCCCAGGCTTTGGCGGCCTCGTTGATGGCCGAGGTGATGTTGGCGTTCAGCGCCTGGCGCTCGCGCAGGACGTGGTCGAGACTCAGCTGACCAATCTCGGACCGCATGGTCGTCTGGGCGAGCTGCGAGACGGCGTACTCGGCGTCCTCCACGCCGTACGACGCTTTGTAGGCATCAAACACCTGGATGTACAAAACGCCGTCCATCTCGAGCGTGACGTTGTCTGCGGTGATGGCGGACTGCGACGGGATTTCCAGCGCAGCCTCCTTGAGCGACTTGACGTAGCGGATCTTGTCAATGAACGGGACCAGGATGGCCAGGCCCGGTTGCAAGATGCGATGGAACTTTCCCATGCGCTCCACCACCCAGGCGGTCTGCTGCGGCACAAAGCGAATGATGGTGTTTCTGGGCATGGCCTTGCGCTGGAAGAAGGTCAGCTCTGCCGTCGAAGCTAGACGGCGCTGGGTGAGCGAGCCCAGGTTGGCCCGCAGACCGCTTCTCGTCGCCGATGCGGCTACGGAATTGATGGCGAAGCCCCTTGCAGTGTTGTACAGCATTGTAAATCGCCTTGTTTATTTGTAAAGGTGGGCAAATTTGGCAAGGTGATGAGGATGTGGTTTGCCGGCTCGAGGTGCGCCACACTTGACCAGTTTGGACAAACCTGGGGGTCGCCCGAGGTGGAACAACGGGCTGGCGGAGGGAAAGAAGCGAGACGCAAAAAAGGATTTTTGAATAGGCGCCTGTCTGTCGCATTCTCTGAGCTGTGCGCTTGTCGCATCTGCTCTTGTCTGGGCGCCGTTGCTGTTGCTTCTGTTGCTTCGTTAGAGAAAGGCTCCCTGCCGGTCAGGAGCCGGATCGATGCTATAAACGTAGCCAAGTTACCTTTCTGGTTGCTTTCCATTTGATTTACTGGCAAAATTCACCAATTTGTCAGTCATAAGCAGGCTATTTATTGTACTCAGTAGCCCAGTTTTGAGCGTTGACAGACACAAACTTGCCATAGTTTTCCAAGGCAGATTGGCCAGACTTTACAAAAGATACCTAGAATAGAACAATAACTCCTTTACAAGTACCAAGACTTCAACTTGGATCAGACAGCAGGCCGGTTTGTCCAGTAGCCAATGTAGCAACTCTAGTACATGGCAATCTTCCATCCAACGGCGTACGATCTGCTCGTCATCAAGCAGGCACTTCCTACTGCCCCCATCACTGACAAAAACACAATAAACATATCATACCTCAGTTTTGTACCTTCACCGATAATGGCACCACAGATTGGAACAGTCACAAGCGTCACCGTAGCAACAATCAGGTAGCATGTTGAGTATCGTCGTCCAATGTTTTCAATACGTGTGATTTTTGCTATGCAGACAGGGAAAACTGCAAACACCGCGGACTGGGTAGCTCCAAAGCAGATGGAATAGATGTAGAGTCCCGGAGCGTACTTTCCAGCTGGCAGCCAGACCGCCAATGTCCAAAAAGTAAACCAGATGCCCATAAAAACAGTCACATTGAACACTCCCCATATGTCTGAGAGGTATCCCGTGAGAAATCGTGAAAAGATTCCAACGACAGACATGATTGTGAGCTGCAAAATAGCAGTGGAGGTGGAGAACCCCATTGCCATGGCATACGATGAGTACAAGGTGGCAATCGACAGGACGGCGGATTCTGTCAGAGCAATACCAAAGACAAGAAACCGATATTGGGTGTCGTGAACGAGAGAGTGGAAATCCACCAGGTTCTTTGCAATGCTGATCCATGCCGCTACCCCAGACTTGGAGGGCGGCGAGGTGATCCGGGGTTTGACAATGACAACGGCGCCAAGGGCGAGACTGAAGCAGACGAGGGCAAAGATTCTGAGCGTCCACGCAAAACCCACCCTGGTGTACAGATGTTGGAGCAGCAGGGGAAACACGGCACCGCCCACAGAGCCGCCAACCGTGGCCAGCGACATTGCCAGGCCGCGTCGCCTGTTGAAGTAGTGAGAAATGATGCCCACCAGGGGAGCCATAAGCATGGCGCAGCCACCTCCTGTCAGCAGCGAAAAGCCGAGCACGAACTGCCACACCTGAGTGCACGAGCCTGTCGCCACAAGCCCTCCAGTGATGGAGAGGGTGCCAATCATGATTGGCCAGCGGGGGCCGTAGCGGTCAAACACCTCTCCGGCCAGCAAACAGAGACCAGACGACATGAAGAGAAAGATGGAAAACACCCACCCGACTGTGGACGTGGAGACGTTTTCCAGCTGGTGGTTGGACACATAGGACTCGATGGCGCCCACGGAGTTGACAAGACCAAAGTTGGATGTCAATCCGAGAAAGCAGCCCGCCACAGTCAGCCAGCCCTTGAAGCCGCCATCCGGGATGTCAGACGGGTGGGGATTGAGAGGATTGCCGTCACTGCTGCCCGTGCTGTGGGTGCTGAGGCCTTGGTTGTTGCTTGCAGCTCTGCCGCTCAGCTCGATATCGTCGGCTAAACTGTCAGCAATGTGTGTTTGTTCGTTAGCGGTGTTCTCATGTAGCACGGTAGTCGACATGGTGAACGACGACGAGCCCTCAGCAACCGCTGGCAAGCGCTTGACGTCCTTTAATACAATTTCTCATATCAGTTACTAATTAGGCAAAAATAGGGCTGGTGTGTAGAGGTTATCCGAGATAAGTGCAGCCCAGCCAACGGAGCGACTTTGCGACACGGACCTCCAATTGGGAGGCATGCCCGCTTGCCCAATGGCTACTGGGGCCAATGGCGGCCGGCTCACCGTCGGCAGCACGACATCCTGGCCGGTGCACAGCGTTCCCGCGGACACGGTGTCGAGCGGACCAAGAGTGTCACGTGGCATGATTTGTAATTGAAACTCGACAATGACGCTTCCACAGCGATCCGCCGCTGGAGCTTGCGACCAGAGGTCGCTGCGTGTGCCTCGGCTGGTCGCCGGCAGACTGAGTAGATCTAGCTAATTTCGCCACGTTCATTAATTTATGAAATACAAATAACTTTTTTTTAAACCGCCCTTAGTTCTGGTTGAAAACTTCAAAGAAAGCCTTGGATGGCTTGGAGCCCTTGGTGGCAGTCTTGGTGACCTTCTTGGCAGCAAAGGCAGCGGCGTATGGGTTGAGCTTGAGCATGGCCTGCTTGTTCTTGAGCGGGTTGGACTTGGCGGCCGGCTTCTCGGTGAAGGCAGCCTTGGCTGGACGGGTGGCAGCCTGGATCTCCTCAGAGTTGATGATTCTGGAAATGTCAGTGTTGCTGATGACGTTTTCTGGGAACTTGAAGCCGGACTTGGACTCGTAGATGGCGTCGAGCTTGGCGACGGCGGACTCGGTCCAGATGATGAATCTGCCGACGTGGGCGCCGGGGGCGAGCTGGAGGAGGTTGAGGGCCTCGACCGAGGAGGTCTCGACACCGGGGACGTTGCGGAGAGCCTTGACAAGGCCCTTGTCTTCGCCGTAGACGACAAGAGGACCCTTGCGCTGGGTGTAGCGTCTGCCTCTCATCTTGCCCTTACCGGAGCGGAGAGTCTTGGAAGCAATGACGCGGGCAACGTCTGGGTGGGCGCCGAGAGCCTTGAGGACAGCAATGGCGTCCTTGGTCTTCTGGGTGGCCTCGAACGAGGACTCGACGACGAGTGGCACTTCTGGGATGCGCTCGACCTTGTGGCCACGGGCGAGCACGAGTGGGGCGACGGTGGAGGCAGCAATGGCGGAGGCAGTGGCGTAGCGCTTCTGCTGGTGGTTGACCTTGACGTGCCACTTTCTCCAGATCTTGGTTGGAGCAAACATTCTTCCGCCGCGGCACATGTTGCCAAAGGCAGCCTGGCCGGAGCGGTGGGTGCCGGAGCCGCCGACACGGGGGATACGGGCGACAGCACGGCCGGTACCCCAGGACTCAGCGGAGGTCTGTTCGCCGGCGTTGGAGGCGACGGCGTAAGCCTGACGCTTGTTTTTGGCAACCTTGGTGTAGACGTCGTGGATGAGATCTGGGCGGATTGGGGCCGAGAAAACAATTGGGGTGACGACAGTGGCTGGTGCGGTGGCACCAGAGGTGGTATAGACTGAGATTTGAGGACGGGTAGACATTGTTTCTGAGGGGTCTATGTGGTGGAGTTAGAATCGCAGAGCGTGTGTACGCACCTAGCTGTTGTGAGTGGGTTGAAATTTTGATGGGCAACCAGTTGGGACTGAGCAGCCCTAGGGTTTGGTGGGCCTGCTGGGTGCGTGTACGTGGGTGTGCACGCGTTGTCGGATTGGGAGTGGCCCTGGGCGGAAACGGCAGCTCATCGCGCTGATTTGGGGTTCCGCTAGTAGGCAATGGGGCTGCCAGCCGCTGTGAGTAATGCACAGCGGTTGAAATTAATGCACAAGCGGTTGTAAAAGTTTGTAAAAGTTTGTAAAAGCCGTTGCAAAAGTTTGTACAAGCCTTTGTAAATGCACAAGCCGTTGTAAGAGTATGCACAAGCCTTTGTAAAGTAATGCACAAGCGTTGTAAAGTTTGTAGAGATTGCAAACGCCTTTGTAAAGTTTGTAAAGCCATTGTAAAAGTTTGTAAAAGCCGTAGTGAGTACAAGCCGTCAATTATCTATGTACCGCTGCCCGCTAGGCAGCTTCGCCCTGACGGGCCGCTATGCAATTTCGCCCCTGACCAGGCCGTCGTGATCCTCCCTGACCGAAAGCCACGACACCGGCAAGCCTGCTGCTCGGCTGATGACGTCCTCCACGGCGTCTTTCTTCACAAGCAGACAGATGGCGTCGTAGCCGCCGGCGCCAGGCACGACACCGCCGACCACGCCGTCAATGGCCGCGCACCGATCAAGCAGCTGTGTTTGCGAGTCTGGCTCAATTGGAACGTTGGCGAGTCGCGTCAGCTTCTGCTGCTGCGCCCTGATCTGCTGGAGCGCGCGGGCGAGCTCGGCCGTGCCCGCTCCCGGCGTGTGCGACTCAATGAGACCAATGGCCTGCGAATTGGCCGCCGCCAGCGCGCCCCATACTGCGCCAGACGTCTCGCCGTTGTCCGCCTTCCACTTCATCAGCTGCGCGACCATTTTTGGCGTCTCAGAGCCGCCGTTGACGTCGCCCATCAGCAGCTGCAGGTCGGCGGGCAGGGCCACCGGCTCCACGAGCATCGGCCACTCCGAGTCGACAGTGGCCCTGAGCACGGCCGCGTAGTTTGGTGTCTGCAGGTCGGTGGCCTGGGCGATTGTGGCTGCGGGGAATCTCCGGTACTTGATGGAGCCGAAGCACGCCGACGCAACGTCGAAGCCCGAGCCCACCTTCTTCTGTGCCGCGCAGTGGGCAATCTGGGCCAGCTTGTGCACCGTGTGAAGGTCCTCGAGGCGCTCCTGACCGGTCAGGCAGCTGTAGAGCGCCGCCGTCACCGCCGACGTGAGCGCTGCAGACGACCCCAGGCCCGTCTTTGGAACCGCAGAGAGCGGCACACCGTAGTGGGGGAAGCGCTGCTTGAGCCTGGGAAGCGCGTGCGCGGGCTGTGAGTTGAAGGCTGCGTCCGAGTAGATCTCCAGCGCAATGTGGCCCGACGCAACGCGCAGGTACGAGCACACGACCGCAAGCACCGCGGCAAGAAAGGGGTTTTGCGACGGCCCGCTGTTGGTCACCTGGCTCGAGGCCGCGTCAAAGGCAAAGCGCCACTTGTCAGTGAACTGGGGCGAAACGGCGTCCAGTGTCACTGTGTGTGTGTCGCTCCTTGTGAAGCTGGCCTTGGCAAAGATGCGTGCAGACAGCGCAGTCACGTAGGCCGCGTACTGGGGGTCCAGCACAAGGTACCCGCCGACGAGAAACGCTTTGCCCGGAGCAGACCAGAATGTGTCTGTCATGTTTGGTGGGTGAGCTGTGCAAAGTGTCTCGGAGAAAGTACAGCTGTCAAATAGCGCGCACAGTGACAAAGGGTGGCTGAAACAGGAAGTTGTGCTACACCGCTACCTGGCAGGCCGGCGAAGCGCGCCACAGAGCAGCAGCGCCGGCAGAAGCAGCGCTCTGTGCAAACCCAGCCTTTGAGGTCGCGCCTGGCTACTCTTTGCAAAGATGCGTGCAGACAGCGCTGCCTGCGACCGCCCACCAAAACCTCTCCACACGGTGCCATTGTGGGCGCAAATCCGATGACCTGACCGCAACACGAGCGCAGCGTGACGGGCCAGCGCTCGCAAGCGAGCGCCGGCGAGGCCGCAATGGCTCTGCTTGCGCTACCTGGTGCGAGGCCTTTGTCACTGCTTGCTGCCTCGCCAGCGCCAGCCCGGTTGCGAGAGCCAGCCAGCCTGTGCTGGCAGCCTGCGGGCTGACCTCCCAGCCGTCGCGGGGATGGCCCAACAAAGTGGGCAGACCGCGCTTGCTGCCGGCGGTGCGCTGGCTGGCTGGCGCTCGCGCTGGGCAAGCCTGCAGCCGCTGCGACGGCACGCGCAGCGCAGCTCGCTGCTGGCACTAGCCGCGCTGCATCTCGCCCGGCGCATCGCAGCAACTGAAGTTGTACCCCGCTACGTGCTGGAGACGCCTTGCATTTACCATCGCATATATAAGGCAGGTGCTGCTGCTGCTGCGGTTGCCTGTACAACATGCCGGCAGAAATCCTCGAAATCGACCCGTGGCTGGAGCCGTTTGCTGCGCAGATCGACCGCCGCATTGCGCTGGCGCAGGACTGGCTGGCGCGCCTCGACCGCGACGAGCGCGGCATTCTCAACTTTGCCAAGGGCTACGAGTACTACGGCTTCCACGTCGACCCGGCGACGAACGACATTGTGTACCGCGAGTGGGCGCCGAACGCCGTTGCGGCGGACCTCATTGGCCACTTCAACGGCTGGCGCCACGATGCCAACCCGATGCAAAAGAACGCCTACGGGGTGTGGGAGTGCACCGTGCGTGCCGTTGACGGGCAGCCCGCCATTCCCCACGGGTCGTACGTCAAAGTGTCGTTCCAGCTGCCCGGCGGCGGGCGCGTGGACCGCATCCCCGCGTGGATCGCGCGCGTCGTGCAGAACCTCGACGAGTCGCCCGTCTACAACGGCCAGTTCTGGCACCCCGCAGAGCAGTACGTCTGGAAGCACGCGCGGCCGCCAAAGCCCGCGGCGGCCAAGATCTACGAGGCGCACGTCGGCATCTCGGCGCCGGACTCGCGCGTCGGCACGTACAAGGAGTTCACGCGCAACATTTTGCCGCGCATCAAGGCGCTCGGCTACAACACGATCCAGCTCATGGCCGTCATGGAGCACGCGTACTACGCCTCGTTCGGCTACCAGATCACGTCGTTCTTTGCGGTGTCGTCGCGCTACGGCACGCCCGAGGACCTCAAGGAGCTCGTCGACACGGCGCACGGCCTCGGCCTCACCGTGCTGCTCGACATGGTGCACTCGCATGCGTCCAAAAACGTCGACGACGGCCTCAACATGTTTGACGGCTCCGACTACCAGTACTTCCACGGCGGCGCCAAGGGCTCGCACGCCCTGTGGGACTCGCGCCTGTTTGACTACGGCAAGCACGAGGTGCTCCGCTTCTTGCTGTCCAACCTGCGCTGGTACATTGACGAGTACCGCTTCGACGGCTTCCGCTTCGACGGCGTCACGTCCATGCTCTACACCCACCACGGCATTGGCACCGGCTTCTCGGGCGGCTACCACGAGTACTTTGGCCCCGGCGTCGACGAGGAGGCCGTCAACTACCTCATCCTGGCCAACACCATGCTGCGCGCGCTCGACCCCCACATTGTCACCATCGCCGAGGACGTGTCGGGCATGCCCACGCTGTGCCTGTCGCACAAGATTGGCGGCCTCGGCTTTGACTACCGGCTCGCCATGGCCATCCCCGACATGTGGATCAAGCTGCTCAAGGAGAAGTCCGACAACGACTGGGACATGGGCAACATTGTATTCACGCTCACGGACCGCCGGTACCGCGAGCCGACGGTCGCGTACGCCGAGTCGCACGACCAGGCGCTCGTCGGCGACAAGACGCTCGCGTTCTGGCTCATGGACAAGGAGATGTACACGCACATGTCGGTGCTCTCCGAGCCGTCGGCCATCATCGACCGCGGCATGGCGCTCCACAAAATGATCCGCTTCATCACCCACACCCTCGGCGGCGAGGCGTACCTCAACTTTGAGGGCAACGAGTTTGGCCACCCCGAGTGGCTCGACTTTCCGCGCGCCGGCAACAACAACTCGTTCCACTACTGCCGCCGCCAGTGGAACCTCGTCGACGACGACCTGCTCAAGTACAAGTTCCTCAACAGCTGGGACGCCGCCATGCAGCACGCCGAAAGCAAGTACAGGTGGCTCTCCGCGCCGCAGGCATACGTCTCGCTCAAGCACGAGGGCGACAAGGTCATCGCCTTTGAGCGCGCCGGCGTGCTCTTTGTCTTCAACTTCCACCCCACAAACTCCTACACGGACTACCGCATCGGCGTCGAAACCCCCGGCGTCTACCGCATCGCCATGGACACGGACGCGAAGGAGTACGGCGGCCACGGCCTCATCGACCACGACAAGACGGCGTGTCACACAACCAACCTCGCGTGGAACGGGCGCCAAAACTTTCTGCAGGTGTACCTGCCTGCACGCACCGCAATCGCGCTGGCTAAGACAGACGGCTAGCGCCGCGCAGCCGTCACTCTAATAACTTGTAACCTAATAGCACTCATTACGTACACGCCCGACACACTCGCCTCGACATTTGCATCTGCCTCGACATTTGCATCTCAGCCGCAGCTTGCAAAAAAATCAAGTAATTATCCGCACATTTCATACAATTAAGTGCGGCGCATCCACGTCTGCGCAAGCGTGGTTTCACCTACGTGTCCATTCTCATCACTCGACCAGAACAACAAGCTGAGCAAATGATTAGCCTGAGAGACAAACAGGTGGCCCGCGTCAAGCGGATGCTCAATCTCAACGAGGAGATCGACCCAGAAAAGCCCTCGTCGAACATTTGGAAAGTGCTCGTGTTTGACGCCAAGGGCAGAGACATTATATCGTCCATTTTGCGTGTCAACGACCTGTTCAAGTGCGGAATCACAGTGCACATGCTGCTCGAGTCCGAGCGCTACGCGATCCCAGACGTGCCCGCCATCTATTTCGTGTCGCCCACGCAGGCCAACATTGACCTGATTGCAAAAGACGTGGAAAAGATGACGTACGAAACAAACTACCTCAACTTTATCGCTCCTCTCAGCCGCGACCTGCTGGAGCACCTGGCGCAGAAGACCATCGCCCAGTCGCAGGCCATCGCCCAGGTGTACGACCAGTATCTAAACTTCATTTCCGGCGAGGCAAACATGTTCTCGCTCGGCCTGCCAAAAATGTACTATAATATCAACAACCCCAGAGCCACCGAAGAGACCGTCGACGCGTACATCAACCAGATGGTCAGCGGCCTGTTTTCGGTCATTCTCACAAACGGCTCCATCCCCATCATCCGTGCATCCAGAGGCAACGCGGGCGAGGTCATCGCCCAGAAGCTCGATGAAAAGCTGAGAAACTACTACCTCAACTCAAAGAACCTGGGCGGCGCAAACACCTCGTCGGCCAACCGCTCAGTCCTCGTGATTCTCGACAGAAACGTCGACTTGGTCTCCATGTTTAGCCACTCGTGGATCTACGAGTCGCTGGTCAATGACGTTTTTGAAATCAAGCGAAACCGCATCAAGGTGGACGACAAAACCTCCTACGACATTGACCCCAACGACTTCTTTTGGAATGCTAATGCAGCTCTGCCTTTCCCCGAGGTGGCCGACCATCTGGACGAAGAGCTGTCCCGCTACAAACAGGAGGCCAAGGACCTGACTGGAGCCACCGGCGACATGTCTCAAGTCGCAGAGTCGTCCACGCATCTGAAGGCGGCCATCACTGCTCTTCCAGAGCTCACAATTAGAAAGGGCGTCATTGACATGCATATGAACTTGGCAACAACAATCTTGAAGCAGATTGGAGACCGTGGCCTGGCCCAGCTGTTTGAGGTCGAGGAGAATGCCCTGAAACAAAGCAAGGCCACGGTGCTGGAAATTATAAATAACGCTGAATTCAAAAATCCACAGGATAAGCTGCGCATGTTTATCATCTATTATTTGCTGGTCGACATCCCAGCGTCTGACACTGCCGATTACGAATCTGCACTTTCAGCAAACGGAGTGACGGACCTCACTCCTCTCAACTACATTAAAAAGGTCAAAGACATGACTAGAATGACAATGGCGTCGGCTTATAAAACTGGGGAACCCGCCGGTCCTGCTGCATCAGCAAACGACTTGTTCTCCTCATTGAGCTCGCTTCGAAACAGAATTACAGACACAAAGATCTCCGAGGGCCTGGGTAATCTTGTTAGTGGAATTCGCAACTTTTCGTCAACCTCCACCGATTTGCCCGTCACCAAGATTGTAGAGAGCATTATGGAACCCCCCACTTCAGCTTCTGCTGTTGACGACTATTTATATTTTGATCCAAAGTCCACTCGCGGATCTGTTTCAAGACCACCCGTTAAAACAGTGTATGGTGAATCTCTCGTATTCGTTGTCGGTGGCGGAAACTACATTGAATACAACAATCTTCAAGATTACGCCAAGAGAACCGGAAAGCATGTCATGTATGGATCTACAGACGTTTGCTCTCCAAAGGAATTTTTAGAGGAGTGTACAGAGCTTGGGCAGTTGTGATTCATATAAACTTTTTATGGAATACAATTACAATTTATGTAAAGACAATACGGTCATTGCTTACACCTTGTACAGGTTATCAAGAAAAGCAGCGGCGATCCTATCGGCCACCCCAACAGTCTGGACAGAACCAGCTACTCCATACAAGGCGGCAGTTTGCGAGGAAGCCTTTGTGGACCCCTTGGCAACAAGCTCATCAATGGAATCCTTAAGGTCCTTCAAAAGTTCCTGGTCATGTCCAACCGTCAATTTTGTGCACGCAATGTGAATCGACTGAGGATTTTGTAGCGCATTCAAATGCCAGCCCTTCTTGGACATAATGTCAGACAGTTCATAAATGTTGATGGTATCACTGTTGAAGGCAACCACTGACGCAATTGGATCTCCAACAACATACAAGTGATCCATATTGTGAATTCCTTCCTTGATTGCCATTGCAGTCTCGACTATAGCCTTTGAAAGCTTCAGATAACCGTCACGACCGACAGACATGAGTGTTGCCCAGCATCCCACCATGAGTGCACCGGGTCGAGAACCAGCCAACGTGGGCGAAGCATAAATACCACCGGACCAAGAGCTTGCAACAAAGTACTGATGGCTTCGCAAGTCGCTGTTTCTGTACATGATGATGGAAGATCCCTTTGGTGCAAAGCCATACTTGTGAGTATCACAGGAAATTGAAGTCACACCAGGCAAACGGAAGTCAAACAATGGAGGATTGAAACCGTTTTCTTCAAGAAACGGGACCACAAAGGATCCCAAACAACAGTCAACATGCAACGGGAGGTTGTACTTGAGAGCAAGATCAGACAACGCAGGGATATCGTCAATCAAACCGTGTGGAAAATTGGGAGCTGAACCGGCAAGAAGTACAGTATTGTGATTGATCAAAGCCTTCATTGCTTTGACATCAACCTTGTAGTCGGGTCCAAGAGGAACATGAACAAGCTTCATGCCAAAGTAATAAGCAGCCTTGTCAAACCCAGCATGAATAGTAACAGGTGCCAAAATTTCAGGCTCGGTAACGCCCCTTTCAGCTCTCGCCTTCTCACGAGCAGATAAACATGCCAATAAGAGGGACTCAGTACCTCCAGAAGTAGAGGTGCCGCACGCTCCCTCTGGACCGTTGAACAGACGCAAAACCATCTCCACAACTTCAGATTCCATTTTGCGAACTCCGGGAAAGACATCAGGATGAAGTTGGTTAGCCATGGAAAACTTTCCATACGCTTCAGTTTGAAGGTGCAAAAGCTCTGGACCGCCGTGATAGATGGCACCAGAGACACGGCCATGTTGCCAGTCAGAAGCTTTGAGAGCAGCATTTGCGTCCAACTCTTTCAAAATTTCCTCATTCGACCATCCATGCTCAGGTAGAGCAGTATGAAAAGTGAACTTGTCACGCTGAACCAGCTCTTTTTCAAGACTGGCCTTGACTTCATCGATTTCCTTTTCAATTTTACGTCTCACGGGAGGCAGCAGTGCAATCAAAGAGAAAACACGGCGAGCAACAGCAAGATACAGATTTTTGGCAGTTGCAACAATTCCATGGCCGTACACGTAGGTCAGGTATTTGCGAGCATAGTGGAAAGAATATGAGAGAAAAAGAGCATCCCGAGCAAGCTCAAAGGGAGAACTGGTGGAAAGATAGTAGTAGGCGTGATTCGAAATGCCACAGGCAACGGCAACAAGGTGATTGTTATATTCAGCACAAGTCATCCTTCTTTGTGATCAGCAAAATGCACGGATCGGCCGGCTAAATAGAACTTCGGGGCTTAGTCAAGTGTACAGGCTGCGCTCTCACAGTTCAACACTTTTCAATATTGGTGTTGTACAACTGCAGCAGAGTGCGCCCAATATGGAAACTATGGAAATCTCGGTGCAATCGGATACTCCGTTCCCGTTTAGGACTTTGATCAATATTTCGGTCCAGGCAGTTGCCGAAAATCCAACGGCCGCCGTGGTAAGGAATGAGAACGATGTGATGGCTTGATGGAAGGAAAATGCTGCTGAATGCAGATCCGCCTACTTATAAACCTACCGAAAGTAACTTTAATATTATTCCATTCATCGGGTAATCAAACCACTTACCTGGAGCCACAATGCGTTTCCGTGTCCAAAACGGTAAAACACGGTGAAGCCACAGAAATATAATGGCCGACAGGGTAGTATGGCTGCTGATGCTAACGGCTATTGTGCAACGCTACACAGAGAAGCTGCCGGTATGCCTTCACCGCCTCACTTCTGCTGCTACCTTTTTAAGGTTTGAGCACAGCTAAAGAGCACAGCTGACCCCACACTTTGTCACCTGATAAATATCAGCTTCCTCTACAGAAATGACACTGGTTCGCAGTTCTATCACTGTCCATGCAAATCTTCTATATCATTACATGTTCTCTGAGTGGGACTACTTGCCCGCAAAGCTGCGCACCCTCTCCTTAGGTTACCATATAGCAAATCCTTGTCTCAGGTCATTGCAAAGTCACCGTTTAACGTTGTAGCGAGATTTCTCAATTACACCGGACTCTTAGTATACCTCGGCATGGGAACTCCCCTGAGTCCTGGCGCTCTTCTACCACCGGAATTCTTATCAGCCTCTGCCATTCGCTTGACTTGTGAATCAAAAAACTCGATTTTTGTCTGCAATTCTTTGATTGTGTGCTGAAATGCTTTGCGTTCTTCGTCAAAGGTTAGCTGTCTCAGCTGAATCGCATTGGCTTCCACTTTCTGATTAGCTTTCTGCAACGCACTTTCGAGCTCCTTCTTCTCAGCAATGGCCTCCATGGCTGCCGCAGAGGCTTTTTGATATTCCGCTCGGGTAAACTCGCACTCGCTCTCCTTTGAGTTGAATCTCTCTTTTGACCGCTCAAGTTCCTGCTTGACGCTTGCTAGCTCATCTCTTAATGACTGCAATTCTGCCTTTTCAGGAGCAGAACCACCCAGCAACTCCTTGACTTGTTGCAGCTCGGCGGTGAGCTTCTCCTGGGCTTCACGAGATCGTTGAGTGTCTTGAGCTGCCCGCTCTGACCTCTTCTCAGCAGCTTTTATTCTAGTTGTCAGCTTTGCATTTTCTCTCACCAGCTCGCCATTGTCTTCAATCACCTTCTCATGTGCTAGCACGTTGCGAGCGGCTAATTTTCTGTGAGAATCTACCTCACTCTTCAGCTGCTGTCGCTCAAACTCAACCGATTCGAGTCTTTGCATCATAGCGTGGGTCAATTGATGACCCTCAGCGTTACTATAAATATACACATCTTTTGTTTCTTCATGGACTTCAACCATTTCATGCTTTCTATGTTTCCGGGCGTGGTAAAAGTCTGTCTCTGTTCCATTTCCATTCGTTCCAGTGTCATCCCCAGTTGGTTTAACTTCAGTCATCAGTGCTTTCTCCACATCCGACGTTTCATACTCTGGTATTGCTGGTAAGTCGACAATTGGCCACGGTGCCAGTTTCACGCCTAAATCATTTAGCCACTCCCTTAAAATCTCGAGATTGTGATTGAAGACATGCTGCAAATCATTGGGTAAACCTCCTACTCGATCGCGCAAGACAACAGTGCCTGCAATAACATTTCTTAGATAGCTTGGCTGATTTTTTGTGTTTCTAAAGTAGTACTCGACATGCTCCACAGAGTTGAAGGGGACTAGTCTGATGACTGGAACTACCCCGCCCCTTCTTATGAATTGAATGTGATGGGCATTTTCGTCAAAGTAACTATCAAAGGCTAGTACCAAGTCAAATTGAGCGCCTGGGTGCGGCATGTACTTGATATCAAGGTCGGTTGGAATCAGGTGAATAGTAGGTAGCTCTGGATCCAAATTTGCGCCAGGGTCTTTTAGGTAGGTTCCAGAGACACGTCTATAATTGCATTGGCGTCCAATGAGAAACGCCTCAATCAAATCTATTGTTTTTCCTCCTCTCGCAACCAGGGCAATGCTTAGGGGCCGGCTTATCAGATCTACCAAAATGCCCAGAACCCTAAACTTTTGCGATGACCTTGCTAATCGCTCAGGCACTTCTTTGAGTAGCATGTTATGGGGCATGTAGTGATCAATGAGCAGAAATGGATGAGTGGCACAGAGCTGAGCATTGGTAGCTAGAGTCTGCAGAGAAGTTAACGTTACCTGGTCAGGAGATAAGCCGTCTTCCAGACAGAAAAACTTCAAAATCTCAGAATAATGAAGCGATACCACTTGATCCGTCAACTGCTTTTGGAAATCGGTCATGCCTATCGGCAAACAGTAATCGCCAGAGGTGTTTCCGCCAGCTCCGTGCATATGTTTCAAAGCCAGAGCCGGCGAAGGTTCAGGAGTGGAATCTAGAATGTTGCCAAGTTCCATGACAGCTGCTATTCCCGCTTGAAGGTCCTTTAATAGGTTTGACACAGAGACGATTGAGTCTAATCGAAGTAAGTAAGCACAGACCAAAGTCCCAAAGTGTTGAACAGCGGAACGGTTGGAAAGTTTAGAAAAATAAATTCCACTTGTGCGTATCGAGCTACCTACCTTTGTTTATTGTAAACAAGGTAGTCCACAGAAAGTCCTCAAGGAGACAAAACGGTTGATCAGCTCAGAGCAAATGAAATTTCAAGGCTGGTCTTAGGAGTGATTCAAATATCCCAATGGCTCAATAGATCGACGATTTGAGACTAATGAGACAACCCTAAACAGGAAAGAAACTAACGGAGGACCACACAAATGATTGTTAACAGTCTGTCAATTCCCAACTGAGCCCGGAGGTTTGAAAAAGCTTAGAACAATGACAACAAACCGAAGAATGTGATGGTGAAGCCGGGTTAGGTGCAAGAGTCTGGAAGGGAAATGTCTATCTCAAGAAAAAAAAAACGTTTGCAAAATACAGTGTTGAGAAATTTCCCACAAGCTCAAAAATCGGATAGCGCCACAGCTCCACGTCTGACACAAAAGTATGTAATGAAGACAAGAGTGGAGATGCTCGCTTTCACCAAGTCTAGCAAGAGATATGCAGGCAGCGGCTAAGTTTAAAATCTAAGGCGGATACAGTGAAAATAAGTTACCCGGCCTTTAGATACGACTTGATGCTCTTGAAACAAGCAATTCAACTGGCAGTTAGCAACTCAGACTGCCTTTGAAACCGAGTATCGAGTAGTTTAGAATATCTTACCTGATAGATTGACCTGGCCAGCGGCTCTTGTTGGCTCAATGGTTACCCGCAAGTTGAGCTCGGTGGATTGCTCATGATTCTGGCTTCGTGCCGGCGAATTCCATCTCAATGTTGCAAATTCTCAATCAAACTCATCATTCCAATAATGGATTGCAAAACTCATCAAAGTAGCAAGTTTTGGATAAATTTCGTAACCATTGACTATGTTTTTGTAGGCACTATGATCGACATGAGATAACATTAATAAAATGAAAATATATACTTAACAGTGTAATCAGATTTTGGCGTGCTGTGATCGGCTCTCGACAGACCAACCTGACTCAATCTGCACTTGATATAAATGCCTTCCACCGAAAACGGGAGTTCCAATCCTCGTTATGGTGGATCAGAAGATGTAACAACGCAAGAAATTGCGGTCTATGACCGTCAAATCCGTTTATGGGGACTAGATGCTCAAATGCGCATGAAGAATGCATCGATTTTGGTAATTGGCTTAGGAGCTCTGTCCGCCGAAATTATAAAGAATATTGTACTGGCTGGTATTGGGTCAATCACTATTGTTGACGACAGATTGGTCACAGTAGACGATCTATCTGCGAACTTTTTCTTGTCAAACAATGACATTGGCAAACCCCGTGGAGCAAGTGCTCTGCCTCGCATCTCTACGCTTAATCCCTTAGTAACTCTGTCAGTTATCAATAAACCGCTTTCAGAAATATCTGAGGTTCTAACGGCTGATGCGAACTTCTCTTTGGTTGTTTCCACTGAGACGAATTATCAAGAATCTCTGATGCTCAATAACTTGACCAGAGAGCTTGGAATTGGCTTCTATTCTGCGTCATTAAATGGCCTCTACGCTTTTGCATTTGTTGATTTGATTAGTCATGAATTCAAGATAGAACGGCCATTGAATGAGTGGAATACTCCTACCGTTGTTGGCTCTAAAGAGGGTTCAAGCACTGTCGTATCAGTGTCAACCACCACAGACTCTCAAGGCAAGCAGTCTGAATCTGTAATAAAGAAGGAAGTTTATCTACCTCTTCAAGACATCAAGTTCAGCGACTCATGTATGGCAAAATTCAATAGACGACAGCTTGCGAAACAACTTCCTGCTTTTCCTGCTGCAGTCGCCTCGTGGAAAGAAGCAGAGGAGTTTGCAAAAAGCGTCATTGAGATGACTTCACAACTGGGAATGCCAGTGGGTTTGGCAACGACTGATTTCATCACTTCTTATCACAAGAATTTGCATCTTGAACTATCCCCTGTGGCCGCAGTTGTGGGAGGGGTTGTTGGCCAAGACATTTTGAATGTTATTGGAAAACAACATCAACCAATCCAAAACTTTTTTGTATTCGATGGAAATAGGAACGAGGGACCAATCTTCCTCGTCGCATGAAACAGAGTATGAACACATCTAGCGCTTGATCTGCCGAATTCCAGTGATAAGAATACCATTTGCCGTCGTCAGTCAGAGTTTTTTTGAAGGACATGAAACCTGGATTTGTTGTTTTCGAGTGGCCAGTTTGTAGCTTGGGTGCCTCTGTATTTTAAACGTGTTGAGAAGCACAAAGTACCATGGAATTGCTACCAGATTTAAGGATATTTCACGACAGCAATTATGCCAATGGAATCTCCATGAAAGTAAACAAAATTGTTCACGCCTCCAGTGTGTGGAACGTTGTGCAGTATTGGCAACACTCACTGCAAAGAGCTTCTCTGCCATAACATACTATTGTTAGTTGGTGGGTGGAATTTTAGCATATAATTAGAAAATATTAAAAAAGGTTTTTATTCTCTTTTTTATAGTATTATAAAATGAGCAGTTCACGTCAGTATTACGATGCACCAGAAACTGCAAGCTTTTGAAGGTGGCTCATAAACGTTTGCAATGAAACATCATCAGTCAAGACAACGGCGGATCCTGATGGTCCTCCATAAGTACTAGAAGTTTGATGAGTATTGGAAGGATTCAACTTCGAAAGAAGGAAACGAGCTTGGGATCCACCAGCGTCGGTATCAATAAATCTGGGCAGTGGGAATCTATCAATCAAAAGTTCAGCGGCTTCCATTCTAGGAACCTCAAGAAGCTTTCTGAAGTTTTCATACTCTTCTTGATCCTGGTAGCCGGCTTTTCTCCACAGGGCAATTGTTTCACCATGGAAAATAAGAATATGGAAAAATGTGTCGAGCAGGAGAATACGGTCAGGTTTGATGGACACCGAGTCAAGAAGAACTGGCTCAGGCTCTTGATCTATGGTGAAGGAGATAAGAGTTGGCTGTATCATAACCAAGGAGTTGGTCAAGTCCTCACGGTTAAGACAGTGTCTATAAAAGGCAGTCTCATCGGGAGAGTTATTGAAAACTTGCAAAAATTGTGAACGACGCAAATGGAACATAAACTGCGGATACATTGTGAAGTTTTGGGCCAGTCTAAACGAAGACGGATCATCTTTTCTGTAGTCGGCAAACTTTTGGCAAAGACGGATCAACATTCGGTCGGTCCAACGCAAAATATCAGGACCGTCTTCAGTTTCTGATTTGTAAACTGCAATACGAGCCATGAGAACCGACGCAGCTTCCTGATCAAAAGAGGCGGCAACTTTAGGATCTCCGCCTCCCACCAGAGAGCGCAGAACAGTGGTTACACGCAAACGGTATGTTCCAGAAGGATGCTGGTAGTGTGTCAAGAATTGCATAGTTGCGCTCGGAGGAGTTCCATTTGCGGACGGCGCGGAGCCTTGAGCGGCGACCTCGAAGTATACACCATAGGTATGGGCAGGTGTGATTGAGCACATTCTCCAGCTATAGGTGCCGCCAATACCAATTTCAGTATCAGAGACGTTGGTTGCCTTGCGGTTAAGGGAGACGGCGTGTCCGATAAGACCTGAAACCTTGAGCTCCTTGGAAGTCAACACGTCCATGGTGGCGTTGAAGCCCATTTGCAAAAAGCCGTTAGGGTCCTTGTTGAAAATACGCTGAAGAGACTGTTTGTAAATGGACGTGGTGAAAGCGTCAGTCAAAATCATGACACCGCCGGTTGAATTGCACAGGTTCTTCATTTCGTCCATTCCAATCTGGTCGTAAGCACCGGCAAAAATGTCAACAGTGTGCCCGTTGCCAGCCACGCGCTTTGCAAGAGCGTCGTAAAACTTGACAGCCTTACGATAGTGCTTGGCTGTGTCACGCTCAATGTCGTGGTGAGATCTGATTGGTTCACGAAGCTCGGGGCCAACCACCATGCCCGGTCCCTCTGTCGGGGGGCCGGCGGCGAAAAGCATGATGCGCGCGCCGGCGTTTGGAAAGGACAGCTCCAGCAGGGACGCGGCAACCGAAAGCGCGACGCCGGTGCTTCTGATCGGGCGACGATCGGACGCCACGGGCCAAGGATCCTTGGTCAGGTTTTCAATAATGTTTGTCAGCTGAAATTCGCACTGCTGGAGGGGCAACAGGAATCTCGAGAACGGGGTGGCAGGTGCACGCGGGGGCTGCTGGCCGTTGCCAACCGGATGCTGCTTGGGCAGCAGTCCCAGCATCTCCTGGACCTGCTTCGCAGCGTAGTCCTTGGTGCCGCGAAAGACATACGCCTTGTTGCACGAGGGATAGCCCAGCTCATGAACGTGCGCCATTGCGCCAAAGGTGACAAGGCCGACCAGCGCGTTCGGAGGCAAGAGGGAGATGGTTACAATGATGGAATCCTTGAGCGCCTGCAGGTTTTCGTCGTCCTGGCAGGTGTCAATGACAAACAGAAAGATGGGGGGCGTCTGCACGGGTCGGCTGAGAACGTACTCGGTGGTGGAGGACGTGGTGAGCAGCTCGTGAGGCAAGGAGGTTTGCGAAATCTCATGGTAATTAGGAGGAAGCGGGTTGCGGGAGAAGCAAAAGGGGCAGATCCACACCTTGGCCCGGAGATCCAACTGGCAGTAAGGGTTGAGGACAGCACGGCAGGGAGCACGGCATGTAACAGGCTCGTACTGGAGCACGGCGAGGTTACTCTTTTCACGCAGCGGGGTGTAGAGGGTGGAGATGGGAACGACAAGACGGGACGCTTCCAGCTTTGTGGAAGGAAAGCAGTTCCAGGAGAATCTGACTCCGTCTTGCTCTTCAATGTCTTCAAAGGACATGGACATTATGCACAGAGTGGAGGGTCGTATGGATTGTGTCGGGGTGGAATTTGGCAACGTGGAAGTTTCAGGTAGGGTAAGCTCGAGAAGCTGGCGGTGAGAAGGAAGACGAGTGCGAGCGGCAGGGAAAAGCGGGCGGGTGCAAGTGTTGGCGAGAAAGCCAAGCTGTTTGCATTCACTGTGCCCATATGTCCAGATTTGTGCTTTGCGTCCGCGTGGAAATCTCCACGTTGTAACGTTGACGGGCCCCCGGCAAATACGAGGGAGGGCACCAGCAGCCTTCACAGGGTGCGAGGTCGCGCCCAGAAGTTCACGTAAATCATAGCCAATCAATACAAACGCGTATTTTGACCGCTCCCTGACTGTTCTTCCGTCCACCGTTGTGCCTTGCACCTGTTCTACATCACGTCCGGCGCGCCCTGGAAATTCTAGGCGGCTCAGCGCTAAGGGCCATTTTCAAAACTGACAGCAGGTCGTGGTGCAGGGTGTGCAAAGCAACAAAAACAGACCAAACATCTGCCTTATTGTTTGCTGATTTTTGCAGTTCGCCATGTACTTGAGCATTGTGACGGGATCCGTCATACGCTTCCTCTTGTACCAGTTTGCACCAGCACTGAGTACATATCTTGACGCTCATGTCGAATACACTACCCCGTTTTCGTCTTTTAAAAGGCTGCAGGAGGGAGTCTTTCTTTTCCAGCACCAGATTGATCCGTACGACGGCGATCTGTTTCACCAAAGCCCGCTGCTTCTGGCGCTCTTCTCTAGCATTGCAAACGAAACAGCCAGAAACGTTCTTTATACTGCATGCGAGGCTCTGACAGCCTATTTTCTGGCAAGGATTGCAGCATCTAGCAAGACGTCGCTGAAGCCTTCAGTCGTTGCTGCAACGTACCTGTTCAACCCGTTCACGCTTGCGTCGTCGTTGGCAAAATCGACCTTGGTCCTTGCAAACTGTGCTGCTGCTGGCGCTATTGCCGCAGCCTATCATAAGAGGCTGGGGCAGTCTGCGCTTTTGTTTGCCGTTGCATCTGTGATTTCATTTTACTATTCAATTTGGACTGGAGGCCTGATATCTCTGATCCTTTACGGCGGATCGGACAGCATCGAAGCTGACAAAAATGCTAAAGGTTCGCAAAGGGCCAGTGCTTTTAAGTTTGTGCTCCTCTATCTTGTCTCTGGCTTTATTCTGATAGGCTTGTCGTGGGCGACATGCCGCTCTGATTCATTTTTGAACTCCGTCTATGGCAGTGAATTCCTGTTCAAAGATATCACTCCTAATCTAGGAATGTGGTGGTACTTTTTTACAGAGATGTTTGACTACTTTCGACCATTTTTTGTCGGCATTTTCCAGCTATTTCTCTTCATCATGGCGGCTCCAATATCGTTCCGTCTACGAAAATACCCGCTTTTTGCAATTGCCACACTGCAGGGACTCGTAGCTGTTTTCAAACCTTATCCAGAGACTGGTGACCTAGGTCTATACATTACACTGCTTACACTATATGGCCCTCAATGGCCGGTACTTCGCTATAAATTGGTGGTCGCTCTCTGTTTTGCCTACGTCAGCATCCTGGCACCCACATTTTACCACCTTTGGATCTCGCTAGGGTCTGGCAATTCCAACTTTTTTTACGCTATCACCCTAGTGCATTCGCTCAGTATCATTCTTGCTATAAACGATTCTGTTTGGGCAGTTTTGCGCATTGAATTCGACGGAGCAAAGGAGCCAGCAAGTCAGATATAGTTTTAACTAACAGCATCATAAAATCATATCTCGCTAATAAATAGAACCCAGAGATTAACGCTCCACGATATAATTAACCATCTTTTTTCACGAGCTAGTCCAACAAGTGCCGGAGGAAGTCAGATAGTAGCATTACTAACCGGCTGGCCTTCGCCTAATGTAATGACAAGATTTACCAATTACTGGCAGCGTGTTGCAACTAGCTATCAAACAGAGCGATAAAGTCTACGCAATTACTTTTCAACCTGCGACTGAGGACAAATAAACTTTGGAATGTTCAATCGCACGAGTTCTCGTTCACTAAGTGGATGTGCAAAATGTTAGCCACAATAACTAGCTCAATAGCTAGCTCAACAGCTAAAAATTCCCTGCCACATACCTCATAACTACTCAATCGTTCGAGCTCTTTCCTGTGATTTCTTCGGTCAGTTGTTTCAATTGTTCAGCTTCTCTGTTCAATACTTGGTGATTCGACCGCGACGTTTGCACGTCATTGAGTATTTTTTCACTTGCTATTCGTACGGCTTCCAAAGAAGCTCTCAGTTTACGCAGATAGACAATATCCACTAAACTGGATTGATTGTTTCCACTATTCATTTCTCACCGTGTCCCCTTATTTAATAATCGAACAGCTGGCTCTACTAGTTCTGTATCCCGTTTTGGCGACTGATGAAATGAAATATTTCCGACTGTTGAAACTAACAACTTTGTGTACTTAAATCTTAAACAAAGTCGTTTTGACTAAAAGTTGCATCAGCCTGACTTTGAAATTACAGACATGATCAATATTGTTAACCCAAAACCGTTCTTAAAAAGTTCCATAGGCAAGCCAGTCATTGTAAAGCTAAAATGGGGCGAAACAGAATACCACGGAAACTTGATCTCCACAGATGGTTACATGAATCTTCAGTTGCATGACACACATGAGTACATAGATGGAGTAGACAAAGGCGAGTTAGGTGAAGTCCTTATCAGATGCAATAATGTTCTATGGATAGCTGAAGGAGAGGCGAAGAAGGACTAGGCTTGTGCGGGCCAAACACAAGCATGAATTACATACGATATTTATTTAAGAATCTTATTTTGGAAACAATTTTGATGGCTCTACGGGGGGGTTGCTTACTGGTCAGTCTATTTTCGTCTCTCCTCAATAGCTAAGCACTTGGCTCGTCTTCCACCTGCCAAATCTGGAAGCAAAGAGGTTTGGCGATAAGCTCTTTACACATTTTGATCTTGAACTCCACGTTTCCACCTACACTGCTCTTTCTTTCTGCCTATATCCTTTTCAGAGTCCATTCTGTCCGTTGATGGCGACGGTTATAAACTACTCTGACAACGTGAGCCAGACAATGCTTCATCTACAGTACAAAGCTAGCCAACATTCGCTTTCTGACATTTCCTCTGGAAACATGTCTAGAGGTCTTCGCCATATAAGCGGGTCTGATTGCGGCAGCGACGCAGGGGGCAGAGACTATGACTGGCAACGTCCCCTAGCTAACAACTTTCCCGCCGCTTTGCAGACCTATCCTATGAAGAATTATCAAAAGCTCAATAGCAATTCAAACACAACGAATGTGCACAGGCAAGCACTTGGTGATCCTCGCAGCCGTCTCAATACTATCGCCGGCTCTGTGCCAAGCAAGCCCCAAGCAACCCAAATATACTCAGTGGGCCCAGACACTGACGGCGATGACATGTTTCCAAACACAAACATCACGTCTAGTCATTCCTTGACTCGCTACCCATTGTATGGAACAGGAAATGGTAGTGTTCTAGCCTCTAATCATGCGGCCAACAAACTTGATGTGAACACTGTTGAGTTTGACCATGCAAAGGAATTGCTTACCACAAAAATGAACAAAGCTCTTTCAAGTATGAAAGATGACTGCTCCAACTATGCGTTTGCGTTCTGTGACTTTCATCAACTACTGAGTAACCTGCTTGAGAGCACTTATTCCCATGACTGGGCCTTGGAGTTTCTGTTCAACTTCCTGCTGCTTGATCGAAATACCGATTTCCAGTCGGCTCAACATAGAGCATTTGATGACATGGGAAAGGTTCTCAACGATATTTTAGACAACAAGGCAGAACTCAGATCTACTTGGTCTTACCAACTGTTTCATGACATTTGCGTGCCGTTGTTCGAAGTCGTGCGCTATGGACAGCCTGAGATAAGGGTTCTGTCTGCTGAATTTATTTACGAAATTATCAGCAAAGTTGACATTTCCATGAGCGAGATTCAGTATTTGATTCGATTGCGCACCTCGTGTGGCGACAGCTACTACGACGAGAGCGGTGCTGAATTCAGGGAGTCCCGCGACTCACTGATACGTCTGATCTACGACAGGCTTCAGATAATGGAAATCAGAGATACTGAGCTGATGAAACTATGTATGTCTGAATACGGTATCATTTGCAGCACTCCCACAAAAGCCCCTACTGGCCGTAGTGGTGCTAGTCCTAATGCTCCAAAGTCTGGATCGTCAGAAGGAATTGGGTCAAACGGAGGTAGCGGTGGTTCTTTTCTTCGATACGAAGGTGACACTGTCTATTATCGTGGTCCATGGGGAATGTTTGCTGTCTGCAAGGCAGCTTATAAGGCCGGGATTGCCGGCAAGAAGCTTGTTATTGAGAATAGCTACGAGCGTGGTTCCACCAGCGAGAGAAATGACAATCACAGTCCGTCTCGAATGGACACAAATAAGCCTCATTCAAGACGACGCACCCCAGAGTTTCACTCCGGGGTTCGCTCGCTCATCAGCAGGCTGCATGAAAATCATGGCACGATTCGCTTGAAGCGCAGACAGCAGTACTGTGAGCCTGAATTCAATACTATACCAGCTGATCATCGATTCTAGTCGGGCGACCGATTTGCTTCAACTGATTATTTGTAATTGTGTATCTAAATCTGTATCTGCTTTATGCTTTCCGCTCGACACTGTGGTTGGCGTGCCAACCTCATATGGAGTGATTTTCAGCTGTACCTTACATTAAAGACGCATGCCAATTTTATTTGCCTTTGCAAGCTGCTCAATCGATCGAGACATGCAGTTATTGTCGAGCCCTCTTTGTCTGACATTCTCAAACATGAGCGAGATCTACACTGGAAGCTAGCTCTTTAATTGGCCCAAGCGCCAATTGACGGGACATCAACGGAATACTGAGGCAGCAGATTTGCTGGAGCAATCGACCGACCTATCAGAGGCCCTTAACCGAATACTTATCGTCCTTGTTCCGCAAATTCCGCTGCATCCACATTCTCATGCACCCGCTAATCCGACGCATGAGTATCTCCATCCGGTCGGTCTCAATCTGTACCTTTGCAAAAGTATTTGTTTCATTTTCCACACCTCAATTGCTACTGGCTAAATGACTAAACTGTCTCCTGTTCCAAGAGTTATCTTTTGCCGCCACGGTGAAACAGAATGGTCATTGACGGGACAGCACACGTCGGTTACTGATCTTCCCTTAACGGAAAATGGAGTTAAGCGAATTGAAGCAACCGCTAAAGCATTGGTTGGTCCTGATAGACTCATTGCCGAGTCTCGTTTGGAAAAAGTGTTTGTATCGCCTCGTCGCCGTGCTCAGCAGACCCTTGAGATCTACCTGAACCAATTGGAAAAGGACTGCGCGGCCAAGATTCCGGTCGAGATAACCGAAGACATTCGCGAGTGGGACTACGGTGACTACGAGGGGTTGAAAACCGCTCAAATCAAGGAGTTGCGTGCCTCGCGAGGACTTGGCTCCGATTGGTCTATCTGGTCAGATGGCTGCGAGGGCGGTGAGATGCCGCAGCAGGTTTCGGACAGAATTGACAGACTCATTGATAAAATCAACCTGATGCAAACAAAGGCTTTGGCTGAGAACCGACCATCTGATATTATGGTTGTAGCCCACGGCCACATTTTGCGTTGCTTTGTTTTGAGATGGGTGAAGCGTCCCATCGAGGTCAACCCTAGTTTTATCTTGGAAGCTGGCGGAGTTGGCGTTTTGTCATACGAACATAGAAATTGCCAGGAGCCCGCAATCCACCTTGGAGGTGCCTTCATTGTGCCCGGCGAGTAATTTAGATAGTTCAATTCATTATAGTTTTACCTCACAAACAGCAACCACCATGTCAATTTGACCTTTGATCAAACTGTTTCGCATTATGTGCATCACTCATCTTGTCACCAAAATCGTCACCATCATCATCGCGACGATACCTGCCTCCTTTATCGGAGCGCGACTCATTGAGATCGTCATCACGACTGTAGCGACTGTAGCTCTCACCTCTGCTATAGCCTCTATCATGGCGACGGCCATTGTATCTTCTGTTCCTGTCACGGTACTCTCGTCGGTCGTCGTCGCGACTGTCACGATGGCCGTGTCTTCTGCCGCGGCTGTCACGACCGATTCGGCTACCAAAATCTTCATTACGTGCACCATACTCCCTATTCTCATCATTGCCATCATAGCTATCTGTCAAATCTCTGTCAGACTTTGCCCGGTATGAGTCTCTGTCTCGAGTGCGTCCAAATTCGTCCACTGCCAAGCGGCTGCTAAAGCGCTGAGAACCAGACTCCCCCTGACCCCGAATTTGCCGTTCCGGAGAAACACTTCCATCTCGTCGCCGTCTATTATCGCGTCGCCGTCTCTTCTCAAGAGAGCCAGTTGTCGCATCAAATCTATCAGCAAAGAGCTCTTCGCCGTCTTCTTCACGAGCCTGCCTCATGTCTGGGGCAGTTCTAGCCAGTCGCGCTCGATGATCTAAACGGTCTTCGGGCTCTCCATGTAGCAAGTAATAACGGGAACGATCTCGTGCTCCCTTCTCTTTCTTGTCCGTAGTAAGGGCATATCTGATAACCAGCTCGGTGTCAGGGTGGTTTTCAAGCGGTTTCGCATTTTGGTCAAGCACCTTGAGCTTGGACGGCCAGGCAATAAGTTCTCGCACTTGCGCCTTTTCCGCTTCCGCACCGACCAATACCGAATCTCTCGCCAATCGGTAAAACGCCAATGCACAGGCTTCCTCGGAGTAAAATGCCAGATTCAAAGAATGGTCATCTATCCACTCCACGTCAAAGGGGTGATCTGGAGCAAATTCATTGACCCAATTTTCAACTTCCTTAGTGGACAGTTCGTCAACACCGCGCACATTCAAAGCGGTCGATCGTATTATGCCAGAGTAATGTATTTCTTCCTCATCGGTAGGATCAACAGCAAGCTTGCTACCGTCTTGCAACGGCTCATTGGCGTTTCCTTCTGTATTCGCTCCTTCGGTGCTGTCTTGCATCGGTTCGTCGTCTTCCATTTTGACATCAGCGTTCTCATTGTTTGTTGCATCTGTCGGTAAATTTTCACCAGAGACAGTATCCGCCGCAGCAGTCTGCTTCACATCCACTTCAGGGTTCGCTATTATGCTCTCTTCAATAACTCCACTATTATGTGGCTCACTTGCCGTCATTTTGAGCAATTATTTTGATTTCTCAACTTACTGACAGACTCGAAGGTTAAAGTTGGAGATGCATCGGAAATAGTGAGTTCAAAAAAAGTGGTGGTGAGCCCAATTGGTAACCGTTCAGGCTGAGATTTGTAACTACATACTAGGAACTCGCTTAATGGAGTTATATGCTTAATATTGATATCTATTGGTGTTTTTAAAATTTTATTTAGAATATCTGTGCTTTTGCGTTTGTCTTAGACACGTCCTCGACTTGGTCCATCTCTAAATGACCCATATGCAACTACTCTAAATTGTCATAATGCCGTCATTTTGTCAGTGAGAGTTATTGGATTAAGCTGCAAAGCTCAAGCTTCTATACCTCGCTCATTCATAATCGCGCTTGCCCATCATTAAACCTCCATATCATTCAACCCAAGATCCTCGTTCTGTTGATCACTTCTTTCATAATCGACAACCTCCATATTTGGATCTGGGTCAGGTGCATACACATTTTGAATATACGAAGCTGCCAAGGGATCTTCCATGACAACGGTGAATGGAAGCAACTTACCGTCAATCGCATCTTGTAAATTTCCAAGGAAATTCTCCCAGTTGGCCTTTGTCTCTGCAGTCATCGAATCTGACGTTTCTGTAAAGACCTTGGCTTTCAACTCCTCATATACTTGTCTCAATAAGCCTTCAAGAGTTGTGAAGCGGCCACCCAAGGTTCCAGGAGTTAAGTCCAGGTTCAGCTCTGGAATTTTAAGTCCACATGTTTCGCTTTTAAGTAAGTCTCTAGACAGGTCCTCCGGATCATCAACCTTAAGAGTAATTTTTCTGCCCTTATCGGGAATAGCACCTCCGGTCTTGACTTCATTAGATTTGTAACCACAATGAGAACAGACGGTAGACATGATGATGACATCCTTGAAATGAGGAATGTTGACAACTTTCATGTGTGTAGGAACAGTCGAAAAACAGGCGGGGCACTGGGTCTGGAAAGTTTGAACTTCAGTATTCATGTTTTCGATCTCTTGTGACTCCTTCTCAATGGCCGACAGCGAAGACTCGTTTCTAGAGGGGTTAGGAACAGTCTCACCTGCATCTGCAGTCATGCCAAGGTCCTCAGCTTGTTTCTTTGTGCGAAAGTATTCCACATGAGACCATTTGTGATTAGGTTGATTTGGAATAAACTCTACCCATGAGTTACCGGCTGGGTCGTCTAAAATAAAGGTCAACGGCAAAATCTCACCATTTCGCGCCGCTGTAATCTTGGCCAGGAAGGCCTCAATTTGCTCATATACAGCCTTGTCCTTTTCTTTTCTTGCAGCTTGGTCAACACTCAGATCCTCAAAAATTTGTTCCAGGAGCCCCTCAACAGTGGTGATCTGTCCTTTCTTGGGGGGAATTTCTACATCCAATTCAACAAACTTACAGTCACAAGAATCCGATTTGATGACTTGTCTGTTGAGATCCTCCTTTGTTTCGCATATCAGTGTGTATTTTGCACCTTTGGGTTGGATTTCTGCCGCTGGTTGAAGTTCAGATGTCTTGTATCCACAATGGGGGCAGTAAAAGGACATTATAACAACCTCACGGAAGTAAGGGATCTTTGTGAAAAGGAGTCTAGTGGTACCATTCTCGTGGCAGTTCATACAAAGAGATTCAATCTCTTGAACTGGATTTCCCGACGCATCCTCAGCGCCGGTTTTTCTAAGCCCTGATTCGTCAGGTTCATTTGATGTAGCCTGTGCTACTTCGCCTACAGGTTTGAATATTTCGTCAGACATTTTAATTATTCAGCTGTTGAACAGTTAATCAACTAGCTTATATACAAAGAGAGAGATTTTCCGTTGGAAAGAAAAAATTAGGTAAGCAGAACATTTTCACAAAAGTGACTTGCTGGAAATTGCCAGCATGTTCTAGAAGAAATATTGGTGGAAAAATGAATTGGCTTACCGGGAGCGAGTATCTGGCTGATTCTACATTTCTTTCCCCTTGGTTCTATCTGTCTCAAATTGTAGTACCGATTAAACTCTGCTCTGCGAGTAGTGGAATGACCATGCACCACTTAAAATAGAGCAGGTGATGATATCAATGAAAATGTTTATCTCATATACGAAATTATACACCCACAAGCAACTGTTAAAATCTTGTCATTTTAGAACGTTTGTAGTCACTTTACAAGTCAACGAAGGGCCAACCTCCGACTGTTTCACTAAATCAATCACATGAAATAGCGATTTTGACTGAAGTGAAAAATTTCCTATTTAGACCAATTAGCACGCTGAGTTTGTTAGACATATTGAACCTCCAGAATGAGATTGGCTCTGAGGACGGTATTTACGAATGCCTGTAAAGCGCCCAGACCTTTCAGAGGATTAGTTCGTTTCTATTCTCCGAAACTTACCGCCGAGAACTATCCGGTGACTAGAGGTAACTACGCCAAACTCACTGATTCCGATATAACATACCTCGAATCCATTTGCAAAAGCGTCAAGGATGAGGACGATTTGGTTCCCTTCAACTGTGATTGGATGAACAAGTATCAAGGTCAATCCAAATTGGCTCTCAAGCCAAAAACTACAGAACAAGTGAGCAAAATTTTGAAGTACTGTAATGAGAAGAATTTGGCGGTTGTTCCACAGGGTGGAAATACGGGTTTGGTGGCTGGATCCGTTCCCGTTTTTGATGAAATTGTATTGTCTTTGTCGTCAATGAACAAGATCCGCTCATTTGACAATGTTAGCGGAATCTTGGTAGCGGACGCCGGAGTCATTCTTGAACAAGCAGATACTTACCTTCGAGAGCACGGCTTTATTTTTCCGTTAGATTTAGGGGCTAAAGGATCTTGCCAGATTGGTGGAAATGTATCTACAAATGCTGGTGGACTTAGGTTATTAAGATATGGTTCACTTCATGGTTCTGTGCTTGGACTTGAGGTGGTCCTTGCCAACGGAACGATTCTGAACGCCCTTTCTACGCTTAGAAAAGATAATACTGGTTATGATTTGAAACAGCTTTTCATTGGTGCTGAAGGTACCTTGGGCGTAATAACAGGAGTATCTATTTTGACCCCTCCCGCTCCTAGTGCAGTAAATGTGGCATTCTTGGCTGTTGAATCATTTGAAAAGGTGCAAAAGACTTTTGTGCAAGCCAAAAACGAGCTTGCTGAAATTCTTAGTGCGTTCGAGGTTATGGACGATGCTTGCAAGGTAGAGGTTCAGAATCATACTGGAATGACTCCTCCTTTGGAGACTGATTCTCCATTCTATGTTTTGATTGAAACATCGGGGTCAAACAAAGAGCATGATGATGCCAAACTGGAAGCATTTTTGGAAAAGGCAATGGAAAACGAAAACGTTTGCGACGGTGTTGTGGCCCAGGATGAGACCCAAATGAAGAGCCTCTGGTCATGGCGCGAGCTCATCACTGAATCAATTGGTGTAACTGGAGTGTACAAGTATGATGTTTCCATTCCTCTATCTCATCTCTATGAAATGGTCGAAGATACTCGAGCCCATCTCAAGGAAAATGGGGTCATGGGCGACGATGATTCCCATCCAGTGAAAGACGTTGTTGGATTTGGACACATTGGAGATTCAAATTTGCATTTGAATATTCCTGTTCGTAGATTTGACAAGAAAGTGGAATCTCTTCTCGAGCCCTTTGTATTTGAATGGATTCAGAAGCATAAGGGTTCTGTCTCTGCTGAGCATGGTGTTGGTTTTGCCAAGAAGAACTTTATTGGATACTCTAAATCTGCTGAGGAGATCAATGTCATGAGAGAAATTAAGAATCATTTTGATCCGAAGAAAATTTTGAACCCATATAAGTATATTTAGGTCTAGGCTGTGTAGCTATACTCAACGTCATGGCGATGATGCTAGATGAAGCTTTCTAGCAATTGATTTCAATATGATAACAAGTAACGATTTCCGTACAATGGGTAATTGTGCTCACTTTTTCAATCCTGCTAATGCCTCTTGTCCGCTGCGAACAATATGCTTGAATCTGTTGGAGCCCAACTGTTTCCCGCCGTACCACCTACTCACCACCAGCAGGGTATTGATACTATTACATTGTTCCATCAAACGTAGCAAACGCTCTCCGCCGGGCGCCTCTCCATCGTTATCAAACTTCTGGACGACATCGCTGGCAGTATTTCGTATTCTATAGGCATACATATTATGAGAAGCCTTGCTGATCTCTTTGGAGCTTTTCAGCTGAGCTAACAAGTCTATAGCATTTTGTACACTAGTAACACTTATGGCCCTCCCCTGAAATATGGATCTCCTATCTATGATCTTGCTGCCGACAGACCAGCTCATGTTGGGGTCATGACTCACTACCGCAGGAGACCCACAGAATTCAGCATAAACGAGCCGGGGACAGCAGGAGACAGAAGAAGGCAAGGGACGGATTTCTGAGACTACGAAGCAAAAGAAATGGCAATTAAATACTTAGCGAATGCTGAGATGCACCCGTGACTGCAAACTTTTTATGGTCTTCTCACCTCGGTCCCCAAACACCCAATGCTTTGAAAATAATCACCCCCAGTCCCGTTCACGCGAAAACCGAGACCCAACCGAAAACCAACCCCCACCTATTTGAAAAAAGCTCAAAATGGTCAAAGTGAAAGAACTCGGACATAACTCCAAAGAGGTGTGGTTGATTTGTCATTGTTGATAACTTGATAACTCCTTGTTTTTTTCACAGTTAACAGGCATTGTTTGATTGTTACTGTACCTTCACAAGTAGCCATCGGTAATTTACTAAGCTGCTATACTCCTTGATTATTAATTTGGATAGTGTAAGATCAATTGACCTGTGATAGTTGTTTCTTGCTAATTGCTTGAGTTCCATCATTTTGCATCGATAGACCTTTGTTTGACGTTTCACAAGGATTCTACGAAAACCGCAAGCGTCTCCAAAACTTCTCGAAACTCTCAACGCTGCACATAACTGAGGTTCAGCGCTTTTGGATTTGCAAATAATAGAGCCCTCGAAAGGCCATCTTTCCCTCAGAGTCATTTAAACGCTAGGGAATTGGCAGCCGTCCCATCATGACCGACAAGGCTACTGCTGACCTGCTCAAAATAACGCGCTCCAATTCATACAATGATCCGAAAATCATCAACCCTGGCGCAATTCAAATCAACGTTAAAGGTGCATTTATCGTCGACGAAGACCAAGTGAATGGTAGATTGACGCCTCCTGATACAAGGGATATAGCGCTACCACACCAAACACAAGAAGTGTCGCACGTTGCAGTGGATATCGGGGGCACTCTCGCCAAAGTTGTGTACTTCACTAAGAATGACGGACCCGAAGAGGGAGGAAGACTCAATTTTGTCAAATTCGAGACACAAAAGCTAGATGAAATGTTGGAGTTTTTGAAAAAATTGATTGCGTCAAACAACACTCTGCATGTCATGGCAACAGGCGGTGGATCAGTCAAGTTTTATGATCTCATGAAATCTGAGCTAGGTATCAATGTCACGTCTGAGGATGAAATGGAGTGCTTGATTTGGGGACTCGACTTTTTTATTCGTAAAATCCCAGAAGAAGTCTTCAAATATACTCCCGAAAATCCAATGAGATTCTATCCTCAAGAGCCCAACAATTACCCTTACATGTTGGTTAATATGGGATCTGGTGTTTCAATGATCAAGGTTACTGGCCCCAGAGAATTTGTGAGAATTGGCGGCTCTTCTCTTGGAGGAGGCACTTTATGGGGGCTTTTGTCTCTGTTGACAGAAGCCAACAATTATGATGAAATGCTTCAAATGGCGCAAGATGGTGACAATGCCAAAGTTGACATGCTGGTGGGTGACATATATGGAGATGCCTACCCTCGAATTGGCTTGAAGGCCAATACCATTGCGTCGTCGTTTGGTAAGGTGTTCAAGAAAGTTTCGCAGAGAAAGTCGGCCAAAATCAAAACCCCTCTTTCAGAAATGTTTTCTGGTGGAGACATTTCTCGTTCGTTGCTGTATGCAATTTCCAACAATATTGGGCAGATTGCTTACTTGCAAGCTCAAAATCATCAAATTGAGCACATTTACTTTGGCGGCTCATATATACGCGGGCATCTCCAAACAATGCACACTTTGAGTTATGCTATCAACTTTTGGTCCAAGGGAACCAAGCAAGCTTACTTTTTGCGCCACGAGGGATACCTCGGTGCTGTTGGAGCATTCCTCAAGCACAAGGAAGATTTGAACATTGCTAATAACAAGTGATAAAAATCCTCACTATTTATTGATAAATATTGTTCGCTGATGGAGACAAAATGCTTTTAAGGAGCTGAAACCTGACGTAAATTTAGCATTGGCAAGTGGTGAGCATGTGGTTGGTTGTCCAATTGATGATGTGCTTGAATGAACTTGATTCACAATGTTCGATAAGGTTTTGTCAAGTGCTACAGTGAGATTGGGTATTTGGCAGCCATAGCTTTTCTTGTAATCGTGTGAGCCCTTCATAGAACTTGACTACATCATCATTACTCTGTGTGGCAAGGTAGGGATCCATCATACCTACTTTTCTCTGTAGCAGGCGATTCAACTGAGCGAGCTCCTGTTGCTCACATTTCAATTGCTCCTGTTCAGAATCCAAAATTGCTTGTAATTGAGACTCGTTCTGAATCAACTCTGTTTCGCGAGCTTTATAATCGGCAATCTTTCTCGTATAGTCGTCATATAATTTTTTCATTGCATCAGGCGATAAATTCAACTCCTCATCAGGATTTTTCAACATGTTGAGGTCGTCAAGTTCTCCCTGCACTTTGGCTAGTTCTTCTTGTAGCCTGCCATTGGCTTCAGCCTGTATTTTTTCATCATTCTCTAGTACATTAAGGTATTCATATTCCGTACAAACAGACTTTGCAAGTTGACAAACTTCCTCCTGTTTTGTCGTAAGCACGCTCTTTCGCGACGCAAGCTCAGACTTGAGCTGAGCCGCTTCACGCTCAGCTTCGTCTACATGAGACTGGTGAAGCACAGTTGGTTCTGATTCCAACAAGGCATTCAAAAAATTATTTTTCGTTTCCTGTTCCAAATACGTGAGCTTGTAATTTTTGTAAATTTCTGCCTTTCTGGCGGTCTCCTCGTCAATCACACGAGGGTCAAGCAACTTATGATCCAGCAGTTTTGCTTGACGTTCATATTCTGCTCGAAATTGAAGTATGTTTAGAGAGCTCATTATGTACTTAGTGCCAGTGTGAAGCTTTGTTTATATCGCGATTCGCGAGCCTTGAGATAAATGGCGTTTTGGGTTGGTCTTTTATTGCCCGATAAGGAAGATGATAAGATGAGCATCGATCAAATAGCAAACGCCTAAAAAGATGTTGCGTAGGTTTCGCTACTCTATAACGTGGTTATCAACATTCAGTGGCTTTTAGGAGATCGTCTGCCTGTTGTTTTCTCTAGTTAAACAGCCCGGTGTTGAAACATTGAATAAGATTTGTTGTGAAGTTCTTTGGCAATGCTCCACACAGTGTAACTAGTAGTCGGCATCCATAAACCCACTCGAAGCTTTGCAAGCCAGCAACTATTGCTTTGTTGTAGGCCGAATCTTGTCTTGTCGTTTCCCTTGTCATGTATAAGTTCTCCGACCGAGGCTCAGATATATCTTTGCACGCCGCCATTGCAATAGTTCAAGAAATGGAGATCAAGCATAGATCACGAGTGTTCAACAAAAAAAGAATAGCCTGGTTACATCTTTCTATTCCTCGAAGCTTTTCAAAATTACATTTTTGCATCCCACTCTTGTTGGCTGATATTACTGTTCCTATTTCGCTACCTCGGTCAATCGAACCCTTTTAGGTTAGAACGTCCCCGCGCAAGCTCTTTTGCACACTGCGAAATTGGATGAGACACGCACTGGCTGTGAAAACTGGTGATAACTAGAATATTAATATCTCGTCCCGTTAATTAGCATCTCTTTTATATTATTTGCAAATGGAGAAGTTAGCGGCCGTCTTGGACCTTCGTGAAGGTAAAGATAAAACATTCAAGATTGTTCAATATTCATGCAAATTGATACTCTGGTCAGAAGCCCGTCAGGGTAGGAAAAATGAGGCTTTTCACAAACGTCTGAACATTATTGCTTCACAATTTTCTACCTTTAGAAAGCTAATAAGGCTTGGCGATTGGCTAGGTCCTTACCTGAACCTGATGAAGGTAACCAATAAGACGTCGGCTATAGAAGCGTTTGCCGATATAGTGGACTTATACACCACCCTTTTTGACGACATTTATTGTTTTGGGAAACTGGGCCTTCTTTCAAACAGAAGGCTGACTTATGTTGCAGAGCGGCAAGCAATTTATGGTTGGATGGTCTCAATTCTCATTGGATTCTATCAACAGTTTCATACTGCCTCTGTTCTTTCAACAAAGCTAGAAATGGCTCATGACCAGAAAACTGTTAGCGAAGTTCAGCGAAAACGATATTGGGCAAATATATCAAGCATTAAGCTGCTTTGTGATTTCATTTTCAACTCGGTAGATATGTTTGAGTTGAAAGTTAACCCTTTAGTACAAATTTTGTCAGGTTTGATATCGGCCTTACTGGGTTACCATAAGCTGACTGGAAAAATGTAAGGTAGACTGATCGGGTCTCGCCACTGTTTTCGGCGATATCAGTTGAGGTCTAATCCGCTATTTTTCATGTTTTGATGCGATTGGAATCCAGTAATGAGGTTATTTTGGAGATGAATAAGCTTTGATATTGCACTTGCAGTGTCTTTTGTGTACATAAGCCGACTTGCCCTTCGTTGGGATTTGAATAGTAGCTTCAAAAAACTCAGCTACTGGTACCTTGCGGAGTTGAGTTCTATTGATTTCAGTCATACTATTGTTATGAGGTTACAGATGACAAACCTAGCGGCCATATTGGAGGTACAGAAGTCGAGAATTCGTTGGTGGTTTTGCTTGCTGTTGTAAAGAGTATAGAATAGATTAATTAGGCCTTTGGCGACTATTTCTGATTGTACCATTTTTTTTCTTTGGCGGCTGTCAAAATGTGCATCTGTGATGTCTCGTCTGGATTTAAGGATTCCATTCAGTACTTGTTGAACCGGCGTTTGAATTTCCTGGTGAAAGTTCGTCGGAAATGTAATGCCAACAAGTGGATAACCAGCGAGCAACGTTCATGTAATGGATAGTAACTATCTAGAAGGAGTGAAAGGTAACTAAACATTTATAAAATCTTGAACGATATTTGATATTGGAAGAATCATAAAAACAGACGCGTGCTAATTTGAAGAATAGGAAGTATAGCCCTCTGGACCATGGGTGTAAAAGGTGGAACGGTCGTATTTTGTCAACTTAAGGCCCTTTTCCAACTTGTCAGGAAGATCTGGATTTGAAATCCAATAGCGGCCAACACCAATCAACGTATTTGGCTCATGACTGGTTATCATTTCAGCTTCATCAACCAGAGCGCCAGCCCTTATCAATGTTCCATTCCAAATGTCTCCGAAAAAGTGGTTACCACTTTTGTGTCTTTGGTAATCCTCAATAGCAACATCATTTATACCAGATACTCTAGGTTCAACAATGTGAACATAAGCTAGCCTTTTACCTTGTTGACCTCTTCTTTCGAGTTCGGCAGTGAGGTAAGCCCATTGAGGGATTGGGGAAATACCTGGTCTAGCTCCTCCAAAGGTGGTCCAGGGAGAAAGCCTTATTCCAACTCTATCTGCTCCAATAGCTTTCGATAGAGCGTCAACAATTTCTAGTGAGAATCTAGCTCTATTCTCAATAGAGCCACCATATTCATCGGTACGCCTGTTGGTGTCTTCATGTAAAAACTGATCAGGTAGATAACCATTTGCACCATGGATCTCCACCCCATCAGCTCCCGCTTGCAACGCATTTTCAGCCGCAGTCACAAAGTCTTTAACGTACTGGTTGATTTCTTGTTTGCTCAAAGCACGCGGAATGGCACCATGTACTTCAGTGAGACGAGAAAATGCCGAAGGTGCGACATAGTCCAAACCATTTTTTTTCAAAATCTCCGGATCAGCACTAGCACCCAGTGCCCACAATTGCACAAATACGAATGATTTGTTATCTCATGGATGGCTTTTATCATCTTTGTCCAACTTTCCACCTGATCCTCTGACCATATTCCAGGTACCCACTCTTCATCACCAGCCTCCTTGCTAATAAAAGTGCCCTCTGTAATCACCAATGTGCCTGGACGATTTGAACGCTGCTTGTAATATGTGACTGCCAATTCACTAGGAACATTGAACCTGGCCCTTAACCTCGTCATAGGGGGCATCACCAAGCGGTGGCTCAACTGCAGTTGACCAACCTGGATAGGTTCAAACAAATTGGAATGAAGATTTTCGAAAGAGCTCATTACTGAAAGCAAAATAAAATAGGTTTCATAATAATGAACTGCCTCTATTTATACGTCTCTAATCTTATTCATGTTGGCTATCCCTCTAGCGATGACCAATTAAGCTAGAATCGGAAATGTCGGCTTTTTCGTGCATAAGGACCCTGAGATCGCAAGCCTGCATGATTTCTGCGGATAAAGCTGTGAACAGATTTTTTGAAGTCTCTCCTTAAGTTGCCTCAGTGAAATATAGTCATTTCCACTCGTATGCTCTGTGAGATACAGAATGTTATTTTGGCCGAGTAGCACTGTCAACCTTTATCCCGCACATCCGCATAGGTGTGCTCAATGAAGTTAGTGTCAACTAGCGCTATCATGCTGTGAAGCAACAATAACGCTAATTAATCAAACCTATTTCGAGCATAGTCTCTACTGGTTGCTTTAAGCAAAATAGATGTGAAGTTCGTTGTAAACCTTCGGCCTTAGCTATCTCAAACAGCTCGCATTTCTGTGTCCGCGCAATAGAGATCTCACATTGTTCCATACCTTCATAGCTCACGTTTGATTTTCCGATCACTATTGCTCCGGCTTGTGCAGATTATTGTATTGAACTGTGGGCTGGTATGGGAACCACCTTATTTTTTTTTTTTTTTGCTGAATTGGCTGATTGGCTTGGAGTCTTCCGACCCCTTCCATCATCTTACTCGCCGATGATTCATTTTCTTGAATTGCTTTCGCAGGAAGATTGTGAAATGGTCAGAAATGTGCTATACTTTGATTCTATAAATGCATTCTCAGTTGCCACGGGATAGAGAGGATTATGTAGTGTTCTTGATAGGAAAATTTCTGAACGTCAAAAGTAAAACATGAAAACTTTACATTTCCCCTTCTTGTGGATACTGTTCGCCCACAACTCCATCAATTCTAAGGGTTTGTACTTCCTCGGTGGAGTACCCCAACTCCAGTAATATATCGGTGGTATGTTGACCAAGAGTTGGCGGTGCTCGTCTGATTGTCGGCTGCGTCTCACTATACTTAACTGGCGAATTTACCATCTTGATTTTACCTCCTAGCGGATGATCGACCTCAACAACCATGTTTCGGGCTTGCGAGTGTTTGTTCTCGAGAGCAGTTTTGACATCATTCACAGCAGCGTACGGGAATGGCTTTCCTTCGAAAATTTCTAGCCATTCCTCCGTGGTCTTTTTCATTGTAATCTCATTAATGGCGGGCACAAGCACACCCCTATTTTTAACTCTGCGGTCATTGGTAAGGAACCGTTCATCAGTTTTCCACTCTGGCTTCTCTAAAGCATCGCAAACAAGTCGAAAAAGATTGTCATTTCCCCCTCCAATCATAATACTACCATTTCCCTTTGTCTCAAAGGCTTGGTAAGGGCAAATAGATGGGTGGGCGGTGCCTTGTCGTCCAGAATCAGGTTTGCCAGAGATTAGAACTGAAGAAGCAATGTTTGCCAACGTAGCCAACTGACAGTCTGATAGACACACATCTAGGTGCTGGCCCTTACCAGTTTTTGCACGGTGGATTAGAGAAGCCAGAACAGCATTAGCTGCATACAACCCGGTCGTCAGGTCGGTGACTGCGACTCCAACCTTGACAGGAGGGCCATCCGGTTCTCCTGTGATGTGCATGAGACCAAACTCTGCCTCAACCATGACATCATAGCCGGGCCGTTTGGAATAAGGTCCCGTCTGGCCGTATCCTGTGATTGAGGCATAAATGAGCCCAGGATTGATCCTGGACAGTGTATCATAGTCAAGGTTGTACTTCTTGAGAGTTCCAGGCACGTAGTTCTCCACAAGCACATCAGCATTTTGAACCATCTTTGTCAGTACCTGCTGCCCTTCAGCAGACTTGAAGTTCAAGCCAATGGAACGCTTATTTCTGTTAGCGCCCAGAAAGTATGCACTTTCACCATTTTCAGCAAAGGGAGGGCCCCATGCGCGTGTGTCATCTCCTCGCGTAGGGTGCTCGATTTTGATAACATCAGCACCCATATCGCCAAGTATTTGCGTCATGTACGGTCCAGCTAGAACCCTAGTGAGATCGACAACTTTGATGTCGGTTAGGGGTAGCTGTGTAGAGTATCTGCGCGACCAGCATTTCAAAGAATACCTAGTGACATTGAACATTTGCGCCGTCAAGTCAAAAAGGGGTACAATGAAAAAAATAGCTTGGCTCGGAGCTTGATGTAACCGATCCCGTAAATTTATTACTTGAAATGGTAACTTGTGGGGTCCGGGGTAAGAAGTGAGAGATAGAGTTTTATCTACGCTAATTAGCGATGGCAGACCAATTCGACCGGTTTTTGTTTAGCATTATGCTTTTGATCGTGAAACCATTGCCTTCTTACTATTATCTGTGTTGGCTGCAGATTTGTGATGCGAAAATTGACGGGCAGTCAGCGTGTCGCTATTCAACAGGGTGACCAAGATCTTTGAAATTAACATGATATTAAAAGGTGACAAACCAGTCCTATGTGTAACCGTGCCACCGAAAATGACTTTTGTGATTTCAAATGTCGCAAATAAACTACTCAATATTTACAGCAAGTTTGTAGTTATTGCCTGAACTGCGTTACCTTCTCACCTCTGGCATTTGTTCGGCCGGAGGGTTATAACTCCTCATATATGGCGCACTCGAATGCGTATAACTTACTGGCTGTTTTTCCGTAGGAATGTCTGGGTCATATTCAACCATCTGCGGAGGGGGAGGAGAATCCATCACTGGCGGAAGGTCTTTTGGCGACTCTATTGGTGTTGCGTCCATCATCACTTCTCGGCGTTCTTGAACGTACATAAAGAACATGCAAAATACAATAATCAGTAGCAGTGCCACGGACGTCCAACCAAGTCCGGCCACAGCCTGGCCGCGGTAAGCCCTTACGGCCCCGTTCATGATGCTGTTGATGACATTTGTAGCGGCATTGATAGCGGTTTGCTGCCACACCATTGCCACTAGCAAAAACATGAACGTCATTGATGTCAGCATGATGTTGTACATAAACACAGGCGCCAAGGATGATGTGGTGATTATTGTCAAAACAAGCTCGATAAACACGAGTACTACAATGACAACCATCAAGTAAGGAGATGTGACCCCGTTTTTAAACATAAAAGCGGTATAAATTGTGTTGAAGTAATCATCTGATGCATTCTCCAACGAGTTGACAAGATGTGTGGAGTTTGCCGAACACACCCAATCTGCCGTGCTGTTGAGTCTTGAGCAGGCCTGAAAGTAGCCAACGTTTACATCAAAAGTAGTTGAATTGGCATTTGAGTTGAGCGTGGCATACGCATTAGAATTGGCAATGCCTCCAGCTGTTACTGCATCATGCTGATAGGCTTCGTAGTGTAGTCGAATCAAAAACAGATTTGTTGACGAAGAGGATGTGTTTGTGCATCCCGCGATAGCTATGCAAATAAATATAATAACAAGAATCAGAAAGAATCCTACGACTATTCGATAGCTCTGCTGGCTCTGCAGGGTATTTCGTCGAAGGTATTGGCCATCCATGTTTGCGCGCAGCAATCAAGCTGGTGAGTGAGATCAAAAGCGATGGAGAAAGAAATTTATCAAGCAAAGATGACAAAGAGAAAAACAAGCGCTAACTTTAGTGAATAGTAGGTAGGTGAGAGTTGGCTTGTCTCTAAAAAGCCTTTATCTAGATGGCTGGACTTATACGCACACAAACGCCTTGCGGAATTAAAGGTGGCAGGTTGCATGACCGGTTGCATGTGTTGACGAGATTTTCAGGGGAAAAGCCTTTGCCAGGCACTGAACAGATATATCTTATTTTGAGAGGCCACTCATATTCTTTCAACGCATTGGTCGAGCGGCGACACAACCTAATGCTGCTGAGCAGAGATGCCACATCCTCTCGCATTGCAAGAAAAGCAATGTTCCCAAACGAGCGCATGCACCCCACAAAGCATCAAACGGACGCAGGTCTATTAGCTACACACTTTACATACCTCTACAGCGCGGATAACAAATACCAGTCTCTATGAGAGACAGACTTGTTACCCACAAACACCACGTGCTGCTGACCGCTACAACTTAATTGAAAAATTTGGCGTACGCGGACTTTTGACTCTGCAATCTCTTTTGTTCGGCAGCTTTGATGGCATTGAGCTCCTTGGTGATGGCAGCATCTCCTGGACTCAACTTCAAAGCCTCAGAAAGATCAGCAATAGCATTGTCAGCATCCTTGACTTTTCCATATGCTGTGCCTCTTCTGTACAACGCCTTTGCCTTTTGCGCATCGGAAACATCGTAATCGCTGCTCATGACATTGGATGCCGCAAGGATAGCATCTTTATAGCGGCCAAGCTGCAATGCAAGCAAGGCAATGTTGAGATTGAGTGGTGCCTTCAAATCTGCGTACTCCTTTTCGAGCTTTGGCAAAGAGCCATCTACAGGAATGTACTCTTGCAAGTAGCGCAGGGCTTTCTGGAACTTTTCCAAAGCCACCTTTTTATCTCCCTCCTTGAAGAGCTTTCCAGCAATTTCCTTAAGGGTCTTCACAACCTCTAGAGCCTTCTCACAGGCATCCTCCCCCTGCAAAGACGATTCATCGGCTGGAAAATCCTCCCACTTGTCACCGGTCTTGTCGGGCTGCTCAACACCCGTCTCGCCCTCTGGCAGCTCGCCACAATCAACAATGGTCACTGGAAATACGGGCTTGTCTTGTTCTCCAGTAGGGCTGTTCTCGGCTGCACGGATGACAGACTTTCCGGAGATGACTTTGCCAAAGACAACGTGCTTGCCGTTGAGATGTGGAGTGGCCACAGTTGTAACGAAAAACTGAGAGCCGTTTGTGTTAGGACCAGCATTGGCCATGGACAAAAGGAAAGGCTCCGAATGGTTGAATGGAAAAGCCTCGTCCGCAAACTTCTCGCCGTAGATGGATTCACCGCCGGTTCCATTTCCAGCCGTGAAATCACCTCCCTGAATCATGAAATTCTTGATGATTCGATGAAACTGAGATCCCTTGTAACTGAGAGGTTTGCCACTTTTGCCAACACCCTTCTCACCGGTACACAAGGCTCTGAAGTTTTCAGTAGTTTTTGGTACAAAGTCATTGAAGAGCTCAAACACTACTCTCTTGGGCTCATCTTCGCCGACTTTGATGTCGAAAAACACTTTGGTTCGCTTAGGATTGGCAGGAATATCTTTGACGTCCATTGTTGTCTATGTGTTAGAAGTGAAGAAAGATGGTTCTAGAATGGACTTTAACAATGTCAGGAAGGTTGTACATATTGCCCAATTTGGAATACGATGGTTTTCGGTGTTTTTGTAAGCAGCTGGTGAAACGCTTGTCTAAACCTGCACTAGTTGAATTGGACTGCGTCTGATTTAAATCCAGCGTCTTCCACTCCGTGCTGCTGTTTTCCTAGTGAGTTTATTTCTGCGCTGGTATACTACTGGCTAGAAGGCAATAGGTAGACCTGAAGAAAATGCCAACAAATTGCAAGCAAGGTCACAAATGAATATTTCTATGACGCTCGTCGTGGAGACTAATTCACACTGCCCCCGCTAGAAGGTGGCATGCTGTACGTGGTTGCCATGCTGTCCATGGTAACAGCCTGAGTATCGTGTGGACGGCACGGGACAGGTAGATAAGGTTGCAGCAGCTGATGGATTTGAGCTAGCAATATTTTTTGTAAAAAGATTAGGGTATTTCTCGGAGTCTTTTCCTGCTCCACGCTCTGCAAAATTTCACTTTTTTCAAAGCAATCATGCGAATATTATATCCGCATCTGACCACCAGGTATTAACCTATTCCGATCCAGAAACCGAAATTTCAAGTCTACAATGCCCCAGGACATTGCTACAGCGAGAAGTCTGTGCTTGTCATCGCTGAAAAAGCTAGATAGATCGTCGTACATTCTCAATACGTATGTTCCGAGCCGTGCAAGAGATGCGTACATAGCCATCAGAGCCCTTAATTTGGAGACTGCGCGGATCACAGACTCAGTATCCAATAAGCAAATTGCAAAATTGAGGTTTGAGTTTTGGAAGTCCAATCTAGATAAGGTGTTTGCCTCTAGGCAAGTTCCAAATGAGCCCATTGTTTCTCTTCTGCAAGAATCTTTGAAACAGTGCACTTTTTCAAAGCGCTTTTTGCTGACTTTGCTGCAATCGCGAGAAGTATATGTTGGAATGCCGCCCTTCAGAACAATCGATTCCATGGCTCAGTATGGCGAAGGGATCTTCTCGCAGCTCAATTATCTTAATCAAGAGGCTATTTTGTCGTTGAACCCAGAACTTGATGATTGGCTGAATCAAAATGAAGAACTGGCTACCAATCTCAACAAGGTATTGGCTCATATTGGTCAGGCTACTGGCGTTGCTTCGTTGCTGAAAGCGGTTACATTTTACGCAAACAAAGGAACAGTTGTTTTGCCAGTAGATTTGATGGCAAGCAAGGGTATCAGTCAAGAGCATTTCCTCAATTCCTCAGCTGAAAAAAAATACGACTCCGCGACCTGTGACGTACTGTTCGAAACCGCTACTAGAGCCAACGACCATTTGCTTACTGCTCGGTCGCTGTTTAAAGATATCAAGCAAGCGTTTGGCAAAAGCATACCCGATGCCATTTACGTACCAACAATGGCAGCGCTTCCCACGCAGCTGTATCTAGAGCGTTTAGAGAAGGCAAATTTTGATGCATTTGCAGTTGATAAGGCGGAATGGAAACTTCCATGGCGCTCCTATCGTGCATACGGTAAGAAGACTTTTTGACGGTTTTGACATAGGTCTGACATGTATATAGTATAATAAAACAGAGTAATTGCAAGCTAGGTTCCTTATGCGAGGCAAAGATGCGAAGGCAAATGGTCGCTAGTTAATCATTCACTTTTCCCCGATTTGCAGAGAAGATATTGGACGTCGCGATATCGTTGCATATTTGTACCATTCACCCCCATTGTGATTTCCCTTCATGCATTATAGTCCACTAATTGCAAAGTTTCTGGAAAAGCAGGCTCAAAAATGGCCATCCAAAACTAGGCTTTTAGATTTTGCTTGTGGAGATGGATATATCAGTAAAAAGTTATCTCCATATTGTAGTTCTATAGTGGGTGTCGATATCGACAAGTCTAAAATAGACAAGTTTAATAATGAAATTCAGCTCAATGGAGTTGAAGAGGAAGAAATGAATGCCTTATGCCTTGATATTGATCAATTGGTTGAATCGAATTTGGAGCCATTTGATGTGATAGTTGTATCAATGGTACTGCATCATTTTGAGAGGAGTGGGCAGGAAAATGTGCTTAAAAAGCTTACAAAGCTATTGAGACGTGATTCACCCACACAGTTGATAATTGTAATTGATGTGTTTGATATGAGCACAGTGATAGATTGTCGCTCTCTGACAATTGATCATCGAATCATTGGGGAGGGGAAACAATGGTTAACAGAATCAGGAGTGCGCCATTTTAGCAACGACAGTGATCTTGCTAGCTTGGAAGAATTAAGTGGGAAGTATTTATTTTGCATAAAACTTCATGCGTGTATATGCAGACATACAACTGTCTAGCCCAGCATTCAAAATGACTTTTTGTTTTAATAAGAAAATGTCTACAGTCTCTATATCTGCCGCAAATCTCAATGCCTCTAGCTCCACGTAATGCAATCATAAGTAGAGAAATTAATACGAAGTAGTAGTCAGTAACCTTCTTCCAAGATTACCGAAACAAATTGATGAACAAAAAAGCACACTGCTGAGCCAAACCAAAACTGAACAATAGTCCATTGACAATGCAGCAGTTGGCAGATGACCGGGAATCAAGACGGCAAAAACAACAGCGCCAAGTATGGCCGAAGTAGAGGACATTACAAATCCGTTGAATGTGGCATCCAAAAGTCCCCATAGGCAGGGGTTTAGCATGGCCATATAGAAAGCAGCCTGTAGAGTTGAGTCCCACTTGAGCTTTTGAACGCCATAGGCAATACCCAAAAACGCAGCTATCGAACGGACAATAGAAGTCCAGTTGGAGCCACCTTTGCCTCTGTACAGCGTCTGATTACCCGTTTTGTGGTCCAACACGGGTAGCAACACGCCCATGAGAACACTGTCAAGTCCCCATAACGCCGAAATTTGAACAGTCTTATCACCCGCAAGAATGAAGGTTGTAACCTGGTGATTGTCGTGGAGCGTTCTGGCAAACTGGCCATAAACAACGCCTGCTGCAAAAAGTATCGAAACAAAAATTGCCTTTGACGAAAAGGGGATACGAGCAAAGGCAGATTGAGAGGTCCGCGGTCGTCGGAAGCTGTGATTAGCCTTCTCTGCTCGAGTTTGTAAAGATGCGTTCGATGAAAGAGATGACGCTGGCACTTTTCGCCTGGCGGCTGATCTAAAGTTCGGTGACGACGGGTTAACATCCCCTTCGAGCTCAGCCAGCGAAGTGGTCGAGCCAAAAACCCCAGAAAGAGCAGACGTAGTGAGATTTAAATAAGACTTGGTTTTCTCCTCCATTGTTGAAGTGTCAGTGCTGGACTTATTGTGACGAGAATGGTGTCGGCGATGGGCCTAGAATGCGCCGCGTTGGCGAGCGTTGTGCTGTCTGGAGGGAACGCAAAGTGCAGAGACGAAGTAACGCTGATGACACTAATGTGCAACTGAGGGAGAAAAATATTGATCGTACTAGCGACAAATGTAAATATCAATTTGCAAAAGTGGCGGTTGGAGTTTGCAATTTTTCCAACAAAACTTTGTTTACATGCACCTGTACCTCAACTACGTCAGATGACAGCCACAGGGCCAGAATTGAGATGAAATGTTGGTAACGTGTACCCGATCCGCACAGAGTCTGGCAAATAACAACCGATTGTAAGGCAGGAGGTGCATCAGTGAAGTCTTCATGCGCTCTATACTATCTCGATTATAGGATGTGCGCTAGCACAATTTACAAACACAAGATTATGTCGTTGACGCTCTCGAGTACCGTCGATTGGCAGCAGTCAGCTTTGGGCGATATGTATGTTGACAAAACTGACAACCAAGGCATCTCAACGTAGCTACATAAAGCGATTGCGAATGTAACGGCCGTAATGTCACCCGAATCGCCATCTGGCGACCTGTACAACATGGAGATGAGCTCGCCCAAGATCAAATCGAGAGCAGTGGCGAGCGTTTCCAGGGAAACTTTGGGAGACCAAAGTGATAGCACTGCACAGAGTGCGTAAAGAAAACGAGAACCGTTTCTTTTTAATTAGGTTTTCTGTCAACGCACTGAAACGCAACCCAATCTCGTATTTTTGTCCGCAATACGATGGCCGCCCTATCTTGACCCTTGCTACTGCGCATCGATTGCTCAGCGATAGCTGACAACTATCGCCATCACTAGAACCTCCGACGTACACACTTCAAGTCAATCTAATCCAACATGCCGCGTATTGTAGTTTCAGCGGGCCCTGATTATACCACGAAGGAGCACGTCCATGTGAACCTTGCCGACGAGTCGCAATGCTACAAACTGGAGTCGGAATTAGCAGTAGTTATGGTGGCCCTGCGGATACAAGGCTACCAGAGCAATGAGGACCCTTCGACAAGCGCATATTTTGAGAGCCCCTCTCATGAGCAGGACCTGTTTTCTATCCAACTGAGCGTTATCTTCAAGAAGGACATTTCTGGCGCCGACTTGGTGTTTGGAAACGACTTTGACGAGCCGATTCGCAACCTGCTTCCCTGGGGCTACAGCACTGGTCTCAAGATTTTTAAATGGATGATTGATCCCTCGGTGGAGGGCGATCTCGGCAGCGATAGTCCACATCTCTACGGGCCTGCACTTGTGACCTTCAACAGCATTGTAGAGAATCCGGACGCCGTGCCGGTGGAGGACATGAAGTGGCCAGGGGTGTTGAACGGTGATGATATTATTTCTGCTGAGAGCAGCGACGTGCACAGCGTTGCCGAGCGCAAAAAGTACTTTATGGACCCCCAGCACCGGGCACAGTTAACATTCCGGGCCGGGCACCAGTATTCGTTTGATCTCAACACTAAATACCTTTCTATGGGGGAGGAGTTCAAAATCAAGCTTCCGGGCTTCAGTTACAATGTGGAGTCGTATGTTGGCGGCCAGCCGCTGCGGTACACGCTCAAGGCTGGCGACCAAGTTGTTGTCGCTGTGACGCTGGACTTGGTAAAGACGTAGGTTATGTAGTTTACACATGCTCTACACGTGCTTTCTTTAATGTGCTGGTCGTTGTTCTCGTTATTGTGCTGGCTTTCTAGTTTCATTTGTAGCCTTGTAATGATTTTGTACTTGCTTGTGCTCGGCACTTTTACTTGCTGTCTCGGCACTTTTACTTGCTCTTGTGCTCTGTCTCGCCCTTTTCCCTGTAGGTGCTGACGGCGGGGATGTTGGCGGGGATGCGGGTTTCCTGCGTGGAGTAGGGCCGGGGCTCGAGCTTGATGAGGGTGTGGAGGGGCACCTCCATCCAGGGGGACTGGTCCTGGGGGATGTTCATGAAATATGCATATATGCAGCGGAGCACGGCCTGGTGGGTGACAATCATAATGTTTTCCTGGCGCTCGAGCTCCATGATGATGGGCTCGAGGCGCTGGACGACGTCGCGGTAGGACTCGCCGCCGCGGTAGCGGTAGTCAAACTTGTCGGCGTCGCGCATGGCAAAGTCCTCCGGGTACTGCTCGGCGATTTCCTTGTACGTCATGCCGTCGCAGACGCCTGCGTCGAGCTCGTCGAGGGCCTTCCACTGGATCTGCTTGTAGGGCAGAAAGCGGGCGGTCTGCTGGGTGCGCTTGAGCGTGGACGTCCACACGGTGAGCGGCTGGTCGCCGACGGCCTGGCGGACGAGCTCGGGCAGCTTGTGGGCGTACATGTCGCCGCGGGGCGAGAGGTTGGAGTCGCCGCCGAGCTGGCCACTGAGGTTGAACTCGGACTCGCCGTGGCGGCTGAGGTAGATGGCGCGGCGCTTGATGTGCAGGTTTGTGAGGTAGTAAACGATGCGCGACTGCAGGTACGACTTGATGCGGTTGACAATGATCTGCGCGTTGACGTTGATAATCTTGACGTACGTGAGGTTCTGCTCGTAGTCGCCCTCGCCGAGCGTCTCGTACACGCGCTCGTACTGCGCGATGCGGTGCATAAAGTCCTTGGCTGCAGCGTCGGGGTCGGTGCCCGCATAGTCGGGCGACGTCAGCTTCACGTCCATAATGTTGTGGGCGATGAGCTCCTTGTCGTCGCACCACGACTCGACAAACATGGGCAGAATGCCCTCGGCCTGCAGCGCCTTGTTGAGCCACAGCCGGCGCTCGCGCGTGGAGTTGGTCGCGTCCAGCACGGCCACGGCGCCGCCCTGCCGGAACCACTTGAGCGTGTCCATGAACGCCTCGCGGGCGCACTTCTGGCGGATCTCGTTGCCCTCGGCGTTGGCCGGATCGAAAAAGAGCGCCGTCGGGTGCGCGGCCGCCAGCCGGCGGTAGTTGCCATTGTTGAAGCACTTTGCATCGATCGACAGCCAGCTCAGGTAGCGCACAATCTTCTGCGCCATGAGCGACTTGCCGCGCGCCGGCAGGCCGACCATGACCACGCAGATTTTTGTGTCTTCGCTCAGAATCCCGCTCATTGTAAGGCCCGGGCTGCGTGTCAAGTTGTCAGGTCAGGAGCTCGCGCCCGTCGGGCATGGATACGCACGCATGGGGCACAGCCGTGTGTGTGCGGGACAGCCAGCGAGCGCGGGCTGGCAGAGCCGGCCGGTCTGGCTAGGGCTGGCATCTCCACAAGCAGACTGACCTCAGCGACGGCGCCCTCGGCTCGCGGCAGCCAGGCCTCGGTCGGCCTGCGTGTGAGATTTGTACTTCAGTTTGAGGCAGGCTTGGTGTGCATGCAAGCGCCGCTGTGCGGGCTTGACTCGTCACAGCGCTGCAATTCCGGGGTAAAGCGGCTGTTTCGGGGCCGGTGCTGCTCGTCAGGCCACCGAGCGGCGTGCAAGTCAGACCACCGAGCGTGTGCAAGCGTGCAAGCGTGCAAGCGGTGCAAGATGCGAGCGGCGCAAGATGTAAGTGGCGCCAGATGCAAGCGGTGCAAGATGCAAGTGGCGCAAGATGCAAGCGGCGCAAGATGCAAGCGGCGGCGCATGGCCAGATGAGTCTGTCGATGAGTCTCGAGTGTCTACGCAACTGATTCAATACTACAGCTTCTGCAAATCTAAATAACGTACAGGCCACAGCTTGCACGGGCTAATAAATAACACGCTATCCGCGCAGATTGTCGACCTCCCACTCGACCGTGATGGTGGGCGTGGGCAGCGACTCGTGGCCGCGCACGTCTGCGCAGTCGGTCGACACGCGGAGGGGCTCGTGGATGGTGCGCTTGCGCGTCAGCGCGCCCGAGGGCTGCCGCTGGGGCTCCTCGACCGCCGCCGCGAGGACGGACGCCAGGTCGTCGGGATGCACATGCTGTAGGTTGGGGGGCTCTTCGCGCACGGGCTCCCAGTCGGCGGGGGGCGACGCAGGAGGAGAGATGATGAACTGCTTGTCGGGCACGGGGGCGTCGAGAAACTGCTGCGTCTGGTCCGACATGAAGTTGTACGCCGAAAAGTGCGCGTGCGCGGTGGCGCCGCTCTTGTGGTTGATGGCCTGGCGCGCCAGGGCTGCGTCGTGGACAGAGGCAAAGTGCGCAATGATCCGCCGGAAGCCCTTGAGACACACCCAGTCGAGAATGCTGTCCGCGGGCAGCGGCGACTGCGCAACCTCGCGGATCTTGTCGCACGCAGACGCAAAGCTCTCGGCGCCCACAATCCTGATGATGAGCGTGTCGGAAAGGTCGTCCAGGTCGGGCATGGTGGCAGAGTTGGAAACGCAATGCAGACGGCGGCTGTTTATATTCTTCAAACAGTGGTGCTGAGGATCAGGGCCTCGCGGCTCAGCCACTGTTTGGTATTGGTAAAGCCGTTCGAGCAGCCAAGACGGGCAGTGTAGGAACAGCAAACGGGAACAAAACGATGCGAAGGGGACGGGCACGGCCGGCAGCAGCGAAAGCCAGCAAGAGCGCCAGACGAGACCGAAGCGTTTGCTATTTTTTTTACAAAGCGTGCGCTCTCTCGAGTTGTAAATGGCGGCTTTACAAATATGCCCAGCCTTGGCACTGTCCGGGAGCTGTCCCGGAACTGGCCGCCAGGCTCAGCGCCAGACGGCATTGGGGCCGCGCGAGAGCCGAAGCGCTGGGTGGCCGGCCGGTTTGAGGAAAGCTACTGTGCGCGGCGAGCTGGCTGCCAGCAGAGCCACGGCGGTGCCGCGAGCGGCCGCGGCTTTGCTTATCGCTCCTAATTACTGCAGTTGGGAAGCGAGCTCGGTCCGTTGACTCGGACCTACTCAGTCGCAAACCACGGCTGCCCAGCAGCTTTCCTCAAACATGAGTGTTGTGATTCTGGAAACCGACTCGCCAGCCCCCGTCTCGCGCCGCAAGACGTACGGGGTCTTCTTCACCGAGCTTCTGCGCAACGCTGGGCTGCCGGCGGACGTGCCCATCGCGGCCTACGACGTGGTTAGCAAGCAGGAGTATCCGTCGAGTTTGGCCGGCGTCGCGGGCATTGTGCTCACCGGCTCGAAGCACAACTGCTACGACGACGACGAGTGGATCCTCAAGCTGCTCGAGTTTGTCAAGTCGGCCTACCGCGCAGAGATCCCGCTCGTGGGCATTTGCTTTGGCCACCAGATCATTGGCCGCGCGCTCGGCGCGCCGACCGGGCCCTCGCCCGGCGGCTGGGAGGTGGCCTCCACAAAAGTGCAGCTGACCGCGCTCGGCCAGCAGCTGCTGCCAGAGGTGGTGCAGCTCAACGAGGCAGAGGCCGTCGCCGCCGACGACTTGTACATTATGCAGATGCACCGCGACGCCGTGCTCGAGCTGCCGCCGGGCACAGAGCTGCTGGCCACCAACCAGTCGTGCGCCGTCCAGGGCTTCTACCAACCCGGCCGCATACTGGCGTTCCAGGGGCACCCCGAGTTTGACGGCGAGTACGAGACCCAGCTGATTGACCTGCGCACCGGCGCCCTCTTCACCTCGCACGACGCGCAGGAGTATCTCACCCGGGTGCACGTCAGAAACGACGGGCCGCTGATCGCGAAGGCCCTCGTGCGCTTCCTCGAGCGCAAGAGTGTATAGAAATAGATTACTTGAGCTAGCGTACATTTGTTGTACGATCGCGGTGTCGAGCGTCGAGATCTACAACTTGCCGGCGCTGGATCGCGCCGGTCAGTGCCAGCGGCCAGCGGCCAGATGCAACTGTGCAGCTTGTGCCGCTTTTGACACTACTTGCAAATCGTCGGCCAGCTTGGCCAGCTTCCTTTGGCCAGCCTGCGACGTCAGCCTGCCAACGTCAGGCCCGTCAGGCAGGCGGCTCTCCTGAGGCGTTTCCCAACGCAGCAACGTAGGAAATGCAAAAAATACCCCGTGGCGGCCAGCAGACGTGTGTGCGAGACGGTCGTCCAAAAGAAGCGGCCCCACGGGGCTCCTGAGCCCCAAAGCTGCACCGCCGCTGGGCAAGCGCGCAAGCGACGTTTAGTTCGACCCGCTAGGCTGGTATTAAACCTTAATTGCGTTGCAGGGTCCGCGTGCAAGCAGCGCTGCTCAGCGGTGGGTCCGACCATGTGGGCCCACCCCGATAGCGTCGCTCGCGAGCGCCCGACTGGCGAGCAATGAGCTCGCCGCGCAATCGCCGCGCAAGCGTCGCAGCCGCTGCCGGCAGTGGCACGACGTACCAGCTTGCAAACGCTGCCCACCACTTGCAAGCGTGCGAGCGCGGACCCAGCGGCATGTACCGTACGTAAGCGGAGCAACTAGTCGCAGCGGCCCCAGACCGCTTGCGCTGTAGTGCGACACCGTGTGCAACCTTATAAATCTGGCGTAACGCTGTGGCCTGGCAGACTTGCTCCCCAGCCTTATCGCAGCAGCACTCGCTGGGCACCGTCTAGCAATCTATAAAGTGCGCGTTCCCACCTGGCAAGACCACACGGCACGCTCAACGCTGGCAAGGACCACCACTGAGCCGTTTGTAAATATATTTGAGTAAGCTGATGAACACGATCAGCCCGGCGTCCGCGCCCCCCAGCCGCTACAAGCGCAAAAAAAACTTGACGCTCGCATCGGCCGTCATCCGCAAGGTGCCCGTTGAGTGCGTCCAGGGCTCGGCCCCGTCCGGCATCTACCAGCTGCTGGCGACCGCGTGTCCGGCCGAGATCATCGCGGCCGTCGTGCCGGGCCAGCAGGAGGCCCCGCTGACCCCCGTTGAGCACACAGCCGAGTTTGCGGACTTTGCACCCACCGCGCTCGACGCGCCGCCGCCGGCACCGGCGCCGAGCTCGTCCGGGTACACGCTGTGGGAGCTGTGCAACTACGGCGGCCAGCCGCTGCGCCGGCCCATCAGAAACGCCGAGGCGCTGGCGTCCTACATGAACCGCTGGACCGGCCGCACGGGGGCCACCGACTTCCGGCTGCGCATCTCGGCGCGATGGCTCGGCTCGCTCGCGGCGTACTCGCTGCGGCCGGAGCTGGTGGGCAGAGCGCACGCCACGTTCGCGCTCGGCTACTACAACGGCCTCAAGGCCTGGGCCGACATGCACGTCGCCATCGACGGCTACAGCCTGTCGCTCGCCGCGCTGCACTCCACAGAGCAGTTTGAGGTTGACCTGCGCGAGTACGAGCTCTTTGAGATCGACGCCGAGGACACCGAGAACAAGATTGTGCTCCACGCCATCGCAGCCCCCGCCAGCCCATCCACCCCCGCCGTGTTTTTCCTCCACGTGCTCGCCGACAGCGAGTTCTACCTGCTGCGCAACCACATCTACTCGGCCATCGGCCTCGAGATCCACAGCCCGCTGCGCACGCCCACCACGCCGACCGCCGGCGAGCTGGGGGCCCTCACGCCGAAGACCACGCCGGCCAAGGTCGCGCCTTTGGCCCCGACCGCGCCAAAGTACGCAAAGTCGCTGAGCTCCGTCGCGTCGACGGCGCCCACCGTGCAGCACTCCATGGCCATTGACTTGTCGCACCTCGAGCGCAAGTCGCGAAAAAAGGAGATACTTTTGTAGCACAACTGTAGCGCAACTGTAGCACAACTTGTAGATTATATTTATTAAAGCTATCACTGAAGCACAACTTGTAGATTAACAACTATCACTCAGATCACTGAAGCACAACTTGTAGATTATATTAAAACTATCGCTAGCTATCACTGAAGCAGACTATTGTAAATTATATTTATTAAAACGATCACTCAGATCACTGAAGCACAACTATTGTAGATATTTAAACCATCACTAGCTCACTGAAGCACAACTACTGTAGATTAATAATAAACTATCACTGAAGCACAACTACTGTAGATTAATAATAAACTATCACTGAAGCACAACTTGTAGATTAATTCATTAACTATCACTCAGCGCACCATCCAGCACTCAATGGCCATTGATCTGTCCCACTTGGAGCGAAAGTCGAGAAAAAACACTGTTGTAGCAAAACTATTGTAGATTATATTTATTAAAGCTATCACCGAAGCACAACTTGTAGATTAATTAACTCATTATATTCCAGTAACTTATGTCTACTAGCATCTTTTTAATGGCATTCTCAGCTATCACTGCATCTCAGCACTGATACAATTCTTGGTTAGAAGGTTTCAGCAAGAGCCATCAGGTAGAAAGTGAAAAAATTGGTTTTGTATTCATCTAAAGGGTCTTAATCCTCCTCATAAACACGGACCAGTGGTATCATCAATTGGCACACCGGCATACTTACTTGTCAGCTGGATGTGGTGAGTTAAATTTTGCCCGCCCTATATAGTTAGGGCTTGGTCACGTGAGCATTGGCCGTCGTTTGGTGTGCACGCAGACGTGCACTCCCACGCACGTCACGCCCAGCCCTAAATATTTCACGGCCACTCACTCACCGAAATATATTGAGAAGCGCACAAGCACCTTACTTGAAAAACCAACAATGCCTTTCCAAAAAGTTGAGAAATCCTCTGCCTACCACTCCCGTTACCAGACTCCCTACAGACGTAGAAGAGAAGGTAAGACCGACTACTACGCCCGTAAGAGACTTGTCACCCAGCACAAGGCCAAGTATGCGTCGCCAAAGTACAGACTTGTTGTGAGATTCACCCACAAGGACATTATCGCCCAGATTGTCTCTTCGCAAATCAACGGCGACGTCGTCTTCACCGCCGCCTACGCCCACGAGCTCCCCAGATACGGCATTAAGCACGGTTTGACCAACTGGTCCGCCGCCTACGCCGTCGGCCTCCTTGTTGCAAGAAGAGCCCTTGTCAAGCTTGGCCTGGACGAGACTTACACCGGCGACGACGAGCACTCTGGTGAGTTTTCCCTCACCGAGGCCGCCGAGGACGCCCCACGTCCATTCAAGGTTTTCCTTGACGTTGGTCTCCAGAGAACCACCACCGGTGCGCGTGTCTTTGGTGCCCTCAAGGGTGCCTCCGACGGTGGTCTCTACATTCCCCACAGCGCCAAGCGTTTCCCTGGTTACGACATTGAGACCGGCGAGCTCGACGGCGACACCCTCAGAAAGTACATTGTCGGCGGCCACGTTGCCGAGTACATGGAGGAGCTCGCCGACGACGATGAGGAGCGCTACAAGCAGCTCTTCAAGTCGTACCTCAAGGACGGCCTTGAGCCAGACACCATTGAGGACGTCTACTCCGAGGCCCACGAGGCCATTCGTGCCGACCCCTCTCCAAAGATCACCGAGAAGAAGTCGGTCGAGGAGTACAAGAAGGTCAACCAGAAGCACAGATCCAAGAAGCTCACTGGTGCCGAGCGCAAGGCCCGTGTCATTGAGAAGATCAAGGCCTTCAAGGAGGACAACTAAGTCGTTTCGTAAAAGTTTATTGTTTAATAATTGAGTATTGCAAACATTAGGTTAACTAGCTGACTAATATTGCATTATCTGTTCTATTAGCTACACTACACAATTAATCTGTTCAACTAGCTAGCTACAGAACATTGCATCATCTGTTCTACTACACTTCAATATTGCATTATCTGTTCTACTAGGAACACTACAACATTGCATTATCTGTTCAACTAGCTAACACTACAAAACATAGCACTAAATTGTCTGTTCAACTAAGTCGTTTCGTAAAAGTTTATTCAATACTGGAGTCTTTGCATTAAAGTAGTTAACCAGCTAACACTACAAAACATTGCATTGAATTGTCTGTAGTTCGCTCTGTATTGCTGTACAAAACATTAATTGTCTGCAGTTCGCTCTGTACACTAAAAATTGAGTCTTTGCTGTACAAAACACTGTAGTTAACTAGCTAACCACACTGTACAAAACATTAATTGTCTGTAGTTCAACTAGCTAACACTACTGTACACTAATAAATAACGCTGGCACTCACGGATGGGTAAGTTGCCAACAACGCTGGACGGTGAAGAGCGCCCTCAAGGATGGATGGGTATAAAGTTGCCAACAATGCACGAGGGGATGTTGTATCTGTCGCGCTGGATGGTGAAGGAGAAGCAGCACGCCCGCCGCTTGCGCCCGTCGCGCGTCCGCAGGTTGCAGCTGGTCAGCACGGCCTTTTGGCCCGCGTCGAAGGCGATCGAGCCGTACTTTTCCCAGTAGTTCACGGCCGACTCCTCCGACATGAGCTCGTATATCGCCAGCTTGCCGTCGCGCAGGTCCTCGACAGACACCTCCACCAGCGCGGCAAACTCCTTGTTGCCGCGGTAGATCTCGCCCGTGCGCCGCCAGAGGCACGCGGGGATCGCCATCGACGTGAACACGCGGTCGTAGTCCAGCAGCATGCGCTCAAACGCCTCCTCCACCAGCACCAGATCGACGTCCTTCAGCGACTGCGCAATCGCACGGAACGCCGGGCGAAACACCGACAGCGGCTTGACGATGCGCGCCTTCGAAGACGCATTCATGTAGTTGTCCATGTACTTCTGCAGCCGCGTGTAGCCGTTCACGTAGTTGAACGGCTGCAACAGGCCCGCCTCGAGCTTGGCGTAGATGACCTGCTTCAAGCGCTCCTCCGGCGACATGTCCTCCGAGGGGTCGGCCGCCGTCAGAAAGAAGCGGTCGCGCGCCGAGTCCCGCGACTCGGGGTCGGCGGACGCCTTCTGGCGCTCGTGCGACGCCGCGCGCGCATTGCTGCCGGCGTCGGCGCTCAGCGCATCGCTCACGGCCGTCATCATCGACCCGTTCGCAGCGTCCAGGCTCGCACCCTCGCCCGCCGCGTCGATGGCCGGGGCCGCAGCCCCCGCGCCGCCCACAAAGTCGTTGAAGTCCATGTTGGGATTGTCGTCAAACATGGTCATAAAGTCGTTCAGCGACGAGAACTCCGACCCGGCGTGCTCCGAGATGAAGACGGGGTTGAAGTTGGAGTTCTGGTTTGCAAACGACGGCGGCGGCGCAGCGGACGCACCCGCGTCGGAGACGGCGCCACTCGTGTTTGCAGAGTCCGGCCCGTCAGCGTTTGCAACGGCGGCCCCCGGAGACTTTTTGCCCTCGTCGTGGCACAGGTGGCCAATGTTGCGCTTGATGCAGCGCTGGCACGGCCGCTTGGAATCACACGTCATGTGGCTGCGTCGGCAGTAGACACAGGCATGGTCGACCTTTGTGCGCCGGAACTTTGGCTTCTCGTCCAGCATTTTGCAAGTGCACAGTCAAGTGAAAAAAATGCGGAGGCTGCCGCGCAAGTGTGGGGTTGGTCACGTGATTTGCGTCCGCCGAAATGCAAGTGCTTGAATAATGCTAACTTGAATGCTGACTTGATAATGCTGACTTAAATCACTTTGAGCTGAATCGCTTTGAGCTGAATGCGTTTCGAGCAGGTTGTGTATTTTCGTCACTATTTGTAACAGTGGGTCTTTTCCACCCGCCAGGAGCGGCGCTGGTCTGGAAGAAAATATGGTGATTATTTAGAAGGTCTACAACCCAACAACCACCAAAAACAATGAGAGCGACATGTGTGCGGCCGTTAAGAGCCTCGTGGGCGATGCTGAACAAACAGCAGATCAGCGAGAGTGCCAGAAAAGAAGCGTTTATGAGAGGTTTGCAAGAGGGGCTTCGGCAGCGGTCCGCCAAAAAAACACAGACGCTGTTGCTCAACTCGCTTTCCACCCTGATTGCATTTGGTGCACTGGCGTATGCCGCTGTGCCGCTATACAGAGCTATTTGTCAAAGGACCGGTTTCGGCGGAACACCAATCACAGACAGCTCCAAGTTCACGCCCGACCGTCTGGTTCCCGTCGACAGAAAAAAGAGAATCAGAGTCACTTTTTCCTCCGAGTCCTCCGCCCTGCTCCCGTGGAAGTTTGTCCCCGAGCAGAGAGAGGTCCGCGTTCTGCCCGGGGAAACTGCGCTCGCCTTTTACAAGGCCAAGAACATGTCCGACAAGGACATTATTGGCATGGCGACCTACTCTGTTGTGCCGGAGCGCGCAGCGCCGTATTTTTCCAAGATCCAGTGCTTCTGTTTTGAAGAGCAGATGTTGAGGGCCGGAGAGGAGGTGGACATGCCGGTGTTCTTCTTCATTGATCCAGACTACGCCGACGATCCGTATCTCACAAACGTTGACGACATTGTTCTGCACTACACGTTTTTCAAGGCGCAGTACGAAGACGGCCAGCTGGCGGGCGCGCTTGCTTAATCAAGTGCTTGTAAATAGATTTTCATAATGCATTAGTTATACCAAATAGTGACACCAAATAGAATAATTATAACTCAAGAGAGCGCCTAGCTGGCCTCGACAGCTTCACCCTTTGTCTTTTTGTTCGTTTTATACAAGGACCTCAACTCCTCAATTCCATCCTCGTCCACAACATCAGCCAGCAGGCCCTCCAGCTCCTGTCTCTCCTCCTCGGGATCGACTCTCTTTCGCTTGACCACTTCTTCCTCCTCCTCAACGACGTCGTCTTCAGTGTAGAAGGACTCGGCAGCATAGAAGGGCAGACATGGGGAGCTTGGTGTCTTGACGCCGAGAGACTTGACAAGGTCAAAGCCGCCCTCCAAGTCGTTGCTCAGCGCCTTCACGACGGCCTCCACGTTCTCAGATATTTGCTTGCTGCTGAAGTCTGTGTGGCCAACCTTGATGGAGATGGTCGTGCCGGCAGAGAGCTGGTAGTAGGTGGACGCCAGGACGTTGTCCAGGGCCGCCTTCACGGCCTCAGAGGAAATGTTGCCGTCCTTGTCCTCGGCAATGTCAATGCCCATGGGGATCTTGGTTCTTTTGTAGAAGGTCTTGCCGAGCAGCTTGGGCAGAGTCTTGATGATTTGCTCATCGGCGACAAACAGATCGTACTCGTTGAACAGCGCCCTTTTGGCCTCGAACGGCTTGAACTTGCCGCGAAGCTTCTCCACGCCGATGATGCGGGTGAGAGGAGTGCTGTTGAGCAGCGCCTGCTTGTACTTCTTTTGAGGGTCTCTCGAAAACAAGCAGACGGAGGTCTCCTCGGCGTTGTAGAGAGCGTTAGGAATTGAAATGAGAACCGGCTTCAAAACTTTCTGCTCGGCGGCAAACTTTTTCAGGCCCACAATCAAAAGGACCGGCTCCCTGTCGAGCCCGGTTTCCGCATTGTCTGCCAGCAGGTTTTTCTTGTCATTAGTGGCTTCACGCTTTTCGCAGTACTGTAGCAGCGCCTCGGCGGCTTTTGCTAGTTGAGAGTGCTCCATGAGTGTCAGTCGTGGTTTCTCAATTTTTTTTTTGAAATTTCGCCTGCAGTTTGAAATTTTTCTTTATCGGGCAGGTGTAAAACGTGACCTATGCACGTGCTTTCCCACGTCTGCCACTTCTCGGCACGCATTTGCAACTCACCAGCTGGCATCTACACGATTTTGCAAGTGACGCATCAAAATGAGCTATTCCAAATTGAAGGTTGCAGAACTCAAAGAGAAGTGCAAGGCCGCCGGCCTGGCCGAGAGCGGCACCAAGTCTGATCTTATTGCGCGTCTGACTGCGCACGACGAGGAGACCGCTGCCGCAGGCCCAGAGACGGACGGCGCGGCGACAGAGGCTGCTGCCGAGACGGTTGCGGAGGAGGCGCCCGTGGCCGACGCGCCGCAGGTTGCAACTGAGGCTGAGCAGCCCCAGGAGGTGGTGAAGGAGGATGCAAAAGAGGAGCCCGCGCCCAAGGAGCCGACGAAGGAGGAGAAGGAGGCCGAGGCGATCCGCGAGCTGGAGAAGCGCATTGAGCGCCAGAAGCGCTTTGGGGACGAGAAGGGCGTGGAGGAGCTAGAGTCGAAGCTGCGACGCATCAAGAAGTTTGGCATTGCGCTGCCTGTGACGGACAACAAGAACGTTTTCAAGAGGAAGAACTTTGGCAAGAAGCGCCGGGGATCCAACGCTAAGCCGCAGGCAGCTTAGTAGAAAAGTGTAGTGAGTAGTAATAGTGTAGTAATAAATAGGAGCTCAGCTTTGCGACTCAGAATATTAATAAGGATGAGGCAGCTGGGGTTTGCAGTGATTATCAATGAGTATGACATGGACTATAAATAAAAGATTCTAAGTAAGAATAAGTATGACAGTGTTGATGATTGAGCAGTTGTATTCAGTTGTATTGAGCAGTGTATTGGGCAGTTGTATTGGCAGATGTATTGAGCAGTTGTATTGGCGCATGTTACAACTGAGCGCCTCAAAGTACAGCTGTCACAATTGCAACGTTACAACTCTGAGCACTCAACGTCCAGCCTGGCCCGCACGTCCAACGCTGCACGTCCAGCCTGGCCCTGCCTGGCCTGCCCGGACTTGGTCACACCCCCTAACTTGCATCCCCTTTATCTCCCAATTGCTGGTCACAACCAAACCTCCACACTTGCACCATAGAGGACGACGCCGACTTGCACGAGGACAAGAGCAATCGCGCACTGTTAATCTCGGCACCCACTCAGCGGCCGTCTTTGCACTTTGTATAAACTAAGGGCCCGCCCTTGGCACAGCTACGCTCACCCATGGCCGACTCCACTGCCGACTCCCAAGCCGCCGCGGATAACGCAGAGCACACCACAAGGCCGCTCGCGGACCAGTCGCACCCGGCGGTGGACAGCGCGCTGGGCGAGTTGTCCCTCCACCCGTCGCCAGCGTCCACACCCAACACGTCCTGGGGAGACGCAAGCGCCGCCGCAGCGGTCGGCAGCGGGCTGCAGCCCAGCCAGAGCCCGCACCGCACCTCGTACGGCCGCCAGTTCCACCGCGGCAAGCCCTCGTACGGCCCGGGCCACTGGGTCTATATTTATAATCTGCCGCCCTTCTTCACGTGGATGACGTTCAAAAGCTTTCTGCGCTCGCGCTCGGTCGTCGACCACATTGACAAGGTGCACGTCGTCCCGGGCCAGGGCTCCGTCCGCGCCAGGTCCGAGGCCGACCTCGCGGCCGTGCTCGCAGCCCTCGACAGCGCAACATGGGCGCCCTACGCACCAGATCCGCTCGTCTACGCCACAGAGTACAGCGACGGGCCCCCCGTGCGCGCACTCCCGCGCCACGCCGTGCCGGCAGCCTTCTCGTCCCCGGTCTACTCGCCGCCGCCGCAGTTCTTCCAGCCCGCAGCTGGGGCCGCGCCGGCCGCGCCGCTGTCGCCCATCGTCGGCCACTACTCGCCGACCTACCAGTACCTGGACCCAGCAGCCATCGCGGGGGGCATCCCCGGGGGCATCCCCGGGGGCAGCCCGGCGGGGGACGCCAGCGTGCCCCCCAGCAGCATGGCCAACGGCGTGCCCATGCAAGGCACGCTCTCGCCCGGCACGCTCTCGCCAAACGGGCTCCCAAACGGGCTCCCCATGATGCTCCCCGGCGGCATCGACCCCCAGTACCAGTACCAGCAGTTTATAGGATACTACGAGCCGCCGCAGTCGTGGCCGATGCGCGCGCCGTACCAGCAGCGGCGGCCGCACATTCCGCGCGCCATGGCCACCGAGAAGCAGCGCCTCTTCATCAGCAACATCCCGTTCAACACCCAGTGGCAGGACCTCAAAGACCACCTGCGCAACGCCGGCGAGATCTCGCACGTGGAGATCCGCCAGTTCCCCGACGGCCGCTCGCGCGGCTGCGCGCACGCCGTGTTTGCGACCGAGCAGGACGCGGCCAACGCCATCCAAAAGTTTGACAATACCATGTTTGAGAACCGCCGCATCTCTGTGCGCTACGACTCGTACTACCCCGCGCGAAACAGAGCCTCCGGGAGGCCAGCGCCGGGCGACGGCGACGCACAGAAACCAGACATCTCTCCACAATCTCCGGCGGAGCAATAATTGGCTGAGCAGTCGAGTAGCCTTATTTATTAATATTTATTGTTGAGAACGTGCGCACGCACACCTTGGCGCGCAACTCGCACGTAACTCGCACACTCACGTGAGCGCAACGCTGCCCCGCGGCCGCCCCACACTCTCGGACTTTTTCCCCGCGCTATAAAAGCGGAACGTTCCCGACACTCCCCAGACCCCAAACACTTGCAGCATGGTTATCAATCTCGCAATCTGCGGCACCGGCATCTTTGCGCGCGACTCGCATGTGCCAGCACTCAAGCTGGCCGGCGGCTACAACCTCGTCGGCGTGTACAACCGCACCGAGTCCAAGGCCAAGGACTTTTTGCAAACCGTCGGCTTTCCGCACGCCAAGATTTACAAATCGCTCGACGAGCTGCTCGCCGACCCCGACGTCGACGCCGTCGACTGCGCCCTGCCCACCACCCAGAACCTCGACGTGATCAAAAAGGTCGTCGCGGCGAAAAAGGCGCTCGCCATTGAAAAGCCCATCGCCGGCTCGGTCGCGGAGGCCCGCGAGGTTGTGCAGATTGTCGCAAACGCCGACATTCCCTTTCTGGTGTTGGAAAACTGGTCCTACCACAAGGGCACGCACAAGCTCAAGCAGCTGCTCCCGCAGATTGGCAAGGTGCTCACCTTCCAGCACACCATGGCCGCGCCGTACCACGACACGTCCAAGTACCTGGCCACCCAGTGGCGCGCCAAGCCCGAGTTTCTCGCCTGCCAAATCACCGACGGCGGCGTCCACCAGATTGCGCTGCTGACGGACGTGCTCGGCGAGGTCGCCTCGGCCTCCGGCAGAACCGTCAAGGCGCAGAAGGACACGGGCGATCTCGACACCCTCTCGGCGCTCTTCAACATGAAGTCGGGCGCCTTCGGCTCGTTTCTGTACGGCCGCTCCTTTGGCTCCACCGAGCCCGTCGCCAGCCTGACCATCTACGGCACTAGCGGCACCCTCCAGTACAGCTTTTTCGACAACAAAATCACCCTCTACGAGGGCCCAAACATGTCGAACCAAAAGCCGCCGCAGGAGTTCCACGTGGGCAAGGAGGAAATCGACGGCGTCGTCCCCGAGTTTGTAAACTTCAAGGACGCCGTCGCCGCCAAGGACAAGACGCTCCTCACCGTCACGCCGCAGGCCGCGTTCCACCACTTTGCCGTGTTGGCGGCCGGCATCGAGTCGGCCGAGAAGGGCGGCGAGCTCGTCGCTGTTCCGCAGCCATGAGCTACCACTCGCCGATAGGGCGCGGCGTCCAGCCGTCGGTTTTGATCCGCTTGGCTCGCTCCAGCACTTGCGACTGCGTCCTAATGCCGTTTGTAATTTCCGAAATCTGTCGTGTAGATGCCGTCTTCCGGGCCTTGCAGAGGTCTTTGAAGTCGCCAAGTAGTGTACCCAGTTCGAAAGGTAGTGATTCCGTTTCCCCAAGACTTTCCACAATCCGCCGCAGATCCTCGAATCGCAGCTCCGCTCCAAACAGCGCCCTCCACGTCCACTCGGCGAACCGTCCCTTCTCCCCCAGCAGCTGCCCCGCCCAGTGCAAGAGATGCGAGCGCTCAAGATCACTTTGCGCTTTAGGGACTTCCTGGAAGATACTCCGCGCCAAGTCACCGGCAAAAGAAGACGTCCTTGCCTGCATCTCGCATATCAGCGGCCAATAAAGTACCACGGCCTGGCTCACACTGGTGCTGCTGCCGTACGCGGGAACAAGGACGTTCTTGGAGATCATGACAGTCAGCAGCTGCTCCTTGTCATCCTCGTACGCCTGCTCAATGCGGTCCACGACCCGGCTGACCTCCTCGTCCTGGAAATTGATTTGTCGGTCGTCCGACTTGAGATACTCTCTGACTGCTCTCCTCCACGACCTGAAAAGCTCTTTGACGCTGCTGTCGCTCTGTCCCGCCGCATTCTCAGCTGGTGAATCATCATCGCCGTCAAAATGTTCCCAGTACTCCCTCCGCAACCACTCCAGGGCGCTCTGCACACTGGCCCGGAGATATGTTAGAGACGGCAGCTCTTCGTGTGTGCACGCATGTCGCAGCTCGACAAAGGCCACGGGAAGGCCAATGTTCTTTGCGAGAAACACCAGGGGCTGTGCATACTCGGACTGCTGCTCTCGGTCCAGCATTCCGTTGACAAATCGCACAATTGCAGAGCTGTATGCAAGCCTAGCAGCATAGTCAGTGGACGATTGCTCGTCTAGAAGAGCGGCTACAAATAGAGCAGTACTTTCCAACGCATGAGAGACCGGCCCTCGTGTGCTATAGGCCCGCATTTTTCTCACACCGCGTGCGCGCTCTTGCGCGCTTTTCGAGTACAGCAACTGGTACAGCTGTGACCGTTCGCTGTCATCTCGCCATATAGAGATACGGGGGTACAGATATGCACTCGCAACCATAGATCAAACAGTCAATGAATGTTTCTTTGAAGGTTCTCTAGTCACTGAATATTTCTTTGAAAGTTTCTCCAGTCACATGATTAATTTTTCAGAAGTGTCCATGCCGCCTTAATGTCAGCATCGAGTGTTGAAACGAGACAAAGTTCAATGATTTTGCAAACAGACCTTTTAGCAGAATTTTATTAACTCCTGCAACATTTGACTCCTGCAAGATTTGATTAGCGCAGCCAGAAAACCCGTATGGATCTTACAGCAACAAGTCTGCCAGGTCCCCTGCGCGTCAGGCTGGTTGACAAGAGAAATCTTGCTGTTTCTAAATATGCTCAGATAAAGGAGCTTGAGAGAGCGCTGGAGGGAACCCAGGGAGCTCCACAAGCCATCAACGCTGTTCCAGAAGAATCACGCGAAGAGGACGTCGGCCAGTTCAAGGCTTCGTATGAGATGCACAAATTGACACTCGTGGATGACGCGGGGAACACAGCATACGGATTGGAAATTGAGCCGCTGGGGATGAGCAGGATAAAGCTTGGGGCTGAGCTACTTCTCACCAACGTCGCCATCTCAGAAAAGGTCTTGATGCTGAGTCCACACAACACCAGAGTGCTCACGAGGGGCAGTGATAGTAAAGAGTTGGAACAAGCCTTCATGAAGAGGCAAATGGCCGAGTACAAGGGAGACCTCGGCGTGGCATAAAGTCTGTACTACTCTACCAATATATTTTTCTTAATCACTTTGACAACTCCACCAGAGTGCTCACGAGGGGCAGTGATAGTGAAGAGTTGGAACAAGCATGAAGAAGCAAATGGCCGAGTACAAGGGGACCCCGGCGTGGCATAAGTCTGTACTACTCTATCAATATATTTTTCTACGTAATCACTTTGACAACTCCTTGGAGGCCTCAGCAGCGTCCTGAACAGCCTTGGAAATTGCAAACCTTACGCCACGTTCCTCCATAGTCATTAGACCGCGAATGGTGGTGCCACCAGGGGTCGTGACTGCGTTTTTGAGAACCGCAGGATGCGAACCAGCCTTGTCTCCAGAGTCCTGCTTCGAAAGCGCCAGCGAGCCAGCACCCACAAGAACCTGTGCAGCACACTCCCTGGCAAGATCATAGGGGAGCCCCGCACGCACAGCGCCGTCACACAGAGCCTCCATGACAGTGAGCACAAAGGCAGGGCCGGAGCCACAAAGACCAATGCAGACGTCTTGGTACTTTTCGTCCACTACAATGCAGCGGCCGGCCTGGTTGAAAATGGCCTGGACAGCCGCAATCTGTTCCTCGGTGGCATTGGGTGAGTACGACAGGGCAGTCATGCCTTTGCCCACAAGGGCTGGAGTATTTGTAGTGGCTCTGAAAAAGGTAGCATCATCGCACCCAGATGCCTTGCGGACCTGATCAACAGTTTTGCCAGCCAGCAGGGAGATGACAATGGTATTGCTCTTGATCAAGCCCTTCAGGGATTCAAAAACTCCGTCGAGCATGAATGGCTTGACGCCAATGACAAGAATGTCGCTTTTCGAGACGAGCTCCTTATTGTCGTTGGTTACTTGCAAAGACGAGCCAAAGGCCGACACAAGTCGCTCAGCAGATGCCTTTGATCTTGTGGAAGCGATGAAGTGGCTCGGGCCGTCCTCAGCATCCATAGCTGATCTGAGAACAGCGCTTCCCAGATTTCCACATCCAATTATACCGAAAGTAAGACCTGATTTTGGCATTTCGCAGAGTTTAGATTGATAGAAATCGATTTTCCAAATGAATTTCCCTTTATGGTCAACATTGACAAACTCAGCATACCAGACACAATGACAAGCAAGGGCCGACCAGCAGACGCAAGCCGTTTCCGGCAGACAGAACCTTAACGAGCAACGGCCAGGCACGTCGCGACAATGCAATTCATTTCCTACATCACTACGTCAGGGGCAGCACCGGAGACGCTCGCCAGACGCCCACTCAACAAAGTTTAAAAATCCTCCAGCCCAGGAGACTTCGCAAACTGTCAAGAGTTTCGCGTGGCTCTGCACTAGCAGAATTTGCGCTTCTCTGGCCGATCGATCGCTTATCGGCGCTCTCCAAGTTCTAGAAAATTCCGACAATTTCCAAAAACGTTACCCTCTTCAAATTTGTCACTATCGGCCTGGCGGGCGACCTTTTTTTCAATAGTGTCCATCGGTCTAGGGTAGACAGAAAAGCTGCAGAGTGCATTTGTTTGAATATCCTTTAGCTATTACACCTTGGCAGCTAGATCTCAAAGTAGCGACGCACCATGAGTACAGCTGAGGAACACCGCCAGATTGGAAACGAATATTTCAAGTCGCAAGACTACAAAAACGCCATTGCATCATATACAACGGCTGTCAATCTTGACCCGTCCAATGGTGTGATCTACCGCAACAGGTGTTTGGCTCACATTCGCTCGTTCCAGTGGGATCAGGCCCTGGCTGATCTCCAGCAGGCACTGGCTGCCGATCTCAAAGATGATAAGACGTACAGTCTTCTGCTGCAAGTTTGTGTGGCTCTAGGAAGACCCGTAGAGGCCGAGAATGCCTTTGCTTCCATCCAGGCGCCCAGCGCCCAGAACCGCGACCTGCTCATCAAGGCACAAAACATGAAGCGCAACGTGCTGTCTGCGGGTCGCATCGTCCAGTCTAAAAGCGCTGCAGACTACAAAATGGCCGCTCATTTGCTGGATGACGCAGAGCGCTCTCTGGGCACGGGTGTAGCGGTGCCCCGCGACTGGCTACTAACGCGCGCCAGACTGGCGTTGGCGCAGGGCAACACGGCCAGTGCGACCAGCATTTGCATGAGCCTTCTGCGCAAGTCGGAGATTGACACCGAGGCCATCACCATCCGAGGAACCATTCTGTACGGTGAGGGCGATACTGCCAAGGCCCTGGCTCACTTCCAACAGGCTCTGCGCGTGGACCCCGACAATGCGGAAGCCCGCACAATGATGCGGTCGACCAAGGAGATTGATGGGCTGCGAACCCAAGGAAACGAATCCTTCAAAGGCGGAAAGCATGAGGCTGCTATCGAGTTTTATACGCAGGCCATCAACGCGGCCCGTGCTGCACCGTGTCAGAGCAACAATTTGGTCAGCAAACTCTACTCAAACAGAGCTTCTTCTAACGTGAAGCTCGGCAAGCACCAAGAGGCGCTTGCTGACTGCAACTCCTCGCTGGAGCTGGATTCTGAATTTGTCAAGGTGATGAAAACCAAGGCAAGGGTGCTGGGCCAGCTCGAGGAGTGGGAGGAGTCTGTGAGAACGTTCCAGGCTGCCATAGAGATTGATGGCGCAGATCAGACGCTCCGACAGGAGCTGCGGACCGCTGAGGTTGAGCTCAAAAAGTCCAAGAGGGTTGATCCATACAAGGTGCTGCAGGTTTCAAGGACGGCTACTGATGTGGAGATCAAAAAGGCATACAGAAAACTTGCGCTTGTGCACCATCCCGACAAAAATGTCGGTGACGACAAGGCTGCAGAGATGTTTAAGAAGATTGGAAAAGCGTACGAAATGCTGTCTGATCCTCAGCAGAAGGCAGCGTATGATGCCGGCGTCGACCCGGATGATCCGTATGCCAGCCAGGGCGGTTTTGGCGGTGGTGGATATTCAGGGGGTTTCCCTGGCGGTTTCGGAGGGTACGAGCAGATGGGTGGCCACTCATTCCAGTTTGGCGGCGGCGGAGGAGGCTTCCACCAAGGTGGGTTTGGTGGTGGTGGCCTGAGCCCGGAAGACATTTACTCCATGTTTGGTCAGAGGTAACCTCTGGCTCGACGCGCACCTGTATATTACGACTAATTGACATGACTCGCATGACAGATAGTATAGACGGCATATGTAATGAATGTTTATTGAGCTACCTCAAAGGGCTGTCATTGAAATCATGAAGCACATGACAAGACTTGGTATAAAAAACGTGTCTGCCTGTCTGCCCGCCAGTGCAGAGGATGTGCTGGTGGGTTGGGCCGCATGCAGTCTGTGCGTGGAAAGACTGGAGGACGAGGCAGTTGCAGAGGGTCGTGTCACCACTGGTGGCAAGGAGATGGCTGTGAAGTCGCCGCCAAGATGGGAGAAGGTTCCTGCTGTTTTGGCATGCGTGTCCTTGGAAGCCGATGGCACTCCGTGGGCATCAATGTCCTCAATCTCTTGCTTTGCGTTGCTGTCGTAGTGGGCCTGCGCCAGGGATATTTCGTTGGCCTCGAGGTTGTACGCCACGTAGGCTGCTCGCAAAAAGGTGTCGCCGAGCAGGACCACTCTTTCGGAGGCCACCATGCCCAAGACACAGGCATCGTCGCCGCTGTCCATCTTTGCAATGGTGCCGTCTTTTGTGCGGAGCGGCACAAACATGTCCTTGAGCGGCACGCGTATGACTGCGGAGTTGAACTTGAAGTCGAGGGTTCCGGTGTACGACTCGAGCCAGCAGGAGGTGACAAACATGCCCTGCTGCTCGACGAGCTCTGCGTTGAGCGACTTGCCTATGGAGTAGACGGCTTCCTTTGGCAGGATGCAGAACGAGCTGCCAGAGTCGAGAATGACGGGCTGGGACCCGGATAGCAGCGTGGACGGCAGCACGTCGTCGCCGTACTGGGAGAGATTCCACGTCAAGGAGTTCATTTCGACGCGCAGGATAATGTTTTCAATGCTGCCGTCCCGGAGCCGGGCGGGCACGACTGGCAGCGTGACGAAGGGCCCGGTGTACTTGGAGTGGTCGACGGCGCCAAACAGAATCTCGCCGGTGGACGAGTTGGAGGAGTTGAGCCAGAGCGAGTAGGAGATCGACTGGGTGAGCTCGCGCTGCTTGAGGAGCATGGGGATGGTGGGGTAGTAAAAGTCGTCTGACGACTGGCCGACCTGGTAGGAGATGCCAAACACCGTGGAGGAGTTTGCCTCGCTGGCGAGGGCAAAGGTGACGTTTGGCAGCGCGACGCCGCCGAGGCCGACCGTGTCGCGGGTGTAGTTTCCCTTGGCGTAGGTTTTGTCGAGGTACTGGATGGCGAACGGCGGGGTGCCGTTGAGGTACTCAAACGTGGACGAGGCGTCGGGGTTGAAGCGCTGGATGTTCTGGCAGCCTCTGGCCGAGGACTTGCACGTCTGGTCCTTGTTGTCGACGACCCAGAGGTCGGAGGAGCCCGTGTCAATCTGCATCTGCAGCGTCTGGGCCGGGGTGCCCATCTCGAGCTCGACAAAGTAGCTGAGGGGCTGTGCGTGCTTTTTGAGGTCCACGTTTACAAATGCGCTTGCTACGTCTCGTTTGCGCAGGTCCAGGCCGGCCAGAATGCTCGAGGACTCCTCGAGGTACGTGTCGTAGCGGTGCCCGTTTGTGGGCGCGGGCCGCTTCTCGAACGAGAGCGAGACGAGGGCGAGGGACAGCTGGAGCAGCAACGGCGCGAGGAGGAGGTGCATTGCAGCGCTGTGCAGCGGCCCGGGCCCGTTTTACGTGCTGCGGGAGCGATAGGGTTGCATCCCGGCGCAAAGGTTATCGCGGGGTGCATATGCGATGCGATCGGGGCGTCCCAGACGCAGGGCACAGTTTTTACAAAACTAGCAGTGACAAAAAAAAAGTGACAAAAGTGACAGAAAAAGTGAAATAAAATATTATTTACATTGAATAACTTATGGAGCGGCGTAGCCACCGTCGACTCTGAGGTCCGAGCCGGTGGTGTAGGTGGAGGCGTCCGAGGCGAGGTAGAGGTAGGCGCCGACAAGCTCCTGGGGCAGGCCCTCTCTGCCGAGCGGGATGGCCTTGTGCCACTGGTCCTTCATGTCCTGGGGCACAAAGTTGGAAATCTCGGTGGCAATGTAGCCCGGGGAGACAGTGTTGACTCTGGCAAAGCCGGCCCACTCGACGGCGAGCGACTTGCCGAGGTGGATGAGCGCGGCCTTGACGGCGTTGTAGCAGGCCTGCAGCTGCGGGTAGTTGACAATGTGGCCCGACATTGAGGCAGTCATGATGAAGGAGCCGTGGCCCTGCTTCTTGAAGATGCGGCCGACCTCCTTGGCGCAGTAGTAGACGCCGTTGAGGTCGAGGTCGACAACCTTGTGCCAGTCCGAGTCGTCCTCGGTGTCAATGAGCGGGCCAGCGGTCCAGGGGACGCCGGCGTTGGCGACAAAAATGTCAATTGTGCCAAAGTCCTTTACCTGCTGCTCAATGGTGGCCTTGACGGCGTCGTGGTCGGTCAGCTTGCACTTGTAGGCCTTGACCTTGGTGCCGTACTTCTTAGCAAGGTCGGCGGCCTTGTCGTCGGCGGGCGTCGAGTTGTACCAGATGGCCACGTCGGCGCCGGCCTGCGCGTACGCCTCAGCGACCGCGAGACCAATGCCGGTCGACGAGCCCGAGATAGAGGCCACCTTGCCCTTGAGGCTGAAGAGGTCGAGCACGTTGGAGGGGAGCTTGGGAGGCTGCGTGGGCAGTGGGCCGAGCGCGGTGAAGAGGGTTTCCTTGCCAGTCATGTTGTGTAGATGTGTATGTAGATTTCTGCCGAAAAGACAAGGAAACGGCCGCTATTTATAATGCTGGCATTTAGGTCTGCTTGGCGGGGGCGGACGGGGATGCAGGATGATTGCTACTACGGGTGGAGGTTACTGGACGCAAAGTTACTCTTTTGGGTAAATGACGTATTAGTGTTGCTGCCTGTTGTAGACGCTCGGCTGCCAGCGTCGACGGCCCAGCCCGCGGCCGCGCAATTGGCTCCCTCAATTGGCCTCCCTCAATTGGCCTCCCTCAAATGGCCTCCCTCAATCGGCCTCCCGCTCGTTTTGGCCGGCGCCGGCCACCTCAAACTCGACCCCGCGCTGCTTGCCACACGCCGTCTGGGGGAGGTACCGGAGCACACGGTTCGACCACGGCCAGGCCCCAGAAGCAGCTGCTGCCCTCGAGCGACGGCCGCACTGTGCGGCCGTCGCTCGAGGCTGAAGTTTCCTGCCTGGGTTTGGCAGCGCGTAAGCTATCGGTCCAGAATAGGCAGTCATGCTACAAGGAGGCAGGTGGAAAAAAGCTGGGATGCGGGGAGCCTTCGCCGGTGTCGCGCTGCGCTGCCAGACTGCCGGCAAGCCACAAAGGCCTGGCACGGTCACCATGGCCACAGCGCTCGCCCAATGTCACAGCGCTCGCCCATTGTCGCTTCCTCGCCCAATGTCTCTTGTGGCTTGCGAGCAATGTTCCGAGAGCAATGTTCCGCGCAATCTCGGAAAAATCAAACACTGCCCAACTAGGCAGGACGACCGGGCATGCTCTCGCATGGAATTCCACGGAAAAACCTGCTGGCACCGGACCAGGTCACATGGCGCTCCGCCCGCCGGCGGCGTTTGCGTCGCTGTCGGCGCCTGCCGTGGCCAGCTGCCAGCTGTCAGGCAGCTCGCCAGAGGCACTGCCCAGCACGCTGCGCCGCACGTTGCAACAAGCACGGCGACGCCCACCCTCCAACGGACATTGAAATATCGAAAATGAGTGCCTGCTGAAATTTCAGACAACTAATGACCGACACATACCAGTCGCTGGGCAACAGCCACGGCGGCGTCCACGGCGGCGTCCGGGGCTTCGTGCTGGACACTCTGCGCACCGCACAGTCGCTCACCGCAGCGGCCCGGGCCCGGTACTCGGCGCTCTCGCCGACGCACAAGGTGCTGGTGGCCGTCGCCGGCGTCCTCGTTGCAACTTGCGGCGTCCTCGCCATTGTATTCAAGAGCTACCTGCTCGCCGCGCTCATCGGCGTCGCCGGCTGGCTGCGCGGCCTGGGCTGGCCCGGCTCCCTCATCATTCTCGCATGCGTCTTCTTTGTGTCCTTCCCGCCGCTCATCGGCTACTCGGCCTTCTCGCTCGTCATTGGCATGATGTACGGCTTCCCTGGCGGCTGGCCCTACCTCGCCGGCGCCACGCTCGTTGGCTCCACCTGCTCCTTCGTGGTGTTCCGCTACCTGTTCCACGACTACGGCCGGCGCCTCGCCGCGTCCAACGCCAAGTTCAAAGCGCTCACAGACTCGATGGCGGACGACTCGTTCACGCTGCTCTGGCTCATCCGCCTCTGCCCGCTGCCCTACTCGCTCTCCAACGGCGCGCTCTCGTCCATCCCGTCCGTCAAGCTCTCCTCGTTTGTGTTTGCGTCGGCGCTCACGACACCAAAGTGCCTCATCCACGTGTTTGTCGGCGACCGCATGCGCCAGCTCGGCGACGCCAAAGACACCGCGGCCAAGGTCGTCGACGTGCTCTCTATCGGCGGCACCATGCTCGCCGCGACCGTCGCCGCCTACCTCATCTACAACCGCGCGCTCGCCCACTACGTCGTGCCCGCCAACGACGACGCCGACGGCGAGTTTGACATTGACGACGCCGCCGAGTTTGACATTGACGACGAATCAGCGCTGCGCGCGTAGCCGCCACGCCTGCCCGATTGCCATCGCAGCACATGATCCAGCGCCGGCCGCGCAAATCACCCGCGCCAGGCTCGCTGCTGCGCTGCCGCGCCAGGCTCGCCGTGCTCCAGTGCCGGGCCACGGCTGGCCCCGTTAGCCTAGTCCTTTGTAGTTGCTTCCACAGGGGCCCTGCCTGGGACACCCTCCGCGCCCAGCATTCTGCGCCAAAGGCTAATTTTACTGGTTGCCGCCGCGGCCGCGCAGCCGCCCGCTGGCCGCCAGCCCGCTCTGCTCCTCCATCGCACCGCTCCTCCAGCTCAAATCCGGCCATCTCGCACCTTACGTCCCTAGTCTCTCCGTCACCACCCCCTGCACGCCTTATCTGTGGCAGCTCATCCCAGCCCCACACACCTCTCTGCACCACAAACACCAGTGATCTGTGGCGAACCAGACTAGTTTACAACCAGTGAAGTCTGCTCTCCGTTAGTGATTTCTGCCGCCGTAGTAATTTTACTCCTGCCCTCCAAACCCCTCCTTGCGCCCCCGCGTCCGCTCATCCGCTTGGTCCTCGCCAGCTCGCCGTCCGTCACCTTATCTCCAGACAGCGGCCCCCCCTTTACAAAGTTTGTAAAGTTTAAACTGCAAAGCTTTCTCCCTGCCTCACCCATTCTCACAAAGCCTCTGCGCATCGTGCCTGTGGCCTGCTGTTCCTCCTAAATTGCATCCGTCTCACCATGGAAGCCCAGGAAGAAGCGTCTGATTTCTCCTCCATCGAGTCCCTGGACGGCGACTACGACATGGTGGACCTGCTGACGTCGTCCGACGAAGCAGACGACGCCCAGGGTCCGGAGATCGCCGCCAGTCTCAGCAACGACGGCCCCCCTCCGGCAGACATTTACAACAACGAGGCCTTTGCGTCGGCCTCAGCCTCGCAAACCGACTCTGCAGACTCCACGGACTCGTCCGAGTCCCCCCTTACCCCGTCTGACGACGACAGCGATCGCAAACACAGCGCCCGCGGTCCGGCGTCCGACGAGGACGCCGAGCTCGACCTCTCGGCCCTTTTGCGAATGCCCTCCATGGCCATCAGCCCGGCCTCGTCGTCCCTGACTGCCCGCCGCAGACGGCGATCCACAGCCGTTGCAAGCGCAGTGGCGTCCTCGCCAAATACCCCGACTTCCTCTGTGGTCATTGCAAACGCGGACTCCACAGACTCGGAGTCAGACGGCCCCCAGGTCACTTTGCCCTCGTCGCGCTTCTCGTCTGCGCAGACCCTGCATGCCCCCGGCCGGTCAGAACCAGGCGGACGCTCGTTCAGCAGATTTAAAAACGAGCGGCTCAACGTCATCTCGTACTCGTTCAGACCCCTGGACAGTGCGCGCGGTGCAAGCAAACTCAAGGCACAGGCCAACCTCAGCGCCTTCTCTGCCTCGCTTCCCCCCGACGCATACGACGTTGTGCATTACCTGGGGTTTGCTGACAAGGCGTACAAATGCCTGGCTTCTGGCCACGTCTTTCCTGAGGAGCCGCTCGCCATCGATGCGCTGCTCAATCGTGGTGTGCGAGTCGTTCTGCTCGTCAACTACGAAAAGTCGCTCAGCAACACCAACTTGAGCGCCCACCTCATCAAGTGGATAAACGCTTTGAATTCGCTTGCGACAAAGAATGGCGGCATCACTGTGCTGCCAATCGTCGAGGCAGGCGCTGAATCCTCCAAACCAGTCATCCTCACAACTGCAAATGGAGTGCCTGCTCTCCGGGGCACCCCCTCCGCAGTTCTTGATTGCGAACTTGAGAGCAACCTCTTCAAGGACTGGCTCAGCAGTGGCTCCTTTGTCACCACGGCCCCGGGCAATGTCGAGCCAATGAACAAATATACTTTGCGAAACCCTCTCGGAAGCAAGTTTCTGGGCATTCTTGGAGCTGCTCGCCGCCCATATCTACTGTTTGCTTGGGCTCTTCTTTTTGCTTACTTTGTGATTCCCTCATTCAGTGTCCCTGGCGCAAATTACTGGGCCTTCTCAAGAGTGCCCGAAGCTTCACGTGTTTATGAACGTGTTTACGATACTGCAAATACGCAAGCGCCGACCGTCACGAAAACCTACATACTCGAAGCGCCGACTGTCACGAAGACCCACACGCTCGTGACGTCGTCTGTCGTCAACCTTTCGGGGCTAGAAACGGTCACTGAGACAATCATACTTTCAATGGCACCTTCTGCACTGACAAGCAGCAAATCTGCCAAACACAAAGCTTGTGCTCCTGTTTGTGCAAACAGATTCTGTTTCTACACAGGAAGTGATCTTGCACGAGGAGAACGGGCATCTGCGGAAACTAAGGATTTGACAGTGTCGCCCCAAGATCGCGGGGAGTCCTCCGAGCCTGCTGATTCTGTGCGAGATTCGTCTAATCTAGAAACTAATCCCGTGCACGACGATGCGGAGAATGACAATATTTATGAAAACGTCATTGTGCAAGCCAGAAAGCAAGGCCAAGACGTAAGTAAGCTATTGCATGAGTGGGTTCTGTCTGTATACTCGGCTGTGCCATTTGTTCCCCAGAATGAAGAGGAGTTTGAAAGTGTGCGCGCAGCAGCAAAGAAGATTTTGGATTTGCAGGCTGCCACAGGAGACAAATTTCTCGAGGCTGTTGGTGATACAGTGACCCACGCTAGCAACTTTGCTGAAGACCATGGGTTGAAAGTGAACGTTGCACCGCATCAAGAGTGGCTAGAATCTGTGAAATCTGCTCTTCAGGAGCGGCTGAGTGTAGTCAAGTGCGATGCAGACTGCCGTTCCCAGGTGATTGATGGAGCTGTGAGGCAGGCCGCCAAAGCCAATTCTGCATCCTGGTCCGCTTACAACTCTGTGAATGATGTCGTTACCGAGCAGGTGATTCCGCAGTCGCGGAAAACATTCCGTTGGCTGAATGGTAATCTACAAGAGCATTTGTTGCCCGCTGCCGGCCACGCCTTCACAAATGCAAAGGACTATGTGGCATCGTTGAATCTCAACAATAAGGCAGACAGGACTTTGAGGCAAGTTGGTGATTACTTTGACAGTCTAAAGAAGCGGATGAGAGAAGCAGATCGGAGGTTGACTGAGAGAGCGTTGAGATACAGGGTTGAGAAGAATGACAGGTTGACTTGGGGAAAGTGGCTAAAGGACAGGACCGCTGAGAGCAACAACTTTTCATGGGTGAAATGCAAAACTAGCCAGTGGCAAAATTGGCTAACTGGCAAGTCTGTGGAGAGCCGCAATCTTTGGACGAGTTGCAAGTCCAGCCAATGGCGCGACTGGTTGAGAAACAGGGCTGCGCAGAATGACAAGCTGACTTGGATGAAATCCAAAACCAGCCGAACTAACAATGCTAAGGAATCAGAAAAGCTCACTAACACTGCGCGTTGGTCGGCATGGTCATCTAGGCAGAAAAAGTCAAGTACTTTCGATGCCGTCAAGAAGGTGTTTCATCACGAGCCATCGTCACAGGGAAAGGCAAAGAGCTTCTGGTCAAAATAATTTTTGACTAGCTTAATTGTTTATTTGAGTTTATTTGATTTAAGATAATGTATGGAATTTTATGCACAATTGTGATGGTTAAACTGTCTGTACATGAGGTGCAGATAGTGAATAAGCTCAACCAAAACACTGGAGCTGCAGTTTTGTGAGAGAGAAAAACCAAATTGCCAGGCAAGCAGAGGGCTGCTAATCCAGCGTCCGGTTTGTTTTTCCAACTAACGCAGGTTGTTACAGTAAGGGCATTCCAGTGTGATGCGATTGCACGGTCGAAGAAACAAGGGTGAATTACTCAAATCCAAGGCTGAGCGTTAGGCCGTCAGTTACAACTGGAAACTAAATATTCTTTGTGTGTTATTGAACTGCCTCTTGCTGCCATATTTGTTGGCTGCCTTTTTGCAGTCTTTGCGTCTACCCCACGTCCTCCGGTCTTATCTCTTTTTCGGCCGAGTGTCCTTTTCGCGAAATCTGGTTTTTCATAGGCTACGACTAACCAATAACTCGTTTGTAATGACTTCATACATAAGAAACGCCAGGAAAATATTATGCATCGGCAGGAACTATGCTGACCATATCAAGGAACTGAAAAATGCTGCACCAAGCCAGCCATTCTTCTTTCTCAAGCCTACCTCTGCAATCATCACTCACGGATCTCCAATTTTGATTCCTCGTGGAACCGTTGTGCACCATGAATTGGAATTGGCGGTGATTGTCGGTAAAACTATCAAAAACAAGGACTTCACCCTGTACAGTAAAGAAGAAGCGTTGGATTCAATTGCCGGTTACGCCCTTGCTCTTGACCTCACGGCGCGCAATGTTCAAGATGAGGCTAAAAGGAAGGGTTTACCATGGTCAATTGCCAAGGGCTTTGACACCTTTTGCCCTCTTTCCGAGTTCATTCCTAAAGAAAGGATCCCAGATCCCGACAATGTTCACTTGACATTTTCTGTCAATGGTAAGGTCCGTCAAGATGCAAATTCTGACTTGATGATTTTCAAAATCCCTAGAATTTTGGCCGAGTGTTCGTCTGTCATGACTCTTGAGCCGGGTGACATCATCTTGACCGGCACTCCAAAGGGTGTTGCAGCTTTGCAACCTGGTGACAAGGTCGAGGGAACGCTGTCTGTGGAAGGACAATTGATTGAGAAGATCGAGTTCGATGTCCAAGAAAAAGAGGGCCCGTATGTCTACCGAGAAACATGAGATAGTAGTATAGCTAATCGTCTGTCACAGGTGTCTGCAAAATATAATTCTTTCCAACTATATATTATTCTGTAATGTCTACACTAGGGAGATATGCTGCGTGCAAATAGTGGCTAGTCGAGAGAAGTGAATGCTACTCAAGAGTGCAATCTTTGTTTGCAAACGTAGACGTTGAGGCGGATTTGTTATCGGCGATTGAACTTGCCCAGGGCACGTGGATTTGCAGAGTGCGTTATCAATAGGGAAATTATGCTGATTTCACACTATTAAGCTGAATGTCTTTGGGGGCGGTTAGGGCTGGCATTTTCGCAACAGTCACTCCCAACACAACCCTAACAGGCACTCCACTCGCATACACGACATTATCTCGAGGCACTGGAAATTTCAATCTCTTCAAAGGCCTTTAAACATCCTATCCTAAATTTAATAAACTAGTCGACATGGGAGGCGTTTCAGAGAAGAAGCAAGAATACTTTTCCAAGCTCAGAACTTTGCTTGATGAATACAAGTCCATCTTCATTGTTGGTGTTGACAATGTTTCATCTCAGCAGATGCACGAAGTGAGAAAGTCTCTCCGTGGCAAGGCTGTTGTTCTCATGGGCAAGAACACCATGGTCCGCAAGGCCTTCCGTGAGTTCATTGCCGAGCTCCCAGAGCTCGAGAACTTGATGCCATACATCAAGGGCAACATTGGTTTCATTTTCACCAACGAGGACTTGAAGACCATCAGAGACGAGATTATCTCCAACAAGATTGCTGCTCCAGCCCGTTCCGGTGCTATTGCCCCAGCCGACGTCTACGTTCCAGCTGGTAACACTGGTATGGAACCAGGTAAGACCTCTTTCTTCCAGGCTCTTAACATTCCCACCAAGATTGCCCGTGGTACCATTGAAATTGTCAGTGACATTTTGGTCTGCGAGGCTGGTGCCAAGGTCGGTCAGTCTGAAGCCACCCTTCTTAACATGTTGAACATTTCTCCATTCACCTATGGTCTTGAGGTTCAGCGCGTTTACGAGAACGGCCAGGTCTTTGAGTCCTCCATTTTGGACATTACTGACGAGACCCTTGTTGGTGCTTTCTTGGCTGCTGCCAACACCATTGCCAAGATTTCGCTTGCCACTGGTTACCCAACCGTCCCAGCCGTCTCTCACTACATTATCAACAACTACAAGAACCTCTTGGCCTTGTCGATTGCCACTGATTACACCTTTGAGGGATCCGAGGCCATCAAGGACAGAATTGCCAACCCAGATGCCTATGCTGCTGCTGCTCCGGTTGCTGCTGCTGCTGGCGGTGAGTCTTCGTCTGCCCCAGCTGCCGCTGCCGCTGAGGAAGAGGAGGAGTCTGATGAGGACATGGGAATGGACTTGTTTGGTTAGAATAGCTATTTAATCAATGTACAATCTGTGTGAAAACGTTGGCGTGGCGGGCGCCGCGCTCTTAAGTCCGCTCGATCTTAGTTCCCCACGATGCAGAAGCTCGCTTGACGTGCGCTGAAACGTGCCTTCCGTGCAGTTCTCATCAGCGTTCCTAAACGGGCACGGGCTGCGAATCTCTTTTCCGAGCAATACTTGCTGCAGAGATTGTGGCGAGACAGGTAGCTTGTAGACTTGAGAAGAAGGGTTACCAATGGCCCAGAATCTCGGCAACACTGTGGCACAGCTATTCACTTCTTGAACTCTCGTTCCGCCACTAAATTTTAACGGACTTAGCTTTGATTGGCACACTTGTGACGGCTCGCCAGCGGCCGCGTCCGTTTTGGTGGTGGCGAATCGCCCGGGCTTAAAGCCGACCGCTGAATGCATATGCCACGGAGAGTAAATAAACAAATAACAACAAGCTGACGGCCTGGACAACCGAGGACAAATCTGCCGTCTTTGAAGAACCTATTGCACAGGCCAATTGCTTAGCGGCCTCGCTGTTCTCCGGCTTATCCGAGGTTAGAACCAACCCTCCGCCGGCAGATCTCACACCCACAAGGCATCAACAGCGTTAATCTTGCGCCTACTTATTTTTTTCTCCCTTTTCCCTGCCTATCGCAGGATAGAGAGTATATAAGAACAGGGCTTTCCTCGGCAGTGCACTTCACTGGCTTTTTATAATAATTTGCGCCTGAATCTCATTGTTAACAATGGGAAAACACTTGGTCTTGGTTATTCACGGCCTCTATGGCAATCCGGGCCACATGCAATGTATGCTCGATACGTTCCACGAACATTTCCCTCCCGACGAAGAGCCCGATGTTGAAATTCTGGTGCCTTCGACAAACGCCGGCGTGAAGTCGTTCGACGGCCTGAAGGTTGGAGCGGCTAGAATTCTGGATGAGATGTTTGCGTATCTCAGGGAACGGCTGGAGGAAGGCGTAACCTTCTCTTACTTATCGGTGATTGGCTACTCGCTTGGTGGTCTTTTTGGCCGCTATGTCGTTGGTGTTTTGAACCAGCAGCACTTTTTCGACGACGTCACGCCGTTCCTCTTTGCGACCTTTGCAACCCCGCATATCGGTTCCCAGCGACCCGGCGGCGGCGTGCTTGCTGGCGGCATGAACTTTCTTGGATCCTCCATTTTTGGCGTGTCGGGAAATGATCTGTTTGGAAGATACGGCTCGAGTGTTCTCGAGGACATGGCCGATCCAGAAAAGCCTTACTACAAAGGCCTGGAGAAATTCAAGTACCTGCTTTGCTTTGCAAACGCTGTCAACGATCGTACAGTTCCGTTCTGGGCTGCGTACATTACCGACCGCGATCCGTTTGTGAAGTCAAACAAGCTGGACCTCAAACGGTACCCATTGGAAAACAAGGACCTCAAGGAGTTGTCCTTGCCGTCGCCATTTGTGAATATGGCTGATTCCCAGGTGGTCGGCGAGCTCAAACCAGAGGAGATTGTGGTAACACCTGAGGAGCGCAGGTTCAAGCGCTACGCCATGGGCATCGCGCCGTTCGTTTTTCCAATAATGCTGTCTGTGACGAGTGTTTCTTCAGTCGTTTCTCACTATCGAGCTGCGAGATTCCATTCAGAGCGGCTGCAGTCGGCCGGTACGAAGAAATGCATCACGGCAGGGGAGGGCAGTGATGACGGTTCGAGCACCCACGACGCTGATGGCTCGCAGGAGGCACACAAGGAGTCTCCGTTTGATCGTTTCAACACCTTTCTGGCCGACGCTATCGACAACACCCTGGAAGCAGCTATCGAGCCCGCAGACGAAGAGCAAACACCGTCGGCTAATGAGGACGAGCGTGTTCCTTCTTCAGCACAGGAGACCATCTCAGGCTCGGCCGCTGGATCTCTTTCTTCATCCACGACCGTGAGCTCGTCTGGTCCGGTAGGCAGTTTCGGAGATGGATCAAAGGGGTTAATTGCCACCACAAAGGATGTTGTGGAGGTTCCGGACAATATCAAGCAACTTGCCAAAAACCTCAATACTCTTCCTTGGGAAAAGTATACCATTCTTCTGGAAAGAGCGCATTCGCACGCGGAGATTATAAACCGGAGAAACCTTCCTGGCCAAGGATCGGCGGTGGTGGAATTTTTTGTTAGTTTGTTTGAGAAGAGGTGGAGTTCTATGTAATTTTTGGACGGCCTTACTGAGTTGCTATCTCTCATGTTATTTATTAAAATGAATTTAGATTATAAAATATTCCATGATCATTCTCAAAGATTCATTTCTACAGCTCTAGATTTTGGATTTGAAGCCTGGGACAGTCAGCGACTCATACACTCTTTTGAATAACTCATCAGTTGGCGAAAAGCTGTGGTTATGAATGCTCTTAATGTCGAGAAGGTCTGGGCTGAGATCGGCCAAAGTATTGGCTCCAATCAGCCTCATGTCCATCTCAAGCTCGTCCTTGAGTAGCTGCATTGCTCTTTGAACACCGACCTCTCCGTACGCCGACAGGGCGTAGAGAAATGGTCTTCCAAGACCAACCCCCTTAGCGCCCAGGCACAGAGCCTTGATAATGTCGGTTCCACGGCGGAATCCGCCGTCAACAAACACCGTCAATTTGTCCTCGAGCTTGTTTTCCTTGAGGGCAGCCATTGTTTCTGCCAAAATCTCAATAGCTGAGCGCGCAAACTCCAGTTGACGACCGCCATGGTTGGACAGAACGACGCCGTCGACGCCGTGCTGAGCGGCCTTGACAGCATCTTCAGCCCTCTGAACGCCCTTGAGAATCAGGGGCACCTTCACAAAGGACTTGAACCAGGCAATGTCGCGCCACGATAAGGAGGCGTCGATGAAGGACGAGATGGCCCTGGCGGCTCCCTGCGATCTGTCAACCAGACCGGCCGTATCCTCGTTCTCCTGGACAGAAGCGGCGTCATCTTCGTACTTGACGCGCATGTCCTTCTCACGTCTGCCCAGCTGCGGTGCGTCGACGGTGATGAAGAATGCCTTGACGCCGCGCTCTTGAGCGTGGAGCATGAGCTGCTTGGTGTCCTCTCTGTCAGAGTTGACATAGATCTGCATCCACATGGTCTGCTTGTCTACCGAGGCGTCCATGATCTCGTCGAAAGAGCACGACGCAAGCGTCGCAACCATCTGGACAATGTTCTCCTTTGCGCAGGCCCTGGTAAGGGCCACCTCTCCCTCGTCGTTTGCCAGCTTAGCCAGCGCCGTGGCCGTCACGTAGAACGGCGCGTCCAGCTTGTCGCCAAAGATGGTCGTCGAGATGTCAACGTGGGCAACGTCAATCAGAATGCGGGGCTTGAACCAGATTCTGTGAAAAGCGGCGTGGTTTTCGCGGAAGGAAATCTCGTCGTCGGCCGCCGACGAGTAGTAGTACCAGCCGGCCTTGGGCGTGACCTTGGACGCCACCTGTTCGAAATCCCACAGGTTGTACATTAGCGAAAGCGGCGGCTTGGCCTTGACCATTTCGAGCCGCTTCTTCTCGTACTCGTCTACTTCCTCCTCGTCGTCCGCCGCCACAGCCCCCTCGAGCGGCCCCAGATGCTTCTCCGCCGGCAGGTACTTGGTGAGCGTGTCTGAAGCATGGATAGGCACAAACTTCTTGGTAGCGTCCTTGCCAGCATACTTTAAAATGATCGCCTCGCCTCCTGGGTGGTTGGGCAAGAAGTCGGTGAGATCGTAGACGTGGTCCTTGATAATCACCCACAAGGACTCCTTGGTGTTGTGCTTCGCTACCTCCTTGATGTGAACCATGGCTGCTATGTATTGACGCAGCGCCGAAAAGTCGTCAGATATATACCGGCTTCGGACCTGCGCGATATCGGATATCCGTGGTGCTTCATTGGCTCAGGGTTTGCGGGGCAGAGTCGCCCGGACCTTTTGTCCAAATGTGGCAGAAATGCCGGCCGGTGCGCTGAGAAGCAAAAAACGGCCGGCCGTGAGATTTGTCGCCGAGTTCTCAACGAGTATCGATGCACATCCCGTTGCCAACGACGCTAGCCTGCACTTAGCGTCCCACCGCCCGCGCTGTGTAATTGGAGCAGTAGCCGGCACGGGGTAGATGCTCGCCAACGTCGTCGCGCGTCCAGAGGGTGCGCACACATGCTGGGCAGTTTTAGAGGGCATCAGATTGGCTGCGCTGAGCCCACCTGCGTCGGTGTGCTTTATTTCTCGTCGCCGTGTTTGACCACCAGCAGCATGTTTTTGCAACTTTCGGCCCAGTTTGGGTGCAACCACTGCTCTTTACAAAAACACAGCGCCGCTCTTTACAAAAACAGCGCCAGGGGTCCACGCAATGAGCATGAATCGCAACCGTTTGATGGCGGAAATGAAGCGCTTTCAGACGTCGCCTCTACCGGGTACATATCGCCTTTCCCTCCGCAGCGTCGGTGGCAGACTAACCTAGGAATCGAACTGCTGTCCACGCCAGACATGGCCAAGTGGGAGGTGGACGTTGAGGTGCCAGATCCCTCCAATCCGCTGTACCGTGATCAAAAGTTCCGGCTGTCGTTTATATTTCCAGACAACTATCCCTTTGAGTCTCCGCAGGTGCAGTTCATCACCGCGGCCCACCGGCAGATTCCCATGCATCCACACATTTACTCCAACGGCCACATCTGCCTGGACGTTCTGGGGGACGGGTGGACGCCGGTGCTCAACACTCAAGCGCTGGCCGTGTCGATCCAGAGCATGCTGGCCGGCAACACCAAAAACGAGCGACCCCCGGGGGACGCCGACTACTGCAGAACGTGCCCCAGCAACCCGAAGCACTCGAGGTATTTATATGACGACGACACTGTATAGTTATAAAAGTATAATTATAAAAGTAGTTATGTTATGTGTCCACCACTCCGAGCCCCCGTCCCATGCTCGCCGGCCCTCAGCTGAACAGCCCTCGGTCGCATGTCGGCTCGTTGCCCGAATCGGCCGATGCGTCCAGCAATTTTGTGGGGTACATGAGCCGACAGGCTGCTGTATAAAACAACCAACATTTTTCATAGCGGCTAGTCACACAAAGAGCAATGCTCAGAGGAGTAACAAAACGCAACATTTCGGCCCTCAGCAGGTTCCCCTACCCCTCGCTCTCGGAGGAAGCGTCCTACCTGGCCCAGCAGGCGGTCGAAATTGAGCAGTGGTGGTCGTCGGAGCGCTTCCGGGGCATAAAGCGACCGTACAAAGCGGAAACAGTCGCCATACAAAGAGGCACGCTGCCCATCCACTACCCGTCGTCGACCCAGGCCGACAAGCTCTTCAGCCTGCTCAAGGCCCGCGCCGCCGAGGGCCTCCCGGTCCACACGCTCGGCGCAGTGGACCCGGTGCAAATGTCGCAAACAGCAAAGAACCAGGAGGTGCTTTACATCTCCGGGTGGGCCTGCTCGTCCCTGCTCACCACGACCAACGAGGTGTCGCCCGACTTTGGCGACTATCCCTACGACACGGTGCCGAACCAGGTGGACCGGCTGTTTCGCGCACAGCAGCTGCACGACAAGAAGGCCTGGTTCGAGTGGATGTCGCTGAGCGACGAGCAGCGGCAGCAGAGGATCCAGCAGGGCAACGGCAGAATCGACTACCTTCGGCCCATCATCGCCGACGGCGACACGGGCCACGGCGGCACCGGCGCGGTGATGAAGCTGGCCAAGCTGTTTGCGGAACGCGGCGCAGCTGCGATCCACCTCGAGGACCAGCTCCACGGCGGCAAAAAGTGCGGCCATCTCGCCGGCAAAGTCCTCGTGCCCACTTCCACGCACACGTCGCGCCTGATTGCAGCGAGAATGCAGTGGGACATTATGGGCACCAACAATCTGGTTATTGCTCGCACCGACTCGGAGAGCGGCAACTTGCTGTCGTCGTCGGTCGATGCCACCGACCACGACTTTATTCTGGGCGTTGGCCAGCGCGTGCTCCCGGTGGCAGACGCCGTCCACGAAGCCGAGCTCCGCGGAGAGAGCGGAGCTGCCATCGAGGCACTGGAGTCTGCGTGGATTGAAGCCAACCCCCTCAAAACATACCACGAGGTCGTTGCCGACGCCTTTGCGGCCGACGGCAAGTCGGACCTCATTGAGCAGTACAACCGGGAGGTGGGCCAGGGCTCGTCCAACTTCAAGGCCCGTGAAATTGCAGAGCGCATTCTGGGAAGGGAGATATACTTTTCGTGGGACGCACCACGCACGCGGGAGGGGTACTACAGAGTCAAGTGCGGAATCGACCTCGCGGTGCGCAGAGTAAACGCATTTGCGCCCTACGCTGACATGCTCTGGCTCGAAACAAAAAAGCCCGATCTGAAGCAGGCCCAGGACTTTGCCGCAAGAATCCACAAGGAGAATCCTGGCAAGTGGCTGGTGTACAACCTGAGTCCGTCCTTCAATTGGGGCGCCCACGGATTCACTAAACAAGATCTACAAGAGTTTGTATGGGAGCTGGCCAAGAGCGGATTTGTTTTGCAACTAATCTCCCTCGCAGGACTACACGCAAATGCGCTCTCAATGTGGAAGCTCTCCAACGGGTTCAAGTCAGAGGGCATGAGGGCCTACGTGGAACAGGTCCAGGGCCCAGAAAAGGAGAGCGGCTGCGACGTTTTGACGCATCAAAAGTGGTCTGGAGCTGACTATGCCGAGTCGGTCTTGCAGAGCGTGGCAAGCAGCGCCAGCACTAGAAGCACAGGCAAGGATTCCACCGAAAACCAGTTTTGACGAGCTGCAATGCTTGTGCGCGCTCAGTCTGGCAGTTTTTATTTAGACGTGTAGAAATTGCGGCAAATTGTATTTGGATTTTGACATGCGGACTCTCAAGCGCTTCTTGAATCTTCAAACCTTGTGGCCTCATCACCGCCTGGTCCCAGAGCTTCCTGGCAGTTTGTCAAGAATACTTCAATAGATGGAGATTCACACTGCCTACTCCAGCATTTTGCTTTAATTGAGATAGCCGGAGCCATGCTCGTAATTAAATTTCCGCGTTTGGTTCGGTCTAGACGTAACCCTGCTACATAACCGCAATAGAACTACGACGAGGACATTTTGAAACGGGTTGAGACCACCAAGGTGAATTGCAAATTCCGGGTGGCTGTCTAATAATTTACAAACTCTATGTGATGAGCTTATGCATCAGTGTACGGCTAGAGCTCGCGAGACTTTGAAAAAGCAATTCTGATGTAGTGGAAAAATTTTGGCCGGTTACTGGCTGCGCTGGTATTGCGTGCTGGCGCGCATAGAGCAAGTTAGCAAGGAAGACCGCGGCAGAGCTTCGCAATAGAACACCGGCACGGCCGCATGGGACAGTACTGAAGGGAAAATTATTTTCACTATATGGGTAGTTTCTTCACTATATGGATAGTTTTCGCAGGCAAATGAGCCTATCACTAAATTTTTTTTCATCTATTAAAAAGCCTCGTTGGCTGGTGACGTGTTTCTATTTCGCACGTTTCGGGCTTCTGCACCGTCCATCAACGGGGAGGGGGGGG